>CM032765.1:3583825-4183825 GCA_019155195.1 Avicennia marina
ACCACCCCCATCTCCAATTTCTGGGTAGCTTAAGAAGTGTTAGGACTTTGGAAAGGGTGAAGGTTTGTGGACATCAGTCTCACCTTACGAAATTTATAGGCCATTGAACAATAAGTAAGGACTATGGGGAATGAAAAAAAAGCAGAGAAAAAAAAAACAAACTATAAGGACTTGGAAATGATCAATAGCTTGTGAAAGAAAAAAAAAGTAGGCAAGAAGATAGAATTTTCTACTCTGTTGGTTGAGTGACTGAGTAACTGGGATTGAGCAAAGACCCCTATCCATTCTTGTGTAAAAAAATAACCCAATCATGAATATGTAAAGTAGCTCAATTGTGTCGAGAGCTGAGTAACCAGGGATGCACAAGTGACCCTTGTTCATTCTTGCGTTAAAAGGTTCACCAAAAAATTAAGAAAACCAAGAAAAAAAAAAAGAAAAGAAGTAAATTTGCCTGAAAGGTGAAGTGGAAAAAATGATGCAATTTGCACTTGATCTCACACGATGCACAAGTTCTTATGTTCCCTTATGTTCAAACCTATGGGGAGATGGGTTGGTGGGTTCCTTGAGGTGAGCAACATGTAGATTACTTATCGTTGGCAGGCGGTGGCAACATTGAGACACCCGAGAAATTGGACGATGGGAGTGGTATACTCACACGTTCACTGGGTGTCATATGGAAATAAGAGAATTTAGGAGACTTAGGTTGTGCATAAGCACACAACCGTCATATGACTCGAGGTAACTAAAACTCTTATGAAATTAAGATGGGTGGCCGCCCAAGCCTTCTATGTACATTTGAACCATGAATAGCTGAGCTATATCCATGTTTGTTAAGGAATATTGCTAGAGACTGGCACCCCTTTGTGGCGGTGTGATATTGCCTAAAATTATTATGGTGTTATATTTAATAAGTTTGGTGATATATATTGAGCATGATAATGTTAAAATTGTGTAAAATGGATATTGTGTCAAACAAACCTTATGATGGAAGAAATTTCTTAAATCACGCATGAATTACATTAAACGTTATCATGCATGTATCTTTACGTGAATTACATTAAATATTATGATACTTGTGAAAGTTTTCATGGTTGCAAGGATTAAGCAATGACTTTGAAAAGATTTTGTGTTGAGGTGAAACATTCAATTGACCTGAAACTTTGAAGAATAAAGGAAAAATGAATTAACTCTCCAAGGTTACAAAATCAGGTCAATCGAACATCGGACGAGGAACTTACACATAAAAGTATGAACACCATTAGAACAGCCAGAAACCTTGAATGGGCACAGCCAAGGCCGCGACCGCGGGAAGTGGAGCTGCAATCGCGAGGTAGATGTCCATGGCTACGATTAAAGATCGCACCATGCACTGGATTTTCCACAGTTGGACCATAGTTAGAGGAGCTGCAATCACAAGAAGGATGTCTACAGCCGTAGGTGAAGACTGTGGCATGCACTGAAATTGTCGCAGTTGGAGCTGCGACCATGGTTGAGGAGGTTGCAACTGCAGGAAGAAGAGCCGCAATCACGGAAGACGGCACAAGCAAATATGTTATTTCTGGAAACCAAATTTTTTTGCCATTTTCATATACCCACCGGCTTGACCTAGTTCTCCCCCATATAAAGAAGAAATTTAGACAAAATATGAGAGTGGCTACTAAGGAAAAAGGCTGGAAACTTAGACTTCAAGGAGGCTATATCATTTAAGGACAACTAGAAAGAATTCTTGCAGTGTTGAAGGCATAATCCAGCGTAATTGTTCAAGACTTCGGACTAAGATTTCTTATCTCTCTCTTGTTTTCTTGAATAATAGGATTATAAATTTGAGTATTATACTTGCTTTTATTTTTATGGATTGCTAGATTTCTACTCTAAAACCTTGTGTTAGTTGAGGATTTTTAATGAATATGTATATATGATTTGTTTTCATTGTTGTTATTATTTGTAATTGTGAGTTCATGTTTTCAAGTGCTTGGTGGCTCTTTAATTGTGGCCACATGGGGAGTAACAAGAGTGAAACTCACAGGTTAAACATCAATTGCAAACGTAAATTTCGTGGGAATAACAGAAGTGAAACTAAAGAATTTACATGGGACAAGTGTTAATATTCATATTCTCAACTTAAGTGGGACGTGAGAGCACAATTGTTAGGTTGAAGCTTTGGTATGATTCGAAAGAATGTCTCGTAGATTAAAAGATTAATGTACCATAATCAGCTAATTCAATTTGATTGTAAACGCATCTGTTATTCATTGAATTTTCACAATGCACAGGGGCCCAGGTCTTCTCACTATTAAATCTTCTTTAAATTACAACTAGCTTGATTGCTTTAAGAAATCTATATTTCTTGGTTTTCTCTCTTTGCTCTTATTCTCTCTCTCTCTAAAGACGGTTTAACTAATACATTCTTAATCATCTCAATCATAGTAATAAAGACAATTCACGTTCTCTCTGTGGATACAACACTCGTAACCAGTACTAATTATTAAAAATGTAATTTTGATGTATTACAATGACTCACATCACAAGACAGGGATCAATCACAAAGTATGGGAAAGTGATCACACTGCCTACAACAGACTTTTGTTTAGGGTTTTTAATGAATCGAATCATTGTCTATCAAACCCAATTCATTTTTGAACCATTATAGGCTCGAATTTAGCACCTGTTATGGATTAGGCCTCGTAACCTGGCCGTTTTAATTCATTCAAATTTAATATTTGATAAAATGACTCTTTTAAATGTTCCTCTTGAACTTAAGTGCCAACACTAGTGAATTGTCATATCCTAAATTGATTCATTCCAATGATTATACACATCAGTTGCTTGCGTGCATCATCTCTATGCATTCTGAGTTGTGAGTTTCCAAAGTTTGCACAAGCATCCATTATCCATTCGGTTCGAATGCATGCCAATTTCGTCATTTTTTTATTTTTCATTCGGTCGCTTCCTTCTTGGTGTTATCGTATATTTTGCTTCAATTAAATCAAATGGATTTTCAACCTAAAATATATTTTATGCGCGGATAAACAACAAAGGCAACGTAAACATGAGTCCATATAAATATTTCTCAAGATTTATGTACGTGTTGATTTGCTTTATATTTGTAGGACACAAGCTTGAGGCTTTATTTTCTCTTTTTTGCTCTGGAAAAATAAAAATATACTGATATATTGTGTGTGTTACATAAATATGTTTAATAATTACTTATGTATGTTATTGTAAACATGTTTGTGCACGTGTACGTATAGATACATTATACAAAAAAAAGTACAAATCTAAATGTATACTAGCCCTTATAATTATATATACCATTTTTTGTAATTATCTTCCAGTTTATTTAATTGATTCAGGAATTAGAAAATCACAGTAATAACCATGCATAGACGTGCTAATTAAGTAAAAGTATTTGAAATTATTTGATTGTAACATTAAACTACAGGAACACACTAAGACAATCAAGCAAATGCGCTATTATCAGAAATGGACCACTCCAAGTTCAAGTAATACGACGTCGTCATCACCCGATACGTGCTAAAAGAAATGAATAAGATCTTCTGACCGTGACACAGCATGCAGCAGCATGCCAAAACAAACTAATTGTTATAGAATGGAAAAGGCAATTGGGTTTTAAAATAAATTTTTAAAATACCCTTCTAATTATACTTTTTAATTATAACTATTTTTCCAACACTTTCAATTTGTAAATTATACTACAAACTTATAGCCCCTTTGTTTTACTAACATATTTCACATAAAATTTTAATAATATTTAATGAATAAATCTTTTCTCACTATATTTATTTCGTATATAGTTTAATTTGTGTAATTTTATTTTATTATTGAACTAATAGAAATATAACAATTTTATTTAATGAAATTATATTATTTTTCATGCATGAACACACATTGAGTGTGCAAGTTTTGCTACTTGTATATTTAATTCCAAATTTAACTACATCTTTTTAAGTTGAGTGCGTACAACTGTATTGGTACTCTATTATGTGTGTGTGTGTGTGTGTGTTGAGATATTCATATTTATATTTATATACTCAAAGAAATAAACAGAGAAAATTTAAAATAAAAGAAAAAAAGATAATACGCAATTAACCAAAAGACCCCTTTTTTACTTCGACACAGACCATTGAATTAAAGAGATGGATAATCCTGGCGATGGGCCAACATAGCCACCAAACCAAACATGCTCTTATTTCCATACCTACTAAGAATGCGGTTAGGTGAGTTAATAAAATTTTCAAAACATTTTATAATATCTTTGGAAATTTATAAATTTTTCATAAGTGTTTAGCAGACTTTTTGAAAAAACAGTTTATATACTCCAAAAATAATATGTTTACAGCTTATAAGCTCTTTAAAAAAAATATTTTTTTGAACAATTAAAAAAATAAGTTTCAACAAAGTTACTTTATCTTACATACTAAAAATGGCAAAAATATTTTTAAATTGTATTTTATTGATGACCTTTAGTTTATTATTATTATTACATAAAAATTCATAATTAACTATAATTATAAATTTCAATATAAGTTCTTATTATTTCTATCCAAACACTTTATTAACTTATTTTTAAAATAAATTCTATATAATCATAGGCACCATAAATATTTTTAAATTTAAATGATTTTATGAGCTATAAAAAATAAACTTAACTGGACACCCTCTAAATGTTCATAATACGACGTGTAAGTTTAAATAATATTTTAATAAATCATATAACATGGATTACATTATCAACAAACAAACATGGAGATCAGCATCTTTGAATCCCAAGGCCCAAATGACTTGTTTTCCATTTTTTTATATCTTTTCCAGGGTTTAACACAACTTCAGGGGCTTGAAATTAATATAAGAATTTATGAGATACTGCATCTGCATTCTGCGTTTCATCTACAGGGAGCTTATGTTATCAGATGTTGAGAAATACTTCAGCAAAATAGTGTACACCTGCACACATCTTAATATAGGTACCTACAACAATATTTCTAAAATCAACAAATGATAAACACTAATTAATTCATGTGTATTATAAGTCAAAATGAAGTTTTACAAAAGAGACAACAGTAAAATTTAAAAGGAGGATTCATAGACATTAAATAAATAAACAAAAGTGAAAATAAAAAAAAATTAAAAACACAATCAACTCTTCAATAAGCTTTCATAATTTTCTAAGAAGTATGGCTCTCATAGACGCATTTAATATGTTGTATAAAAATAAATATTAAAAATTAGAGTCAAATAGATTAAATTATGAATTTACTTAGTTAAGAAATAATGCAGTTGAATTACTTGGTAACTTATACAAAGTTGATACAAATGCGTTACTATGCCCAAACAAATTCGCTGATTGTATTGCTGAAGTTGGATCGGTAATTGACAAGACTATCTTGTGTCATGTTGATTAGTGAATGATTTTGAACATAAAAAATTGAAAGAAATTCCATTTATCATCATTTCAAGGTTCACTACAACAGGCAGAACAAAATAGGGCGTGTGCTCTACGATCATGCAATACAAAAAATTAAATTAGTAGAAGTAATGCATTTTTAAAAAATGATATTAATACGCGTCACAAAAACAAAAGATAACGTCTCCCTTAGTGTAGCACTTGCAAATGTGACGAGCTCTCTCCTGCAAACATGCACAAGTCCAATGGATTGAGAAACGTGTTGGAAAAACTGATTTTAAAAGCCCATATGAAAAAAGGCGATTTTTATAATTTCGCTTTTTGACAACCAAAATTAATTATAAGTACTAGTAAAAAGTATTTTTTAAAATTAAATTTATTTAGGAACAATGAAATTAAAATTATGTATTAAAAATATAAAAAAAATAAAATGAAAAATTAAGAAATATAAAAAATTAAAAAAATTGAGAGAAAACACATAAAAATAACTAGTAAAAATGCACATAAAAACTATGAAATCGAAGATTTTCATAGCATAGAAGGGGTGAGGTCTCAACAGCATTACCCTTCTGCTGCGCACTAATTACCGAGGCACGAAGAGGCTTGGAATTTCACTCTTGGGGATTAGAATTTCTACCCCACCAATCAAAGATGCTGGAGTTATTGTCCCAAGAGCTGCCTAGTTTGGCCTCTCCCTTATTATCTACTTCCATTTTTGGCAGATCAGGATTGGGGCATAAATGCAGAATTGCAGATATAGCAACATGTGCATTTAGTTTTAATCGAACATAGGGAAAGTAAAAACCCATCCAAACATATTAGTCACCTGGGATCCTGCTAGCATAAGTCGATTTCAGGGGAACCAAAGTGACGCAACGTACAAGGGAAGGGAGATTACAAAGACATGAACAGTGTGAAACAGGAAGGCTTGGAGCAGCTGGGATCATATTATATTTCTCTAAATTAATATGGAACACGGGTAAGGTACTTGTGCAAACATAGCCATTACCGCTTATAAAATCAGATTTATATATAACAGATGATGAATTCTAGGAGTCTACTCAGAATGTTAGTACAGAGGAGTACCTACTGCATCTACATTGGAAGATGCCGAAGAGATGAGCGTGTACTGCACATTACTTTTGAGGAGAAATTATCTTATTTTCCTCCTGATCATGCTTCATGGAAGAATCCCCACCCATTAGTTCCTGAAAGCCTTCAACTTTTACAGGAGGAGCTCTAGCCATTCCCATGTTCCTGCACAACAACCAACAAACATGGAAGTCAAGTAGCAATATCAACAATTATTCCTCAATCAAATCTAGTTGAGAGCAATAGCCTACGGTGATTGAATTTGTGGAATTTGAAGAGATGTCATTGGCCTGAACGAATTGTTGTTGGCTTGAGCACGTGGAGTTGATATTGCAGCTAGTTGCTGTTGCCTAAACTGTGGCAACTGGGAGTACGTTGAATTCACTGTTGCAAAGGCATTTGTATCCAGTGGAAAATCAGACAGATTCTCGGTCTTCACTTGCACCAGAGATCTGTCCTTGTCCATATTCATGTTCACATTCATATTCATGGCAGGACGAGGCGTAGTCTGTTGCTTCCTCCTCATCCTCTCCAAATGCTGCTGCTGCTGAAAAGCCAAATACTGGGGATTACTCATCTGTTGCATCTGTGGGTTCATTTGTCTTAGAACCTGCGCGATGACCAAAGTAAATAACTAAAACGTTAAGTATCATTCCATGTACAGGGAACTCTCAATCACTGTCATAGATAACTGTAAAATGCTTCCAGGAAGTATACATTTAGGTTAGTTTTGCTTTGGCCTGATTAAATAATATCAATAATCCTTTCGGGCATGCAAGTATTCACATTATCACATTCTCAAATGGTATTCTACACCACTCGTTGTTCGCAAGAAGTTTTCAAGTAGGCAGGCAACCAAACATGAGATTCACCTGATAAACAGAGTACTCATGTGCGTAATACTCTTATCATCCAGGATAAAACTTTCAGTTAGAAAATGAAATACGTAGAGTAACTTTAGAGTGAAAAGTGGAAAAATGCATGTACCTGCTGTGACTGCTGCATGGAAGGCTGCTGTTGTGATTGCAACTGTGCCTGGATGCCCGGTGCTTGCTGTGGAGTTTGCTGTACAACATTCTTGGTGTTATCTTTCATAAGTTCTGCCAGAGTCCCCAGGCTACTGAAAATAAAGGTGAAACATGTTAGGTAATCTGGGCAGTGGAGATTAATGCTGTTCAAAGTTCTCTAACACAACTTTTTTTGATAATGATTAAAAACCCCAAGACCCATGGTATTCCTAGCAAAGTATGCCACCACAACTTTCTGACATAACTCAAGATGGTTCACCTAGTTGGTGGGATAAACAATTAATATTTTAAGCAGAACTATGGGAATAGATATTTGATACATTACCATATAAGACAGGTCATATCATAGAAATTTCAAGTCTAAACAAATGCGCAACAATTACAGATTATATTGAGCTTAATTTCAACATGTAGAGACAGTCATTTACCCTTCGCATACTGTTATATGTTTTACTTCTGATTCAACCAACTTCAGGTGTTATACAGTTCATGTTTTCATAAATGAATCAACTTCTTGTTTATTATCATATATATGAACATCGAAAATCATATTTCATCAATTGCCATCAAATGGTCCTATGGTAGTTACCATGTTCACAACCACCAATGGCAAACAAATCAAAACACTTCAAGAATTCTAAAGTGTACACCACTGACCTATATCCTGCAGTCTGAAGGAACATCTTAAGTAACTCAGTGGCTGAACACTGCTGTCTATAACTATCAGCAAGGAGCTTTAAGATGCGACCCAATTTACTAATATGACAACTCAAAAACTGAGCCAGAACTTCTAAAGAGGTGTCTGAAGAAGATTCAAAACCCATGTTTGTAAGTAACCGTGCTACCACCTTCTGCGCCATTTGTGAAGCTTGTTCTTGACCAAGAAGTTTCTTGTTCCCTTGGTATCCATTCTTTCCACGGGTTTGATGTCCTTGTTCCATGTTGAGATATTCAGGTCTGATACCAAGCCTCTCAATCATAATGGGGCTGATCACAGGACTCTTGGTCATGATCTGAGGTAAGTTGTCCAAAACTCCATTGAACTGCACCTTCTGCTTGTTCTCCAGTCCACTTGTTTGCAGGACTGCACTATCAGGAACACAATTAAAAGTAAACATAATCTCAGGGAAAAGTGGCATATCTTCAACCATGGTACTTTCCCCCGCAACAGAGCTTGATCGCAAGTTTGGTGCATTGTCCTTAAAAGCCACTCTCCTTCTTTTGTGACTTTCAAGCACTCTAAGATAAGTAGACATCTGCTCAGGCGTCCGTTTTTCTGATTCTCTATCCCCATCTATTAATCTATATGATTTACTTGACCTATATTTCTCAAAAAACTGACTATACCATGTTTCTGGGAACTCTTCCGACTTAAATCTTTGGGACACAGCATCAACTTCTGTCTCATTAAATCTTGATCCAACATGAGTATATGTTTTAGAATGCCCCTGTCCAACACAAACATAATGTTGACATGCATTAAAAAACAGGAAAGAAAGAAACAACAAAGCAGAACACAAAAGATATTTCAGCAAGATAAGCTGGTCATAGATGAATACAATGTGAATAACTCCAAAAGCAGAATCATAAATTAAATAACCATGATATATAATGGAATAATATAAAAGTAGAAGGGACAAAATATAAAATATTGAACATTAGTGAGAAAAAAACAAGTTTGTAAGTTTAGTGGTGTAGTATAGAAGGAAGCCATGCTTTATGTAGCAAACATGATATAATTATCAGGATTCTGATCTAAAAGAGAGAATCATATTAGAAACAGTCATTAGGGGAAAATGGAAGGGCAATTGAAGCTCAACAGAATTTCTAGACATGAAAAATGCGGCTTCAATTAAAAGAAGATACGAGTAAAATTTTCATAAAATAAACACAAGTGGAGCCACACCATTCTTTCTAATCAGTTTAAGGCAGAGGATCAATAATAACAACTGGACTTCATAAATTGGATAAAGCATGCTGTTCTCCACATTTAGAGAACGACCACAGAATATGGAAATTCAAAATGTTCAAGGCATAAACATACATGACCCAATACTAGTTTGACTTTTGCAGGATAAGATGGGGATTGCACACATTTAGCGAGACATTCAACAAATATTCCTAGCCCGATGCAAGAGGTTCTGAATGTTGAGGAATAGGCTCACACCCACTGAGCAATGTGATCAAAAAGGGGGAGGAACTGACTTGCATTCTAAATATAGTGTGAGATATAAAGCTAGGTATATCACCAAAGCAAGAATAGCTTCTTACTTTCATGCCTGTGTTTCGTATTACTTCAAAAGTACTGACAGTTTAAAAAAAACTTCTAAATTGAGAAATTATAGGGGATTCGCCATCCAAATTACCCACAAGCCGCAATTAAGCTAATAAAGAAAATTTTGCTAACCTTTGATGATGACGTGTTTGAAGTAGCCAAGCCTGGTTGACGTTGATCACCATCTTGTGTACCATTTTCCAAAGTGAAATACACATCATCACCGTGCAACTCCAAATCTGGACACGTTTTCAACATATATACAGACTAAAATAAAAGAAACGGATTATCTTTGTAAACTAAAATATTGAAGCGTGGAAAGAAGAGAAAAGAAAACAAAGAATCACTTGTTAGACACCCCTCTAAAAATCATATTTACTCAAAATGAAGGTGGAAGCATCAATTGATACTGGTAAGAGGAGAAAAACGAGATGTATATTACAAACTTAAACGACAAGCGAAAGCTGAACATGTATAAGAGTTTCAAAAAACAAGATATAGACACTAGGGCTTTAATGCTGACTCAGTAGAAAAGAATTCAGCCAAGAAGTGTCAAAATTGGTAAAGAGAACAAATATTCGATCTAGAAATACGATGGAAAAGAACCAGACTTCCATTACATATTCCACACTGAAGCAAAACCAAACCGCTACTCAAAACGAATAAACTAAAATATAAAAAATCGGAACTAAAACTTTTAACAAAAGAAAAACGTCAGTCAACGGAAATTGATATCCGGAACTGAAAGTTAACAACACAATCCCATAAACAAGACTTGAATCTCTCCTTCCTCTCTAAAACTACAATCCCTAGTCAGCAAGAAAATTCACGATTCAAATTGAGCCTAAAACAGGGAAAACACAAGAAAAAAAAAAAAGGAAAAGAAGACTTACAATTAGGGTTCAGATTAGAGATGGAGGCGGGAAAAGCCGATTGTATGAAGAGAGAGACTGAGGCCTTATCGAAGAGGAGAGCGCGTGCGCGGAGCTGAAGGTGGATCTGATGCTTATTCTTGGAGTCGTCGGCTCGCATGAAGTCGTCCCACACGGCTGGAGAGGAGAGGAACTGATTGAAGGTTCGGTAAAGGGTGTCGCCGAGCCAGGACCGCCACACACCGTGGCTCTCTAGCTTCCGCGCCAGCTCGTAGCCCCGGCCATCGTCCCCCAGCAACGCCATACCTCCAGTAACTAATCAGGCGTTTTCGTCTTTAAACTCGGACTTTATTGGGGTGTCGAGAGTTAAGTGAATTACCGATCCTAGCCTTCTTTCTTTCTGAAATTAATACATCTCCTGAAGTCATATATGAAAGGTTACGTTTATATATGAAAACATCACATTTGTAAATCAGAATAGTAACAATTTATCGAATTTAAAAATATCACATGTTAAAATATTTTTTAAAATGTATTATTCTAGAAACAATATTGTATACATCTTCAAGTGCATAAAATAACATTTACATATATTTGTGTAAAATACAAATTAAAATAAAATTTTGAAATAGATATTCGAATGTAAAAATTGTGTAAATAACGTGTGGTTTCTATAATTTTAAATGAAAAAAAGGTATAGTTGGTGGTTAAACTAACTTGTATGGAGGTCAGCATTAATAGATAAATAGAAAATAAATTCAAAATGGAAGTCAAAATGAAAATAAAGTGTAAACAACATAAAATACTTGATATTTAGGAGTAAAAGTATTAAATATCACAAACTATAAGGAAAAAAAAAAAACACACACACACACACATATATTATTTCTATTGAACTCATTTTTTGGAAGACAAATTACATCCGAATTCCCTAAAATTTGGATAAATGACAAGAAGTCCCTTCTAGTTTGAAAAATTACCATTATCTCTCACACAATAAAAACCTTGCAACAATAACCCACCAGTAGAGTTCCAAAGAAAAATTCATGCAAAACACCCAAATTGTCTCTCCACAAATTGAAGACTTATTTTGATGGAATTTGATCTAATTTCACGTACGAAGTTAGCCTTTGGGTCTAGAGAAATATGATTCCATTAGCTATAGGACCTATTTGTAATACAATTCATTAGTAATGGATTGAATTATAATATTTTAAAAAATTTTATAAAACAATCTTTTGTGACTATTTATAGCCATTACTACTATGCATGGACAAAAATTTCTTCCCATATAGATCTAGTCTATTGTAGTGTGTTAATACAATTTCTCAATTGAGTTCCACAAAATAAAGTTTTACTGAATTATCATATACAAAGACAAAAATACAAGAAATGTGGGGGAAAACGTTTATTATGGTTTTTGAAATAAGACAAAATTTAAGCAAATTTTGATATTGTTGGGGTTATGGTTTTTGAAATAAGAAAAATCCAAGCAAATTTTGATATTGTTGGGGTTATAGTTTTTTAAGATGGTGTCATCCAATTGAAAATCTTGCCCAAATAAGTATTAACAATGTTCAGCTTTAAACTTAACAAGAAGGTAAAGCTATGAGTGAAATACGAAAACCAATTGGAAGAGAAGAATTTCTTGATAGAAAACTAATTGGCAAACTACTTTTAACAATCTAGTGCTTTTAACAATATTTCTACTAAGTAAAAATATGTCAAATGTTCATAAAGTAGTAATGTGTAATAGATGAACTCTATTTTATTTCAACTTAGTAAATGTCTAAGTTAAAAATACACTCCGTAAACACACTGCATAATACGCACTACATCATCACCAAAATACTCCATTATAATAAAAACCATTTGAATAGAATAACTATAACCATTTGAATACAATAGCCATTTAATGAAATATCCATTAGGCTACAAGCTTACACCAACAAACTATAGGCATGCAAAGGGGATTAACCTGCAATATAGATAACAAAATGTATTCCAAGCACATCTGAGGAGAAGCTAACTTCTTGCCACACACACACAAGGGAAGAACAAGCCATATTCACACTATCATCTGATGTTTACAAACATCATTCCATCATCACCAATTTGTTTAAAAAAGTACCATCCACATCATCATCAAGTATGAAAACATTCAACTACATCATCAAAGAAACATTGAATACAAGCAAATAAAATTATATAATTAAACATTGACATTAACTTTATTTCCCTTGATAATTTGAGCCCTTATAACCTGTGATTTGATACTAGCTTCATGTGTTGTTGCTACCTTCCTTCTAGCACTCCTTCATCATCGGCCTCAACTCTACACTACTTGTGAAAGTGCTCTTAGAAGTCCCCAAAATTAAAGATGTCTATTAGCGGAAGTCCTCAAAATTGAAGACATCCATTAGTCTTGAACTAGTAATGGAATGGTGAAGCTCATTTGGGACACTAAGGCCAAAGGACCACTTGTACTACTTTGTGAAACTAAAGTTGAAGGGTAGACAGAGCTTTCTAGTACTAGAGTTGAAGGACTAGCAAGTTCTAAAACATTGGCTACTTTTCCCCTCCTATGGCTTTACTCCTCTTCCTACCACTTAGGCCAACTTTCCTCCTAGATTTATCTTTAGTTTATGAAGCCTAGGTCATTGACATTTCTCCATCTCTAGCATTGCTATTTGTACTATTTTTAAAAGCCTGCAACCACCACCAACATCAATACAGACTTATAACATTTATTAACAAAATGCAATGGGATATATAATCTTGATTTACCTCTGACATTTCAATTTCATCATTTGCATTCATTACACTAGATGTATTATTCTGAGAAGTTGTCCTAAGGACTTACAATGCAATGTTTACAAATGATATAATCATGAAATAATATTATAATGAATACAAAGTTTACTTTTAGAGGAAAAAAGGTAAACTAAATGATAAGTGAGACTACAACTACCTAGCTATTTAGACAAATCCTCCTATTACGACTTAACTTCTGGCATTTTTGGCACATCACCATGCTAGATCTTTCTATACAGGAGGCTTTCTTATTTTCTTTCTTTCTTTTTTTTTTTTAAGTCTACCTAGCAATCTCTTGGTCAAAGAAGGGGTCAATTCCTTAAAGTTGGCATCCATGCCCTTAGGCTAGAAAACTAAATTAAGTATTGGATAGATAAAATGATCATACACCTTCCTATATTTTGTGGTAGAGCACATTGAACCTTTCCAAATTCTTCCTCGTGTATGTAATTGTTGTAGGTGAATGTCTACAAGGCACTCCACTTATGTTGCATACTCCATAATCTCATCTTCTTTTCTGTAAACTAACTAAGAAATGTATACTTCCATCTTGCACCTCAAGTTCTTCCCTTATAGCCATTAGCAAGTGACATTTAGTAGCTTCTTCTTTCACACCATTTAACTTTTTATCACGTTTAGCACCACTTCATTTTTCTACTGCTTTGCCTTCTCCTTCTTCAGTTGTACTTTGCTTATCAATTTAGCTCTCATATATTCAACCAATGTGAGAACGAGCTTCTCCCTATACCCATTTATCCAATTGTTAAAAGTCTTCGAAATATTGTTTAATTGGGATTTTAATGACAGAAACATGCTTTAGACATCTACTTTTTCATTTAATACATGGAAAAGTGGAAACCATTAGCATTGTAAGACCTAGCAACTCCCCAAAAATATTTCTTTAAGGCAATCAAGCCTGTAAATGGATTGATATTATCCAAACCCAAACTTAAATCCAAAATGTGCCCAAATTAGTTTATTATAAAACCCAAATCCAAGACCTAACGGGTAAAAAACTTAGGTTTAACTCACAGACCCAACTTATTGAGTCAGGTCTAGATTTGACCCGATCAACATGTTTTTTATTTTCTATTTATTTTCAATCAATTGAATGAGACATTATGAAGCAAAAAATGTAAAAATTCAAATTCAAATCAACCAAATATCAAATTAATACCAACACCATATGATCCTAACCAATCAAACAAAAAAATTACACTACTAAAACAAATACAATGAAAATCTAACACCAAACATATAAACCATAAATTCTGGCTTCAAAAATAATATTCTCAAAATACTTCATTGAGAAAAAATTTTGAAATAGCAACCAAACATAATCTACACAACATATCTTGAAAAAATATACATATTTTAATTTGTCAGTGTTTTGTTGTCTTCTATGTGTTGTTTTTATCCATGAGAAGGGATGGTAAAAAAATATATTTATTATTTTATAAACAATGCTTTTTGTTCTTGTATGTAAAAATACTTAAGCCAATTCATATATATATTTATTTCTTTATTCTTTATTTTCCAAAAAAATTAAATAAGAAAAATTTGAAAAAAGGTCAATTTCCAAAATAATCCAAAAAGGAAAAAAAATAAAGTACAAAAACAAATGAGAAGAGGCTAAACAGATCCAAACTAAAATCCATGTAGTGTTCTTCCACCAAATTCCTCCACACCCAGTTTCTCTTTCTACTCCCCACCTAGAAATTAAGGAATATTGAGGATTGAGGAAGGTAGCCGTGGAGGATTTGTCAAGTGTCGGGTCTCTTGTTCTCTAATTTAGAAGTTAGAGCTATTAAACCTAACAGATGCTTTGAGTATTTAGATCTAACGGGTCTTGTAGGGTTAGACCTAATAGAGGCCTCAAGTTATTTTATTTGATGGTCCGAATCTGAGTTTCGATAACATATATTGATATTAGGTATGAGTTTGGGTATAGTTTTAATTTATGAGTTGGATCTGGATAATACCTACCCACTTATAGGCCAACGATAACAAACCTAACAAAGTACAACCCAAAGTTGGCATATATGTGCCTTGTACACCTTCTATTCATGACATGTGGCACAACTTTAGTAATAGCTTCAATTAAACCCTACAATATATCCAAAAAAAAAAAAAACACACACACACACACACACAAAAGCAATATCAAAAGACATAATATAGGTTGCCATGTAATTCATAAAGAATCATTAAGATTATAAATTATGCAAATACCTTCTATCTATCGCTCATAAAGGCCCATGGAAACTCCAATGAGAATACACCAAGAAATATTGATATGTTCACAAAAAAGAACAACTAACTCCCTTCACATTCAGACCTTATGGAAGTAAGTATGACACCACCATATAGTCTATCAAGATTGCAACTATCAAAGCCAATGGATAGAATACAACTTTACAAGAAGCCATCTCTTAATGTGGCCAACTCTATGAAGAATTTTTGAATGTTGGTGTTGGTGTACAATTGGAATGGATAGATGTTTAAGCATCATCAGGAAAATGACATTACAAAGTCACTACACTGCTTTAATTCCTAAGCAAAACCATTTTTGCATTTTTTGGCAACGTGACATGAATATTTAAGGCTACCTTCTAGCTGCCTAAAGCCCTCTTCCTAGTTTCATAAATTTTCATATAACTAGGCTTCACCCCTTCTTTTGTAAGCTCACTTTTTATCACTTTCACTTTAAGACAGGCATTATCTCTTAATTTATTAACCAATCTAGAAGCCATCTAGCCAACACTAGCTTCTTTAGTTATGTAATACCAAACACAAATGTGATTTGACTTGTAAGTTTTAATTTAGAAAGTAGCTCCATCTACCAAAGGAGATAAGTCACCTTTTCAAGTGCATCCCTCGACGCCACAGTGTGCAATGACCTTTTTCCTTTCATTCTTGTCCTTGGAAATACTAAAAACCTCATGAATAACATAGTCCTTCAACACATTCCTCATAAAATGGTTCATATTACTAAAGAGCATACCCTCCTCAAGAATGATCTTCCCACCAAATGAGTTGAAAAAGTGTGTAGCATCTCTATTCCAATTGCCTTTAAGTGGATCTTCACAGAACTTAACATCAGACAAATTCTCAATTTCACAATAATCATTAGATGCATAGTTTGAGATGAATATGCTTTACTGCTACTAGGGATGGTAGCATTATCGTCTCCATCACTACTAAGGTGGTATAATAATCTAAAGTTCACACCATCATCATCATCTCTCTTTCCTTCACCATCCCCGGTATCACTCCCATTTCCCCCATCCCTATAATTACTATCTTCACCATTACCAACCCCAGTAGTATGCTTATGAATACATGCAAATTATGAGCAATTAGATTTTCTCAAACATATCAATATCATGGTTTACGTCCATCCTGCTACCCTTCCAATACTGACACTAATTTTAAACTTCTCATCTCCCAAACCACAACTTGTTTTAATGTCATCTACAAAATTGAAATCACTATATCTATCTTAAATGTCAAATAACTTATGTTACCTATCTAGATTGTGAACAATAAGAAAATACGAATGTGTATTTATTCTTGCAACCAAACCAAAAATCAATGAAAAGAAAAGTGAGTTACATGTGAAACCTAAGAAACATGTTTAAAACAACATATACATTATCAAAACCTTTAAATGAAAATGCATGACCTTGAAAAAATAAATGCACCGCATTTCATCCTTGACATTCTAAACCCTATAGTTGAAAATGAACAATAGTAAACACATGACATTTCACACTTGAAATGCATTTAAATAACAATAAGCCATAGACTTGAAGTTCTCAAAACCTGCAACTTGGGGAGCAACATCGATTGAGCTAGTTAATAAGTTTTGCGAGCCGTCTTGATTAAAGTTTGGCTCGAACTCGACATTGTTTGAGTTCAAGCTCTTACTTGAATCAAGTTTAAACTCATTCTTGTGTGTTTGGAAGCTCACAAGTCCACTCATGAGCTTTTTCTATTTTTTCTTATTTGTGTTTTTTATTTTTTTCATAAATAATAATTTATTAATATATATTCAAATGATACATTTAATTAGTAGTAACATGGTAATTTATAGTAATTATTTTATATATGATTTTATCTACATGTATGAACAATGTTTTAAAGTTTGGTTTGAATAAATATATTTTAAATTTTTAAAGTATAAAATTCTTTATAAAGTTTTGAAAATATTTGAAATTTTAGTTTAGTTTTTAAAAAAATGTGAGAAAGTATATTAAAATATGTATAGATTCTCAATGAAATTTGAATATTGTAGATTAATATAATTGTGCATCTTTTATTTATATATTAGTATATAATAATTTCATTTATAAAAAAATAAGATGTGAGATTTTAATTTTTATGTGTGTTTTGGAAATAAAAATTTATAAAATTTTCATTTAAAATTTGAAATTTTTTAATATTGTATATGCATAAAATGATAAATAATGTAAATAAATTATAAATTTTCATATTAACACAATTATGCATCTTCAATATTATTTCACTGTATAGTAATTGTTACGCATATACAATACATTAAATTTTGATTTTGATGTGTACTTTTTATTTAATATTTTATGAAATTTTAGGTAAAACAATTAAGAACTTTTAAATTTTTAGTTCATATGCATGACTACTATGATACAGATGTAACTCACCCTATCAAACGGTACAATTAAAATACATTTTAAAATTTCTAATTATAATAACAAAAATAAATATAACTTAATGAAAATAATAGCAAAACCTTACAAAATTCTTATTAAAATAATAAATATGTATTATTTATAAAATATCATATAAATTATATAAAAGTTTTAGATAGATTAAAATTATGCCATTGTTGAAAAGTTTATAAAGGATCCCAAAAAACTAGTTTTTTCTAGTTATTAGAATATTTCAAATATGTGATTGAGAACCTTTAAAAAAATTCAAAATCAATGTGTTATTTTATAAATTTTAAGTTGTGTTTTGGTGCGAGTTGTTGTAACACATCAAAATTAAATTTTTAATAACTAGTACTGATTAAATATGAGTGTTGTGTTTACAGAGAGAGTGTGAATTGTGTATATTGCTATGATTGAGAACGTATCAGTTAAACTGTCTTAAACGAGAAAGAGAATAAGAGCAATAAGACAAAACCAACAAAACATAGATTTTCTGAAGCAATCAAACTAGTTGCAAATTAAAAAAGATCTAGTGGTGAGAAAGCCTAGGCCCTTGTACAGTGTGGAAATTCAACGAATAATAGATGCGTTTGCAATCAAATTCAATTTGCTTATTATAGTGCGTTAATCTTTTAATTTTTAAGATATTCTCCCAAATTATTCCAAAGCTTCAACCCATCAAGCGTGTTCCCACATCTCACTTAAGTTGAGAATATGAATATTAACACTTACTCACATAAATTTCTCAATTTCACTTTCATTATTTCCCACGTAGTCACAATTAAATCAAAGTGCTACTAAGCACTTGAAAACATGAATTCACAATTACAAATAATAAGAACAATGAAAACAAATCACATATACATATTCATTAAAAATATTCAACTAACATAAGGTCCTAAAGTCAAAATCTAGCAATCCATAAAAATAAAAGTAAGTATAATATTTAAATTCATAATCCTATTATTTAAAAAAATAAGAGAAAGATAAGAAAATCTTAGTCTAAAATCTCAAACAATTGCACTGGATTATGTTTTCAACACCACAAGAATTTTTCCCAATTATCCTTGAATGATGTAACCTCCTTGAAGTCCAAGTTTCCAACTCTCTCCTCAATAGCCGCCTCCTAATTTCGTCCAAATTTCTTCTTTATATGGGGGAAAATTAGGTCAAGTCAGTGGTCCACGAAAATAGCAAGAAAATTTAGTTCCCAAAAATAATGTATTTGTTTGTGCCATCTCCCATGATTGCGGCCTCCTCGACTGCGTTTGCGCCAACCATGGCAATTTCATTGTACGTCGAATCTTCGCCCATGGCTGCAGACATCCTCCTTGCGATCAAGACTCCCTCAACTGCAGTCACACATCTAACCGCGGAAAATCTAGTACATGGTGCGATCAATCACGGCCGCGAACATCTGCCTCGTGATAGCGGCCTTGACCGCACCTGTTTAAGGTTTCCAGCTGTTTTGGCGGTGTTTACACTTTTACGTGTAACTTCCTTGTCTGATGTCTAATTGACTTGATTTTTGAATCATAAGAAAGTCGATTCATTTTTCCTTTATTGTTCAAAGTTTTAGGTTAATTGAATGTTCCACTTCAACATAGAATCTTTCCAAAGTCGCTGCTTAATCCTTACAACCATGATAACCTTCACAAGTATCATATATTTAATATAATTTAGACTAAGATACATGCATGACAACATTAAATGTAATTCACGCGCAAGTTAAGCATTTTTGTCCATCCTAATATTTGTTTGATACAATGTTCATTTTACATAATTTAACATTATTATGCACAATATATATTACCAAACTTATTAAATGTACCGCCATAATTAACTATAATTTTAAGTACATCAGGTTTCAAAATATATAGTCAATGGTTATTTTCATATTGTTTTAAAATGATGTTTCATTCTCAAAACTTATTTTAAATTTATCCTTATAGTTAAATTTAATTGAATAGATATATTTTTAAATATTTTATTAATTCTTATTAATCAAATTATCGTAAACATTATATATTAAAATTATAAAATAATTAAATTAAATAATATTAAAATTTTGAAAAAAATTTGTAAATTAAATCAAACACAACCTTAGCACTTATCCAATGAGCTCAAAAAAAAAAAAAAATAGAAATACTCAACTCATTAGCACCCTCCCCTCAACTTAGAAAATGAATAAACACATGCCATTTCATACTAAAAACATGTAAGAGTTGAACAAGGGCTGAACACAAATACAATTTGTACTTTGAATTTGAAATTTTATAGTATTAAACAATTAAAAAAAACCCAAGAACTAATATACATAATGAAGAAACCAAATAAAAAACATTTAAAATCATAACATGTAGAGGAAAATTATCACCATATCAATCATATTTCATGATAATACCATACATAATATCAATAACTTGAAAACATCAACCCACCTTTCATTTGCAATAAACCCTAATTCTACTTTTTGGGTTTTCAAGGAAAACAATAGAAAATGCCCAAAAATTAAAATTGGGTCAATCATTTAGGTATTGCAATGTAAAATGCCCCAAAATAAAAAAATTTAAAAAGCCCTAATAATGTACACAGACAAGAACCATATGTATATTAAAATAACTAAAGAAACATGAAAAAATTATATTGACCGTTTTTGAAACCCTATTTATAAAGATACATAAATTAGTAGAATTAAAGCTCAAAAGTACCTTTGACATTGAAAATAGATGTTCGAACCACTTAAGATGACTTCAAATAACGCGCTTATCGACTATGTAGCACAAGACTCCAAGTTTTCAAGTCAAATGTAGGTTAAAAATGGAGGAATTGTGAATTGTGGGAAGCAATTCAGAGGTAGGGTTTGCTTTCAATGGAGAGAGAGAGAGAGAGAGAGAGTTGGGGTCTATTCCATTGAGGGAGACAAAATCTTACCTTTTTTGGTTAATCTTCTATCAAGAGCAAATTAGTGAGTTGGGGTCTATTCGATTGAGGGAGACAAAATCTAACATTTTCCATCAAGAGCAAATTAGTTAATCTATATTATATTACTTTCGTTTTTTTACCGGATTTAAACATGGACTTTTTGATCTTTTTGCAAATTTTGAGTAGTTGCTACAAGGTTTTTTTCTACATAACAGAGGTAATGATAATTTTTTTAATCAAAAGGTGTTTGTTGTAATTTAACTAAACTTTAGGAGTTTGAATGTAAATTACCCCTTTTTCGGGGTATTTAGTTTCTCGTTTATACAACAAAACGAGATAGCTAGACAATTAATTATTATTTAAAATAGTTCAACCGATTGATCTAATTTGGTTTTCAAAATCATGGTTGGGAGGAAAGTGGGCATGAAAAGATAGGTTTAATTTTAATTAAATTTACTAATTAGCTCTCGTATTTTTATAAATCAAAGACATAAAAGGTTGTTTTTGTAATTACAATCCGTAGGAACCAATGTAGTTTTTCTAGGCATTTTTAAATTTTCAGCGAATTAAGTTTATGCAGTAAAAATTTAAAATTATGTAATGCTCATTTGATTACATGAAAAAACAAGCACCAACGAGGACCAATCTTGAGGGAAAATAATAAAAAATTTAAATAAATCTCCAAATTATTTTTTATGGTAAAAGAAATGTAAATAAAAATTTAATCAAAAAAGTTAAAATAAACCAAGAGAAAATAAAAAATATTTAAAACCAAGAGAAAATAAAAAATATTTATTAAAAATAAAATAAACTTAAATACTTAAGCAATAATTTTGATTATTTCATTATTATTAAAAACTCAAGTTTAGAGAGAAAATAAGAAATTATAATGAAACATATAATTTAATAAAATTATAATTATTTTTCACTATCAAGAGGAAAAAAGGAAAAATTGCTTTTTTCCTTTTTTGATCATCCTAGAAACTATCTAGTTAATTTTTTTCATCCTATATTTTACGGAGCTGGTAAAATTAATTTCAAAAAAATTTTGGTTGACGTTGTTGAAAGTTTGATATATTCCTTAAAAAACCAAACACATCCATCAGATGTGCCATGCTAGTTCAGACGCCAGCCTGGAAGCCAGAAAGAAAACCCTTCAACGCAGAATAGTTATTCAAATAATAAAAGATAGCTATTTTTAACAATATTTATTCAAAAACTATAAAAAAAATATATTTTATTACATATTGAATAATATTTTTATCATCTAAAGTAATCAAAAATTTAAATTTAAAAAATTGTATTCTTTACAAAAACCAAAATATATTTGAAATATAGCTATAAAAAAGTTGAATTGAACCTATAAAAATCGAAACGTACCTAAAATAGTTTAGGTAATAATTTCAGTTATATCTTCATTCTAAAAAAGTTTTTAGCCTGAAAATTGCGTAAGAAAAAATACAACAAAAGAAAAAAAATAAAAATATATTGAAATGATAGAAAATATATTTAAAATATTTTAAATTTTAAAATAGTTTTTTTGGATAACATTAAATATAATCTTTTATTTTATGCTTTCAGATTTTCTATATATTTTAAATATGTATTTAATTTGAGAAAATAAATTTACTACTGAAATAAATTGATAATATATCATAAAATTAAAAGCCTAAAATAATCTTTAAAATATGAAATATATATAAATATATTTTAGATAATATTTTCATTTATTTCATTACTATCGAACTTTATAAAAAATAATGAAATCCAATAGATTAAAATCACTTAAAACAAAAGAATTTTTACTTGTTTTCAGTTATGATATTTTTTTTATTACTTTAAAATATACTTAACAAAATTCAAATATTTAAAAAATCTATTAGTAAAATAATAATATTTGAAAATATATTTTATATTTTTATTATATATTTCAATAGATATCTAATGTGTGTGTGTGCATATATATATATAGATATATAATTGAACACATATAATATTTAAAAATAAATATAATTTAAGTATTATGTTTATATTTACATATGTTAAATATTTCATTTTATTATTTTTTTTAAGATTTTCAACAATATATTTAACACAATTCAATTATTTAAAAAGATGCATTAATATGACTAAAATATTTAAAAATTGATTATATGAAAATGGAATTTGCAATTAACCACAAGTATACAATATCAAGTTACAGTACTACTATGAACACGAGTATCGTTCCACAAGGATTAGAATTCAAGCTAAACTAACTAATTCTATTTAATTTCAAATTCAAGTCAAAGCAATCTCAATGAAGCCAGAATCAATAATATTAAACAAAGATGAATAAACTAATGAGCAAGTATTTTTTTGCCAAATAATCACAACATAAAATGACAACATAAAATGGAGATAGTTGGTATACCGAAACTACCTACAAAATCAATTTTACTTCTCCTCACTAAATTTAATTATTCAATCTGTTTTTATTACTCATTTCATCTAATTATTAATCAAAGTTTTTAATTTTATTCTCATTAATACTTTGAAGTATCGAATGGAAACCTATATGAATTAATTAAAATTTCCTTTCGATCACATCTCATTCTAAATCCATACATTCAATCTCATTCTAAAATCATGCATTCAATAACATCTTTTTAATTTATTAGAGTTACCGATCTCTCGACTCAAAGTTTCACTTAACATATATATCTCAATTCTAATATATAAAATTGTCTCTTTCAAATATGCAATCTCATGTGTAACAAACAATTCAATCATATAGACATACATGGAACTCAGTACAAGAAATACAAATAATTGAACAGCAAATATTGTATTAAAAATGGAAAGAATAAATCAAATCATAATTTGGATTTGTTTGAATGATTCATTTGCATCAGAAATTTAGCTAGACATGTTTTTAACTAAACCCATTACAAAATTTACTCAACAGTTCAATCTTCAGGAATAGGAAAGAAAAAAAAAAAAGAAAAAGTCAAGGATTAATAGTCGGGTCGCCAATCTGCACATCCTGCCGACGAACTCCTTGAATTTCAAAGCTGAAAACACTTCACCACAAACAACGTTGGTTTGAAGAGTCGCATGCCCATGTAGAAAAAAACATTGTAACAATTCTCACTAGAAATAAAATTGATCTCGACGATCGGCAAGCAATGCTTGCTGAGGATGTTAAGGAATTTTCCCAGAAGGAAGGTCTCTTCTTCTTAGTCACCTCCGCATTGGAACCAACAATAGTGGTATAGGTGTTGACGGAAGCACACAGCAGTTTGGGATTTTGGGCATATTATGGATTTTGTATTATCATCTTTTTAATATTTATGGATGACAGACTAATGGATAGACAAGCACGAGAAACAAATTAAAAGCGTGATACTTCACAAATTAGAGCGCAAAAGACTACATTTTTATCATATGCTGTCTTTCAATTTTGGAGGTTATAAATACATTTTTAATTATTATATTTTTTAAATTTTATTTTTTTTATTTTTATATAATTTTTAAAATAAAAATATTTAAAAATACAAATCGACAACTGAAAACAAACATTAAACTTGGGATTGGATGGATACTTTATTTTAGGGATACTGTGTTTCAAAGAAAGAGTGCGATCAAAATTTTCTTGAGATTAAGACTTGTGTTGTTGGTATACGTGTGACTGAGGGGTGCGTGTCAGAAAAAGCATATTAGTTGTACTATGATGTGAAAGGTTGATTTTTGTATGATTATATATTGATATGACATAAGTATATGTATATATAATATAATAAATGTATGAAAAAGACACACACGGACACACACATCCACTCATATATAACGATTTAAATATATTTTTAATTTAATTTTTTAACATTAATAATTATAGTATTATTTTTGTTGTAATTGTAATTGTTGTGTTGTTATATTTTTAATATTATTATGACTAATAATTTACATAATTGTTTGATAACATTGTTAATTTCATGAAACATATAGAAATATTTTAACATTTTAATATTATAAAATTCATTACTATAAATTTATTATTATTCTTATTATAAAATAATTGTAACATTAATATGATATTAATAAATTATAAATAATTAAATTATCATTATATTTATAAATAATGATATTATTATTTTAATATTTTGATATATAATGATATTAGTGCATAGAAACAACAAACGCACAAGATAAACATTGTTTATTTATTATTTTTCATTTATCTTTGTTTCTCTAATATATTTTTATTTCTAGTTCTATTTCTATTTACTTCTTTCTTCCTCATTTTCCCTTTTTTGGTTTCTTCTTCTTTCTTCCACTTTCTCGCCACCATAGCCACCGTCTTCCTTTCACCATTGTTTCAACTTCTTTTCTCTTTCCTCCATTATTTTCAATCAGATCACCATTTCCACAACCCTTTGTTCTCATCATTGCTACAAAATTACATCTTCATATTCAGAATTCTCTCTCCAACCCTACACCACCATGGCTCAACCGTTGCCATAGTTGCCATTGATTCACCACCAAAAGCAACCATTGTCGTAAGCAGTGATTTTAATTATTACACAAAAAATAGTGAAATTAGATCTTGATTGAGAGCTTTTGATGTGAAGAATATTTTGTTTAGAGCTGTACACATTTTGGTATATCAATTGAATCGTGTTGAAATCGAAATTTCGGTATGTATTGAATACCGAACTGAAAATTTAGCTTCATATTCGATATATCATTTTTAAAAAATTCGATTTTTAGTTCGGTATTGGTATTTGGGTTAAGTATTATTTTTTTATTTTTTTTATTTTTAATATATTTTTTACTTCTTTTTTAATATATTTTTTAAAATTATTAGTGATAAATAGTAAATTAGTGATAAATAATTTAATTTATATTTTTTTAGTTTTTTTTGTTAAAATTTGGTTTATCAAAAATCATACTGAAATCAACTGAAAAAAATTTGGTATATATCGAATCGAACCAAAAAATTCAGTTCGGTATTCGATACGTGATTTTTACTTACTGAAATTTCGTTATTCGATTCAATTCGATTTTACTAATTGGATAGTCCTAATTAATTTTTTTGTTAAAACATTTTGAATCTGAAGTCAATTTATAGCACAAAAAAAGAAAAGGGAAGAAGATGAGGCTGAAGCTGAAACAAAAGAAAAAATAAAAAAACCAGCAAGGAGAGGGGCAGGCAGAGGAGAGGAGAAAGATGGGGAATTGTGGGGCCTAGCTAGAGATTGGTGTGTAAAAAGAAAAATATTCTAACATTATTTATTATTATTATTATTATTATTATTATTATTATTATTATTATTATTTGGGGAGGAGGGATTAGAAGTTGCAAATTATTTGGGGAGGGGGAATTAGAAGTTGCAATGACTGTGGGTCAGTAGAGAACAAGAGGAGTAGGGGCTCAAACTCCAACATGGACATTTTGATCCAATTCAGGGTCGGACTAGGAAGAGACATTTTCTAGTATTGTCTCATTAGTTGATAGCAAAGCTGAGACACCTATCCAAGCTTTCTTGGTTCAATTCAAAAGGCATGACCAGTCATGAGGCATGCCTGTTCTTACTTTCCAGTTTATTGGGTCTTTAGGGATGAAAGGTTTTTTTTTTATTGACAACTAGAAAGACAACTAAGTTTAGTCCCTTCTATATATTAATTTATTTTGAAATATACAATAGGAGTATGCGTTAACTTAAGTACTTTTATGAAGTAGAATGAGATATATGTCAACTTCTTCAATCAACTAAGCATCAAAATACTAAAGAGAACATATTAGATGATATACTAGTGGGACAAGAGGAAGAATTTAAGAAGAATTCAATACAAGGTTAAGACATAACAAAAGAAGTACCTATTTTTGACATCATTTCCTCCAGTTGGAAGCACAAATAGCTGAAGAAGTTGTGGGAGACCAACATCTTTATGTGGTATAAGCCCAACGTTATAGCTAGGAGAGCATACAACATGTATTGAATATTTTATCAAATTGGGAAGTCCTTCAGTGGCCGTCACACCTACATCATGACCAGTAACAAAAAAGTGACTTGAGCCCAGTGTCCTGTTCTAATATGGGTACTTGGATATCAACCTCCCCACATAGTTTCAGACCATGTTGAAGGAAATGAAAGTTGAGAAAGAGTAGTGGGATGAGCAACAATAGTATTAGCGTGGAGAGTTTAACTAATGACTTGAACTTGTATGACTTGCTGATGTGTTAAATGGTGGAGAAATGGTGTATGCCATCTATAAATACGGTTAGGCGGTTTTAAATTAGTTAGGTTAGTTTAATTGACGTTTAATTATGTATTATATATACAGAAGCCTCCTTCATTAATCTAGGGGCAACACTTCCAAGAGGGAGAAGAAGAAAAACCTCTTTCTGTAGCAAAGCATCCCCTATTCATTTTCTTTACATGTTCCCTTTGATATTCATCCAAATCTTCATCCTATGCTTCAATATAGTTTGTATTATGGAATCCGAGCTAGGTTTATTGCCTTAGCTTGTAGGAATTGAGTGAATTTTAGTTCATTGGATTGTAATTAGTTGATTTCACCATGGAAGCCTCAATGTTGGTGGCTAGACGATACAGCATTGTGCAAGAGAATTTGCACTTTAACCTCTTAGATCCGTTGAATTCATTGAGATTGGAGAATGCAAACAACCTTATGATTCCACTTGTCAATGACTTATTGACTATTAAAAACTCTGTCAACTGAAGCAAGATTGTATGGCAAGCGTTGAGGGTGAAGAACAAGATTAGGTTCATTACAGGTTAAATCCCCAAACCTACTACCGATATGGATTCTTTGTTTGAGTTGTGGAAGAGATGTAGTGACATGGACGTGTCATAGATCCTTAATTCAGTCTCTTCCTCTATTAAGTCCAGCTTAATTTTTGTGGACAATGCTAGGGAGCTCTAGGAAAAGCTTCACGAACACATGTCATAGCAGAACGCTGTTTAGATCTTTCAACTGAAGAAGAGTTTGGTCAATTTGAGGTAGATCCATTATGCTAGCTTATTATAGTAAGATGAAAGCCTCATGGGACGAACTTCAACTATACAATGAAATGCCAAAGTGCAACTATGGTCGATTATGAGTTCTAGCCAAGAGACACCAGAGGGACTATGTGATGTCTACTCCCAAGCCAAAGATGGAGCAAATTCCCCTTGTAAACAGAAATTTCGGAATGATTCCACAACAAGAAAGGAATCATGTGGTAGTAGGAGAGCTTAATAGTTCAGACGTAATGGCTATAGCCGTGCACAAGGCTAGAAATAACAAGAAGTCAACTATAAAGAAGGACATACCTTTTTGTTCTCATTACAAGAGACTAGGCCGTACTCTTGAAAAATGCTTTAAGGCCAGAAATTCAAAAGCACTGAAGTGCTCACACTGTCAAATGTTGGGACACATAGCTAAAAGATGCTATAAATTGAAAGAGTCTTCCCTTGGCCATAAGTTACATCGAGACATAGTAATTAATAGTTCTTTTGTAGGGCAAACTACTTCTAGAGACATTATGGCACTTGAGGACAAAGTGTTGCTCACAAAGCCTTAGCTACAACAAATCAAAGAAAGCTTGGTAGCTAAGCACAATGTTGTGCCATCAAAAGAAGTAAATGAGTTAGCCTTAAATCCTTCTACTGAATAGATCGATTACTCATGCTTTTCAGTGTGAAGATGTGAAGCTAACTGATAAAAATATACTGCATAATGCCCTCAATGTGCCTAGCTTTACCTTTAATCTTATTTTAGTGAGAAGATTGATACATGAACTAAAATGCTGCATACTCTTACATGATTAATGTCTTGTTCAGGACTTAACATCTTGGACAACCATATGCAAGGGTAAGGTCAAAAAGATTATATTACTTGCAAAGGTATGAAGAATATGCTAATGCTTTGTTGAATAATTTGAAGCCGAGTAGTTCAAACTTGTCATTGTTTATTGCTTTTTCACTGTCTACTGATTTAGGTTATAATTTGTGGCATATGGGACTAGGGCATCCTACTAATGATACATTTAGATATGTTGGTAGAAATGGTTTACATATTGAGCTTGGTGGCTATAAAAACGGTCTTTGTGATGTTTGTCCACTTGCCAAATAGCATAGGTTACCTTTTTCCTGATAATTCAGATATGCCTTCTAAGCCATTTAATATTGTGAGGTGTGATTTGTGGAGTCCTTCTAATGTGATTGCACATGATGGTAGCAAGTATTTCCTTAAAATTGTTAATAGTTATATTAAAGTCACATGGGTATATCTATTTAAAAATAAAGCTGAAACTTTAATCTCTACCGAGAATTTTGTTAACATGATAAAGAATCAATTTGAAGCCAAAATCAAAGTTATAAGAACTAACCATGGAATAAAATTTCATTCAAAGTTTTTTTGTCATAAAAGAGGCATAGTACATTAAAGGTATTGTATAGAAACACATCAACAAAATGAGATAGTAGAAAGAAAACATCAACATTTACTCCATGTTGTAAGAGCTTTAAGATTTCAGTCTCAAAATTTCCTTGCCTACTAGAATGAATGCATCCTTACAGCTACATATATAATAAACGGGCTCTCTACACCTGTCCTTGAAAATGACTATCCATTTGAAAGACTTTTCAAGGCAAGCCTGCTTATAAATATATGAGGGTGTTTGGATGCTTGTGTTTTGCCACTACCCTTAAAGTAGGAAGAAAAAAAATTTACTTAAGGAGTAAAAAATGTGTTTTCATAGGATATCCATTTGGTAAAAAAGGGTACAAACTTTTGGAACTTGAAACAAATTTGGTATTTGTTTCAAGAGATGTGGTGTTTCATGAGTTTGTGTTTCTTTCAAGCAAAATACTCAAAAATCTTACGTAGTGATATCTTTTCAATTAATTCTCTTGAATCTGTTGAGTTTTTTTACAGTAAAGATAATGATTAGCTTGTTTTTGTCCCTAGAAACTTGGTTGAAACTTTGCATCAACTAGTGAGAAACTTTAAAACAAGTAATCCTACACAAGATTCTCTACCACACTCACAACAGTCCCATGCTTGTTCTTCTCAATAGATTGCTGAGTCCCCTCACCAATTTCAAACAACTGACATGAATTTGTCAACTATTTTATCTAGAAATTGAACAAGAAATACAAAACCTCCAGAATATTTAAAGGAATATCATTGTTAACAAGCTTAAAAAATACAATCATTGGATTGTAAACACTGTAATCTAGAATGTCAACAAGTACCAAAACATCCATTAGCAAGCTTAATATCTGAACCTCCAACCAATAATGTTTTTGATTTAGCTTGCTCACCTTCATCTTCAGTTCTTGAACTAAAGAGTTACCAAAGAAGCCTCAAACATTCTAGATTGGTGTGAGGCAACAAAAAAAGAAATTGTAGCATTGGAAAAAAATGGAACTTGGACCATAACTATTTTACCACCTAATAAAAGAGCTATTGGATGAAAGTATGCATGTATACAAAATAAAACATAATACAGAAGGCTCAATTGAAAGAAATAAAGATAGATTGGTAGCAAAAGCTTACAAACAAGAGGGACAGGTAGATTGTCAAGACACTTTTTTTTTTCAGTTGCTAAATTGACTAGCATAAAAATTCTCTTAACAATGGTTGTCAGGAGAAAATGGTTTCTAAAACAACTTGATATCAATAATGCTTTCTTGCATAGTTCATTGGATGAGAAAAAATACATGCATAAACCTCTTGGTTATAAACAAAGACTACTTTATCAAGAAAGTAAATTGAATGAAAGTATTTATGGATTAAAACAAGTATTTAGGCAATGAAATTCCACCTTTTGTGTTGCTGTAATAGAATTTAGGTCTCATGCTAATTATAGTCTGCTTACTTTAAAAAGAAAAAGCCATTTTACTATATTACTTGCAAATGTGGATGATGTAATCTTAGCGAGGAATGATGCAACCACCATAAAAGACCTCAAGGTTTATTTACACAAAAAGTTCACGATCAAAGATATTGGAAAACTAACATATTTTCTTAGAATTAAAGTGAGCAAGTCAGATAAAGGAATACATTTGAGCTAAAGAAAATATGTCTTGGACATATTAAAGGATGCAATAATGATAAACTACAAGCCAACAAAAATTCCAGGGGAACAGAATTTGAAGCTGAGTAAAGAACAAGGAGAAGCGGATATAGACGTAGGGTGCTATAGAAGGTTGATTAGAAGACTAATGTACTTGACAATAACAAGACCAAAGTTAAGTTTTAGTGTCCACTTGCTCAATCAGTTAATGGAAAGGCTAAAAAAATAGCATATGAAGGCAACACACAATGTATTGCAATATCTTAAAGGAATCGTGGACTAAGGAGTGTTTTTGTCTACTATCGAAGGTTTTTTGTTAAAAGGTTATTGTGATGCTAACTAGCAGAATGTACAAATAGTACGACGTCGATCATATGCTTTTTGCATCATGTTGAGGACTTTTTGGTTTCTTGGAAGTCTAAGAAACAAACAATGGTATCTAGGCCATCTGCAGAATCTAGGTGTAAGGCTATGGCACATATTTGTAATAGGATTGTTTGGGTGAAGTACATTTTGGAGGCATTGCAGGCTCATTGTAAAAACCCTGCGGAAGTCTTTTATGATAATCAAGCGGCGTTACACATGGCTTCCAATTCGATTTTCATGAATGCATAAAACACATAGCATTGGACTATCACTTGGTACGGGATATGTTGAAAGCAGGAATAATAGTTACTAGATTTATTGCAAGTTAGGAACAAAGTGCTAATCTTTTCACAAAAGGATTGCCTTTTGACTTTTTGAAGAAGCACCTTAACAAGATGTAGTAATGGTCATTACTTCCAGGGTAATAACTGTTGAGCAAGAATAGTGGGATAAAGTTGGACTACAAATTAGCTCATAAGCAGCAACAGCAGTAGCATGGAGAGTTTGACTAATGACTTGGACTTGCGTGACTTACTGCTGTGTTAAAATGGTGCACAAATGGTGTATGCCAGCAGTAAATATGGTTCAGTGTTTTAAGTTAGGTTAGTTTAATTGACGGTTAATTATGTATTGTATATACAAAACCCTCCTTCATTAATTGGGGGCAAGCACTTAGAAAAGAGTGGAAGAAAAACCCCTTTCTATAGCAGAGCATCCCCTTCTCATTTTCCTTCCATTTCCCTTTCGTTTTCGTCCAAATCTTCGTCCTATGCTTCAATACAGCTCGTATTAGACTACTGTGGTCATTTTGTCATATAATATACCCTGCACATTTTTTGAAAGAATCCTACATTAGTAATCAAAGAGTCAAATTCCGGAAGGACATGAATATAATAATACTATATTGCAAACAAGAAAATTTCTAGAAATATTTTCAACGAACATCTCCCTAATAATGCTTGTTAGTTAACTGGAAACATTTCATAAGAACATTCAGGGAAAGGACCAACATCTTAACAACAATCTTGTTAATCTATGTACATGCAAAAACGTTTTTGGCAGAAATACAGATTAGAGATACTAGTGGATTTATTGTTGTAAGGTATGAAGGCAACATCTGTGAGCAGTTGGGGATTGTAACATAGATGGTAAACAGTATAGTGTGCCGACAGACAACATAAAAGACGAAGACAAATTGTCGGAGGTGAACAAATAATAACGCATGTAAAATATGTGTTTTTAAGAAGCAAGCTCACACACATGGAATTCATATAAAGAATAATAAATTAAAAGCAAGGAAATACTACAGCAGCACCTAGTGGATAACTTATGGTTGTCTTAGTTGCTAGGCGGGAGTAGAGGGCAATGCGAATATCAGTCAGACTTTAGCAGGGGACAATTCACAGAGGACCGCTAAAAGCCAAAATACATCAATTCAGCATACAAAATGCAGTATTTGAATGTTATACGCGTATGACAAGACAATACTGAGACAAGACAATTGTTAGGCATGAGGAACCGAAGATCTTTAAATTGGTCTTCTATAGCAAGATGAAAACAAAAGGAAAACAGAACAAAAAAGACGAGGATTATGGGGTTTAAATGACCCATGCAACAATCTAAGACCAGATTTATTATAGTAATTGAAAAGGAAATCACTTGGCCTGTCCATTCTACTCCCATTTGTAAATACATTACATCGTTACTAGAACTTAGTACAAATGAATAGAACGGTTCTTGATCATTGTCCTTAGCAGGAACTTAGTGCATACGTACTAAGCTATAAACCACCTTCCATATATAAACAACTTTAATATGACTACGTATCTTCGAAAAGCAAGAGAGTATTTCAGTTTTAAGGAAGAAGCCAAGAGTAAAAAAGAAATCAGAACAGATGAAACAAGAAACATAAAGAGATAATAAGATGTAGCTTTTAGTAAGAATTCCATGAACAAGTTCCACATTTGTATCTTGTTGGTATAACTGTGAGCAATTTTCAGCCTTCTAACTAAATCATTTGGCAAATAACATAGGTCTTAACATATCAAGTCCTTCCACGCCAAACTCCGAAATGAATGCAAAGTAGAATGGAGAGACAAAAGAAAACATTCATCAACTGAACCGATTACTTAGGACTATGAAGCCGATGCATGCAGTATCAATACAGGTGGACACAACCATCTTATCATTGTTATTCAATAACAAGCAGCAAAAGAGATTATTAAGCATGGAAGTTCCGCACACCCATCATCAACAGACAAGAAGTGAAAACATCGGCAAGTATCCAATGAACGAGCACCAAATAGAATCATAATTTCCATTAAATTTACGACAAGAGATGGGAATGAAGAACAAATCCGCCCGATCTGGCTCGTTCGTCACAAAATTGCTCTCTCTAAGATTCTGAAAAAAGTACCCTTCACTCGCGTCAGGGTAAATGCACTCATCATCTCCTCAAAATTCAACCTGAACACCTTTGGCAAACGGTAAACGTCACTTTCTTCTTCGTGGCTCTCGTCTCCGCACGTTTCCGATATGACCACCTTTTCCATAGGATCCGCGTCGGCGTTGCTTACCACCTTCGAAAATTGAACAAGATTGAACGAAATTAGTGAATTCAAGCAGATTCCATAGACAAAGTAAGAGAGATAGCAGTACCTTAGGGTCCAGCGATGGTGGTAGGGGTAGTAGGGGGAGAGGAATGAGGAAAAGGGGAGTGGAGGGATAAAAGGGAGAGGTAAGTGAAGGACACGAGCGTCAGGATGGCGAAATTGAGGGAGCCTCGGAGAGTAAAAGCAGCGGCGAAGGACGGTGGCTGTTGGAGTTTCACCGCCGAAATTGCCGGGGCGGAACTGGACTGCCGCCGAGCCGTTAGCCATGGGTTGCGACAGTATTGGAGTTGACCTCTGAAGTATGTTCGGTCCGTTGTTCAGAGTGTTCAGTAGCCAGACGTGTGCTGGGAGACGTCAGCACGCAAGATTGGGTACTTCTACTGAATTTCATGTTAATACAATTTTTTTTATTAACTATTAAGTGCTATACTTAATTATTTTATAAACAAAAAAAGGGATCAAAACAAAACTACTAAAAATATTAGAAAATTTTTTAGTACAAGTGAGCATGTATCCTGAATTTTACTCTATTAAAATCCAGACATTTAATCATTTACCGCACCCACATTTGGGCTGATTATAAACACAAAAGGCTTATAACAAGTCTTTTTGTTCAAAAAAAAAAAAAAATATTACACTAAAAATTACATTTTATTTATTTTTGTATAAAATCTGTGTGTGAATGTGAAAAAAGATAAATGACTTTTGTATCTTGATAATTAAAATGAATAAACAAAAGATTAAAAGATAAAATTCATTAACTTAATTCAAATTCAAAAAATATATAAACGATGGGTTGGTCAGTATTAGATAATGAAAGATAAGGGTGCGTATATTTGATAAATCATTAAAGGACAGATGATAGTTACTAAAGGTGTGGATTTAATAATATAGTATAGATTAATTGAAATTAGATTTTATTTTGTTAATCGTGATGATATTTAGTATGTTGACTTGGAGATTTTATATTTAATTATTTTGCCATTTTAGATATAAAATTCAAACTTGATTATTATGAAATTGTTAATTTTTATCTAATAATTTATATTCTAAACTTGACAAAAAATAAGAATTGAATAAATGAAGTTCAACTACAGCACTGTTTTTAATTTACATTAAGTTTCAAGCCAAGTTTAAACTTAAATAAAAAATTACTTAAAAGATAGAAAATTACGAAAAAACAGGTATATTATCAAATGGAATTCGAACTCAAGCAAACTCAAACTTGTTGTGGTACTTATTAGTTATATTACCATACATTTTTAGCATTTTTATCATTTTCTATGCAAAAGAAATCTAAATGAAAAATACACAATTCATGTGTAACCTTATAGTCATTTTGAAAAAAAGTTCACTTTCCCCTTTTTCTATTGGAATTACAATATTTTTAATTCTTTTTTTGCATATTATACCAAGAAATAAAAAGAAATTTCAAGCAAAAAGGGAAAAAGTTAACCAAAAATATGGAGGTTAAACCCTACTAGTGCTTGACCACACGTGGAGACATTGTGTACCAGGATAAAATTTTCGCAACCATGATAAAATTTTCGCTTACAATGCCAATTTTGACAAAAATCCATTCAAAACATTAACTACACAATCCTAACTGCAAAAAGAGAAACAAGTAGACATGAATATTTGTGATTTTTACAATTGCATAAGAAGAAAGGTCAGCCACAAGTATGTGATCCCATGCCTATTTAATCCTAGCTTTTCCACCCTTTTCTATCCTTAGGGCTCTAGGCTTTTCAATTGACAATTGTAATACACACGCAAACTACATTCAAATTGTTATTCTTTTTTCCTCTAGACAAGCAAATTGCCTCGCCTGATACTTCTTGAATTTTGCTCTTCCCAAACTCTCTCCCGAAGCCTCTTTTTTGTTTATATGCAAAGTCATGTCCAGTTTCTATTCTCAGAGTTTGAGCATATCTCCAACTAGAAGCATCCCTTCAATTAAAGTCGAGTTGTGTTTATAAACAAAAACAATAAATATCTAACACAACGCAATGAACAATTTAGGCTCACCAGGCTTGAAGAGGAGATCAACCAAAGTTTAGATTCAAATAAACCAATTTTATTCCATTGCTTCTTTGTGAATCTAATTCCAATTTATGAAGGACTAAACCATTCAAATGAATCTAACGGGATAAAGAACCATTGAAACTTACAAAGAATGAATTCAAAAGCTAATGAATGAGAATGCAAGATCACATTGAGCCAACAGGGCAAAAAATTTAGGAAAAAATAAAATCTCATTTGGTTCACCTTAATCAAACTAAACATCACAATAATAATTTATGACATGTTTGGACACTTCGAAGTTGAACACGTAATCAATTTACTGCAAGTTTGAAAAGACCAACCCTTCTCATGTGTGCTGACATCATAGCCTAACAATACGTCTCTTTTCAGCTTAGACAGTGAGCCAATCACTGGGCGATTAACCTATAACAAGGACAATAGTTGCAAGCTATGGTGACTAGTCTATTCTATAAATAGAAATCCTTTCTTATCAAAGCAATTTACAAAGCATTTTACTATTCTTAGTAATCATCATTTCTATTAGTTATTATTTTTAGACAATTATTATTATTTTGGGAAACGAACTCACATCAATGGTGCCTTCTGTGGGAACGTTTCTAAAGAATATAGTGATAAAAGGGGTAAAGAGCGAGAGAGAGAGAATAAAATATTAGAATGGAAGAAGGGAAGGAACATTAGAAGAGGACATTCCTAACTCTCTTGCCAACTCGGGTTCTATGCTTCCAAGAAAAACCAACCACACCAATCAACCCCACTAGGAGCACCCCTTTGGAACAGTTAAATGAGGCAATTTCAAGGTAGTCAATGTCACTCTAGCCAAGAGCGCTGAGGCAATCTTGGGGATAAGCAAGGAAGATGCACCCCAATCTACGAGCTTGAAAATGTGAGATACTGGTAAAAGAATTCATGTAGATTAGAGTATGGGGAACAAAGGTAGAGAGTAAAGTCTATCTTCCTCTAACATGATGGAAAGAAGGTCGATCAAGCTCTAGTAGGTGTTGGAAAGGATAAAGTGCTAGGAAGAGCGTACTTGAACTATGGAAGATTTACCATCACTCTAGAAGTGCTGGGAAAGTCTGTGCACAGCAACTTCTAATAACTTAATATGCTCGAGCATAATGGAGCTTTAGACCTAATAGAACATTTAGTTAAGTTCAAACACTAAGTATTACTTCATTAATGTCCTAATGGGATCAAATGTAGGGCCTTTCTTTTAATGCTAGGTGGCTACACTTAGAGATGGTTTAACCAGTTACTAGCTAGGGTCATAAAATTTTTTGATGATCTTGCAAATTTGTTTCTTTAGCAATCGCAAGCTGTAAGAGATATGACAAAACTCTAATGTTCTTGTTCAATATGAGAGTGAAACGATGGACCCCTTTAGGATTATGTTTGTTGTTTCTCAAGGGTGGCTCCTGATGCTTCATCGGTAATTTAAGAAGCGTTAGCAAGTGCATTTGCATAAGGGCTTAAGGAAAGAGATTCTTTAGATCTCTAGCAAAGAAGTTGGCTAAAGACTTCAATGAGATCCTGCCCAAGCTAAAAAGTATATTAATATAGAAGAAGCATGATGAGAGAAAATTGTAGATCCTAAAGTAACTCAAGATAATAAAAAGGTTAGGTCAGTAATAATTACTATGACCATGGTAGTTGAGGAAAAGACTATAGAAAAGCTTATGCCCTTGAAGGTAGGTAGAGAAATCCTGATGGCCCTATAAGATTTAGGCATGATTCAATGGCCTCCAGGTGCATCCCTATCTCTAAAAAACCCGCGAAGTAATAAATATTACAAGTTTTATAATGAGTTCAAGCATACCATTAAGGGGTGTTTCAACCTTCAAAATCAAATATAAAATTTGATTAGAATAGGTTTGCTCCAAAAATTTATCGATAGGCAGGAAGTTAAGAAGGATAAGAGGATGGTAGTAGGAAAGAAAACAAATACCGACAACCTAGGGACTTATAAGCATGATAGTTGAAAGATAGTCTCATAGGGAGGGTAAAGTAGTTTGTGCCTTGTAGCAAATGTTAGAAGAGAATGAAGTTTATATCAGATGAATCAACGATAGATGTCCTAACTTTTAGGTCAAAAGACCTCTAAGGAATTATGACGCTCCACTCTGATGCCTTGATAATAACTGTGGTAATAGCCAATTATGATGTAGTATAATACCTAGTAGACAATAGAAGCTCAATAGATATATTAGCACTCTTAGCATTTGAGAAAATAGGGATCAATAGAGAAAAATTGAAATTGGTAAGCTGGACTTCGTTTGGATTCATCAAAAAAGCTACTTAACCGTTTGGAAGGATCACATTACCTATTACAATAAGGTAGGTTGGTGTGTCTACAACTAAATTTATACAGTGTTTCATAGTAGAAATGGTGTTGGCTTATAACGTAATCTTTGGTTGCCTGGCCTTGGTCAAATTTCAGGTGGTAGCATCCCCACACCATTTAGCCACAAAGTTTCCAATGGGAAGTAGAGTCAGGGTTGTAACTGGAAACTAGTTGATATCTAAGAAATGCTACGTCGAAATAATTAAAAGGGCTAACAAAAAACCAACTGGGTAAAATAATGCAAAACATCCCCTTCAAATGGAACCTACAAAAGAATTGATGCAAATAAACTTGGTAACAAATATGGTCACCTAGACCTGGGTTGAGCTGGAAGAACCTTGAAAGTCACAACTAATTTCTTTACTTGAGAACAAATGGTGATGTGTTTGCGGTGTCAGCAAAGGAATTAAGGGGAATTGGTTATACCAAAGCATTAATTTAATATAGACTAGAGGACTAAGCTTGTCAAGTAGAAGTTAAAATAATTTAGCCCGAAGAAAAATTTAGCTATAAAAGAAGAAATTAAGAAACTAATAAACACCAAGCACATTGAAGAAATTCAATGCCCAAAGTGTTTAACAATGTGGTTTCGTACAGAAGGCAGAAGGGAAATGAATAATCTGTGTAGACTTCAGGAATATAAATAAAGAATGTCCTAAGAATTGTTACCACCACCTAGAATAGACTAATTGGTTGATGCCGCAATGGAATTTGAGCTACTTAGTGTGATAGATGTGTACCAAGGATACCACTACATTCCTTTTGCTAAAGACGATTGGAAAAAGGTGAGTTTAATCACCCCCTTCAGGACATACTGTTTTAAGGTCATGCCATTCAAGCTTAAGAATGCAGGAGCTACATACCAAAGGTTAATAAACAAAGCATTTCAATACTAAATAGGAAGAAACATGGAAGTTTATGTAGATAGGATATTGATTAGGACACAATGCAAAAAGGACCCCATAAGGGACTTAGAGGAGACTTTCATAGCATTAAGGAGCTTTGCGTTTCAGCTAAATTTAGTGTGTTTTAGATATTAAAGGAGGGAAGTTCTTAGGATACATGGTAACTAGAAGAGGAATTAAGACTAATCCAGAAAAGATACAGATCGTGTTAGATGTGCCATCTCCCTGAATGATAAAGCAGCTGAAAGAGTTAAATGAGATAATAACGACATTAAGCCGCTTTATCTTCCAATCTGCGAATAAGAGACTTCCATTCTTCAAAATCTTTAAAAAGACTAAGACCTTTGAATTAGATGAAAGAATGTCAACTCACCTTCAATAATCTAAAGCAATACTTGGCTAGCTCGTCACTATTAGCAAAGCTGGAGAAGGGGGAAATGTTATACTTGTATTTAGCAATATCTAAAAAAGTAGTTAGCACAGTTTTGATCAAGGAAAAGGAAAGATAATAGGCTTTGATCTATTATGAGAGTAGAACCTTACAAGGTGCAAAGCTAAAGTATTCTAAGATATAGAAAGTAATCTTGGCATTGGTCACAGTCGTGAGGAAGTTGAGACCTTCTTAGCCTTGTCTTCACATGGTATTCCTTAAAGGTGATATTAACTAAGATGAAGCCTTAGGAATGATAATCAAGTGCGTAGTGGAATTAGATGAATTTGACATCTTTTATAAGTCTAGAATTGCATCGAAGGTCAGGCCTTGGTTGATTTCGTAGAAGAAATGCACAAAGAAGTTGATGCTTTCCCTTAGATGCTACACATAGATAGTTCATCAATCCAACACGATGGCGGGATAGGTATCGTCCTGTAGCTAAGAAAAGAAGAAATTCTAGTATGGGCTATGGTTTGCCTTTTGTGCTTCAAATAATGAAGTTGAATTTGAAGTGTTCTTATGGAGATAAAGACTGTCCTTACATTCAAATCTCTAGAATAATAACATACTTAGATTCTTAACTAGTAGCTAAGTAATATAATTGTAGACACATTAAATTTAATGTCCAATCAAATAATGCTACGTGGAAAATATGATATTAAAAATATTAATTAGAGTAATTTTTATTTATTTGGGAATTTAAATAAATAAAAAAATTCCTAAAATAAATAAATGAATTAATTAATATTTTTACCGGTCAATCAAATGGCGACAAGTGGCAGAGCCCTACTAGAAGTCCAAACAACGAAAACTCTAAGTAGCAGAGTCCCGCTAGAAGTACAAGCAACGAAGATTCTATTAAATTGTTGGGTAGGGTATAAACTCTGACGGCTAATAAAATAGCGCTACGTCAGCAGGTACTCTATCTCTCCTACAACTATAAATAGGGGCCAAACCCCACAAAAAGAAGAAAAAGAAGAAGAAGAAGCAGCTGAAGAACTCCCCGAATTCTCTCTGGAATCCCCAAGAACATTCAAAATGTTCTTCATCAAATTCAAAGAAGTTCGCCGTGTTCTTTGCCAAATTCAAGAAGTTCGCCGTGTTCTTCGCTAAATCCAAGAAGCTTGCCGTGTTCTTCTCCAAATCCAAGAATTTCACTGTGTTCTTCCCCAAATTCAAGAAATTCACCGTGTTCTTCGCTAAATCCAAGAAGTTCGTCGTGTTCTTCGCCAGATCCAATAAGTTCTCCGTGTTCTTTGCCAAATTCAAAAAGTTCGCCGTGTTCTTCGCTAAGTTCAAGAAGTTTGCCGTATTCTTTGCCAGATCTAAGAAGTTCGTCGTGTTCTTCGCCAAATTTAAGAAGTTCGCCGTGTTCTTCACCAAGTTCGAGAAGTCCGTGTTCTTCGCCAAATCTAAAGAAGTCCGCCTTGTTCTTCGCCAAATCTAAAGAAGTTCGCCATGTTATTCGCCCACCACAAGAAGTTCTTCTTCCCCAAATTCAAGAAGTTCGCCGTGTTCTTCGCCAAATCCAAGAAGTTCATCGTGTTCTTCTCCAAATCTAAGGAATTCGTCGCCAAATTTAAGATGTTCTTCACCAAAGTCCCCAAAATTCAGCATTTGATCTAAGATCGTGGTGCTAAACCCGAAGATTAGTGTTGCTGAGAAACCAACAACCTTCAAGGAAGATCAAGCAGAAGTAGCTAAAGAACTCCCCAAATTCTTTCTGGAATTCTTAAGAACATTTAAAGTGTTCTTCCCCAAATTCAAGAAGCTCACTGTGTTCTTCGCCAAACTCAAGAAGTTTGCCGAGTTCTTATCCAAATTCAAGGAGTTTGCTGTGTTCTTCGCCAAATTTAGGGAGTTCGTTGTATTCTTTCCCAAATTCAAGGAGTTCGCCGTGTTCGTCGCCAAACTCAAGAAGTTCGCCGTGTTCTTCTCCAAATTCAAGAAGCTTGCCGTACTCTTCACCAAATTCAAAGAAGTTCACTGTGTTCTTTCCCAAATTCAAGAAGTTCATCGTGTTCTTCACTAAATTCAAGGAGTTCGTCAGCAAATTTAAGGTGTTCTTCACCAAAGTCCCCAAAATTCAACATTTGATCAAAGATCGTGGTGCTAAGCCCGAAGATCAACGTCGCTGAGAAACCAACAATCCTCAAGGAATATCAAGCACAAGCCCTTTCTTTGAAGATTATTCAAATTTCAAGTCGGACATTTTTTAAGGAAGAATTAGAGGATCAAAGTTAGAGAGTAGAACCTACAAAAATTCAAGTTGATTTAAATTATTCAATCAAATACCAAATATTCTTATTATTCAAGAATTTTATCCTACAATAATATGGAATTCATCTTGTGGGAATAGACCATGAAAAATTATGTTCAATAGATTAAGAAATTAGTAAAGATATTTAAAAAATTTCAGCTTTGTCAAATCTCCGGGGGGGGGGGGGGGAATGTAAAGTTGATTTTTCAATTTAAATGGCAGCAACCTTAAAGGAAAAAACACCTAGAAACATCATATTTATGGAAAGTAAGTGACACTGTGGTAGGAGAAATAACTCAAAAGCATGCTTGGAGAATTCTCATACTAAAAGCATTAAAAGGTGAAGAGGTGAACAAAGAAACATGGAACAAAAAAATAGTTAGATTCTTAAAAATAGAAGTTCTCTACAAAAGATCATACGGCAAACCCCTTCTCAAATGCTTGAGCTTAAGGGAGATATAATATGTATTATGAGAGATACATTAGAGATGTTGTGGGCCTCATATAGGAAGAGTCATTCTCGCAAACAAAACTATTCGCACTAGGTATTTTTGGCTAACCATGAAAGAAGATGCGACATGAGTAGTCCAGGCTTGCAACAAAGTGCCAAAAACACATTGATTACTCTTACATACCAATTCAAGGGTTTAATAACATAGTGTTGCCCATTCCTTTTGCAAGATGGGGAATCAACATAGTAGGGTCTTTTCCACCAATGGTAGGATAGAAAAAAATTCTTCCTCATAACAGTAAATTAGTTCACAAAAGTGGGTTGAGGCAGGACATAGAGCTCAGATAATTGAGGAGGTATAAAGATCCTATGGAAACATGTAGTGTGTCAGTTCGGTGCGTCTAAGAAGTAAATCATGAATAATAGAAGATAATTTATAAAAAGGACCATTGAAGTATGGGGTGGGAATTTGAAAACCCATCAAATGTTCAGTGCAATGTATCACCCTTAAACCAATAGGCAATTTAAGTAATCAAAAAGTAATGACGGACGAACTTGTGTCAATAGAGGAAAAAAGAAACAGGCTACTCGAGGAACCTGAAATACAAGCAGCAAGTCTCCACTTTGTTCAATAAAAGGGTGCAAGAGTGGAAATATAAGGAGGCAGAATTGGTACTACGTAGACTATAAGCGATATGACTGATAGGAAAATTGGAAGCCAAATGAGATGGACTGTACAAAATAATGGAGGCTAGGCCTTGCTAATTGGAAAAAGATCCATGAAGTCCATAGAATATACTTAATATAAAAAGATATTACAATTGAATCCCCTAAATAATTAAGTTCTTTGCATCACCAGGCTATAAGTTGCCCATACCTTTTTGAGTTACAATTTACTTACTAGATTATAAGTTACCAAAACCCTTCTGAGCTACAAGTTGACCACACCTTTTTGAGTAACAAGTTGCTCATTGGACTACAAGTTGTCCGAATCTTTCTAAGTTACAAGTTGTCCGAATCTTTCTAAGTTACAAGTTGTCCAGTAGGTTATAAGTTGTCTAAACCCTTTTGGGCTAACCATTATCCAAACCTTTCTAAGCTACAAGTTGCTTGCTAAGTTATAAGTTGGCTAAATTCTTTCTAAACTATAAGTTGTTCACTGGGTTAATGGTTGCCCAAACCCTCTTCAACTGTAAAATCCCTCAAACTATCATCTTATACAAAATTTCATTGACTACAAGTTGGTCAAATACCCCAAGATACTATTTCAAATTTGATTGATTTATTAGTTACTTGACATTGCGAATGGCTTTAAGCGCTTTGTCACGTTAAACTTGGAAAACATTTCAAATAAACTAGCATTCGTTATTCGAATGCCATAAACAAAATAAAGTGTGCAAGAATGTATGACAAGACAAAAGCAATTTTTATTTACAAAAATTTCATTACATCCAAAAGTACACAGGGGAGAAAATAAAAGAAAACAACTAGGGATTGTTGTCCCTTTCTTTTGCCTTGGTCTCCTTTTTAGCCTTGTGTACCTCATCTGCAAAGCGCTTGAGTTCCTTCTTGGACTTCTTCCCATTAGTCCAATGTGGGAAGCCACCTTCACGAACTGGGTAAAACCCAATCTTAAGATTGAGATGATTAAGATTTGACATCAACTTTATCATGCTCCTCTCTATCATTTGATCTCGGCAAACATTGAAGCTAAGATTGTAGTATGGGGTAGCATGATAAGTAAGGATTTGTTGGAACTCCTCAAATTCCTTGAATTCCTATAACCTAAGTTTTCAATACTTAGCTAGATATTTTTGACCTTTAGGGCATCTTGAAAACTCTTTAAGGGCTTCTTTTCAAGCTTCGGCATAGGCTACCTCCAGTTCCTTCTCAAGTTTCTTGTGCCTAGCCTCTAAGTATTTCACTTGCTACGCTTGGTAGTCAGCCATGACCTTTGCATTGTTAGCCAAAGCTTCACTTCTTTAGGTTCAAGCAAGAAGGGCCTCGTTTTCGGCCTGTAAGATCTATTTCTCCCTTGTCATAAATTTGATCCTCTTAGAAAGCTGTTCAAATCAAAAGAGCTCTGCCTTTATACAAATGATGAGCTTGTTCACCCATATGACATGCTGCAATGGTGAGCAAATTTAGACATAGAGTTAAGTATGCTTATGCCACAAAAAATGTAAAATGGAAGTCAGTTTCTAGCGAGGCATTCAACACATTATTTTGAATGATTTAGCAATAGGGGAGGTCGTGGGCTAACTTAACATCATGCGGCAACACTCCTCACGAAGCTAGGGTGATGGTTATAGCAACCCCCTCTATCAAAGTAATATAAGTTACAAAGTATTTTAAAATTCTTAGTAATCATCATTTCCAATGATTACTTTTTTTAGACAATTATTATTATTTTGAGAAATAAATCCACATCACCTTCTAATCACTGTAATCCTTCAACATGTAAATAGAAATTCTATGATAAGTTAATTATATCTCAAATTAGTCCTTGACCCTCAAGTCTGCTGAAAATTAAAACCACTAAATTTATCTAAAAGCTATCCTAATTAAACAAATGCTAATCACGGTAATGATTCAACATGTAAATAGAAATTATATGATAAACCTATCCTAACTCAATCACTTCTTCACCCTAAGTAGACCAAAAATTAAAACGATTAGACATATTTGAAAACATCCCAATCGAACAAATTGAATCCATCTCCTCGTTACTTTCTTACTTTGGCTCCTTGTTCTTTTGCTTAGTAGCGAAAGCGATTGCGACAATGGGGGCCATCCAATGTTTGGAAAGTCAGACCGATCATCAAACTAAAAAATTTATCGGTTTAAGGGTTATTAGTCCAACTGGTGGTTCAATTATAGTCGAACTGATGGAGCAATATTTATATTATAAATATCAATTAATATGCTAAAAATTCATAAAATAATAAATATTAAGAAAAATATTTGAATCTAATTTCAATTATATACTATTAAAATATTTCATCAACATATAATAAAATTTTAGTACAATCACATGTATACACACACACACACACAATACGCGACTAAATAAAAAATTATTGAACATTTTAAAAGACGATTCATTTAATTCATTAATTCATTTTATTGAGGAGAACAGATTGGAGATAATTATAATAAAGAATAATAAAAATTGAATTAAAAACGAGAAAATTAAGATTTGAAGATGTATTCATTTATTAATTTGAACCATTCGGTTTTGATAAACTATAACTGGTTCATTCAATTTAACCGTTCAACTACAATTTTACTTAATTTCATTATATTTTTAATTTTTAAATCTTACTTAGATTGTTTTTTGACCAATCAATGGCCCAACTGTTCAATCGTTCAAGTTAGTTTTTAAAACATTGGTACCTATTGTTGGAGAGAACTGAAAGTGCAAGCAATTCTACCCTCTATCCAAACGAAATCTGGTTCCCAATATTACCATTTTTGACTGAACACTGGAGATAACGAACTCATTATCAACGGAGATCAACTGCAGATACAAAACTGAAAGCAACCAAACGGACGGAAAGATAAGGGGTATAGTAGAGAAGAAATGAGGAAATGCTAGTAATGAAGACCGCAGAGGAAGTGAGAAACTATCAGGACAGCATATTCTTTAGCTTAAGGGAAAGAAGGTAAATGGAGTGGAGATGGAAGTTCACTGTACGAAACCAAATTACCCTCAAATCTTTAATAATAAAGTAGTAGATAGTATAGATAGTCAAGAATGATATTTTAGAAAAACTATTAAAAGTCCATAAAAACTCTTTACCAATAATATAGTAATATTATAGAATAGATAATAATAACAGTAGCAACAAGTAAAACTCACAGGCACTAAGCGAGTATAAATTTATTTTTAAATTATAAAATTATTGTATTTTAAATAATAAAAATAAAATATATAAAATTAAAACTATAGGGAACATTAAAATAAGAAAAATAAAAATATCTAAAGAATTTGAGAAAGGAAAAGGAAAATTTGAGTATTTACACAAATAAAAATAACTAGTTAAAAAAAAAGAGAGTGAAAAAGATATTGAAATATAAAAGAATTTAAAGCCAGAGTAATTATATAATTTTATATTGTGTAAAAAATATTTAAATAAGATAACAAAGAAAGACAAAAAATTAAAAACGTGAAATTTTAAGAGAAAACATATAAATAATGTGTGTGTGTGTGTGAGAGAGAGAGAGAGAGAGAGAACTAAAAAAATAAAAAAATTTAAAATAATGATAATTGTGAATTTATATTATACAATTAAAAAGTCATGTTTCCATCATAGATGATGATAAAGCACATCACCACCACCCCCACCAATTATGGCTCTCTACCAAACCCTTACAGATGATTTGCATCATCTCGGGGTAGAGACATGCGAATGTCCCAAAAGCCCAGTTCTTTGACAACATCTCAATAACGTTCCTTTTGACTACTACACCACGCCATCATAATAATATTACACTATACTACACTCAATGTGTGCGTGGGTATACATATTTCTTTACATGGGTACCGTTGAGACCTAAACTTGTTTTCCAGTTAGAAATAGGTTTCTCAATCTCCAACGCTCAACAAGGACACCAGTGACCAGCAATTCACACAATTATAACAGCTGTTCGTCTGAATATCAAAGTAGAACCAAATGCTTAATGCGCTGTACTGACTCTACAATCTTGTTGATATACTTACCATGATGCACATTTTCTGGATTAGATGTTCCTTGGTAACACTCAACTAGTTTGCTCCCATAAGCAATTGTGTAAGTCCACAAAGGAACCGTTTAGAGCTTCAGAACTGCCCAAGGTTCAACCGGTCACAATGATCCTGTAAGCATGTCTTGGCAAACTCAATTGGCTTGCTACCATCACTTGCTGCTTACGTTGTTGGTGCCGAAAGAAAGTAGGCAAAACAACGAAGAGATGGAGGAATTGTACAGGTAAGAAGTCAAACAGGTTTGTTCTCATTCTGCAACATATACATGAAAATACCACCAGCCACGGATACATTCAGAGATTCAAATTCTCCAGACATTGGAATGGTGACAAGCTCACAAGCCTTCCGACTAAATTCAGAAAGGCCAGCTCCTTCACTACCTAAAACCAGGCACAGAGGCAAGTCTGCTACAGAAGCTGCAAAGTCTTTAGAAAGCCTGATCAATGGATTCAGGTTATCACCAGCCACAGGATGGCCAGCCAACATTTTCATTTCAAACTCTTGTCTGAGATTTTCTACATGTGTCCAATTACCAGAAACTATAGGTATCTGAAAGCAGGCCCCTCGGCACGCTCGGAGGGCTTTGTCATTGAATGGATCACAACAGCCGGGAAGCAGAAAGACTCCATCCTGTCGAATAAATGAAATATAATTGGAAACTGCACAAGGAGCCAAACCAATTTGAGAAATGAAGATGTTCCAAATGTCAATTTTCCTTCATGTATCAGATGGTAAGTACATACCACATTACTAAAAAATAAACTCTCATAGTTAACCTCATTGTATATGATTGGATGAAAATTCTAGTACATACTAAGGTTACGATTGCTAAACTACACAGACGAATAGTAAACATGTTTGGTATTGTTGACTCATAAAAGTCCTTGGTTGGTTAGAAACATATATAAGAAAATATAAGAAAACTTTCGAACTGTTTTTGCCCTAGGGCCACCCCCTCTTATGGACAATATTTTGTTCAACCATTTACAAACACATCATACCAACAATATTTTATTTTATCTAACATATCACATCATTTTTATAGACACATCATATTAATAATTTTTATTCAACCACCGTATCTCATCACTTTTACAAAAGCACATAACAAACTATAGCATCAAACAACTCTCTCATCATTACATTTTTTTGACAAAATTCATTGAACCGCATGTCATCTTCTTCTATTTAATTGAAAAAAACTAAATATCATGAAATCTCTCAAAATCAATTTTAAGAGGTGCAGATCACATCCAATCACAAGCTAAGTTTTGCCATGCCCAATCAATCACACAATATTGTGCTTAAGCTGCCTAACATATGTTGGAAAAAAACAAAATAACAGAAAGAATGGACCTCATAGTTGAATTCATGAATAAGCCTCTCTGATTATGTGTAACTTTTTGTTCACTGTGATAGCAGTTAAGACATATAACCATCAGACATTGACAATATTACATGGAAGTGACATCCTTACCCATCCAAATGCCTTAGCTGATCTAACAAGTGTGCCAAGGTTGCCCGGATCCTACCACAAAGAGCTGTGTGAGTTCATAGATGTCATGCTTAACAGCAAATGTAAAACTTTAAAGGCGTTCAATGAATACCTCTCAAAAGTATTTTCACGTAGTAAGTTGCTATGCAAACATGTAACAAATATGTACTAGTGAATCATTTCTAATAAGAAACAACTAGCATCTGCATTTTGTTTAAAACATCCCTTCAGTCAGACATTGGCCTGTTTTAACTGACAGATTGAACAAAGTTGACGTTGTTTGATTTGCACAAGACATGTTTCACTGCATATTCAGGAAGCACATGGGTTCTCCAAGCAAGAACCAGTTATATGTGCTCCAAATAAGATTGTTATGGAATGTATGAAATGTACCGCTATAATATGCTAGATATGATCATAACATATATTGTAGTATATTTAGGTTGGTATAGATAACTCCTCAGGTTTCCCAAAATTTCACTGTTTTTACATGTTATGAGTTCAATTTGCTTTATAAGCTATTCTGGACTTTATTTCTTTTTGTACAAGAGAACAACTGGTTTAGAGATTTGTTTCAAACCTTGGAAGCCCAATTTGTTGTCACCATCATTGGCCTTGTTTGTCATCCTTAGATTGGTTGTCCCGCCAAATGCCATCCTTAGAATGACGAATCAATTTGTGACTGATTGGTGCTTTCAGTTTTCAAGTTTAAACATTTTCAAGCAAGTTTCCTTCTTCCAATTTAGTATGCTGTGTGAGTTTTGGCTCCACCCATATGCAGAATTTTAGCAGGTTTTAGGTCTACCTTGTGAATTTGCGTAGGTTAGGTCTGTTTTGATGTTTATTCCACTCAGTTTTACTGATTAAAGATGTGAAGAAGAGTTTAATCACAACAGTCAAGTTAAACAAGGAATTTTAACTAGAACAGAGTGTTGGAAACCAATTTATATATGATAGGAATAAATTTCATTTAATTAGATGAAATCATATTATATTTATAAAATTGAAAGTATCTAGGATGGTATGATCCTACTGATTTGTCTTCATTGCTATATGTCACACATAAAAATAGATAGTTATTGTAATGCATTTGTTAGAGAGAATCAAGAAAGAGAGAATATATTTAAGCCCTCTTGGGTATGTGATCGTGGGTATAGGCCTAAATGATCAACTCATGTAATTCTTTCTTGTGTTTCATCATTCCTCTCCTCACCTATGATTTATTTTTTTTAATTTCTAAGTGGTATTGGAGCACAAAAGTCTGTTTAACAGTTTTGTTGCTGTGTTCAAAGGCCAGCAATAAAAATTAATAGCGACTGATGTTATTTCATTGGTGTTTAAAATCACATAATATAAGTTGATTGCACCTAATTATTTTCATTGGTATAACACAATTAAAATCTATTTGTGGATCATCTCAAAGGATTACCATCTCATTGCTGATCCACCAACTGCTAACACATGAAAGAAAAGGATGAGAAGGGATGATTCTCACTTAATTTTGCAGATCAAGAACTGTATTGATGGCGAGATCATCAGCATGATTAATCACTGTAAGTTAAAGAATTAATAGAAGATTTAGAGTTCTTGTATTCTGGAAAAGGGAATTTTTTTCAGATTTATAATGTGTGTAAAAGATTTTATCATGCTAAACAAGATCAACCTGTTCATGTGTACATTATGAATTTTTAAAAGACATATAAGGAATTGACTGTTTTGTTGCCTTTTAGTTAAATAACAAAGTTTGGAGTTCAACAAGTTTAACGTGAGCAAATAGTGATGAAAGAGCTTCTTGTCAGGGCTTAACTCCTAATTTCAGAATTGCTAAAGATAAACACCAATGCACCAATGTTCGATCATCTTTTATTTATTATGATAACACCTACTTCTAGATCTTTTATGGCTTTCCTTGACTTTCATAGTTGAAACAATCCAATGCCTTGACTCATTCAAGTTGGTGCAATGCGATAATTGAAAAGATGAATGCTTTGAACACTAATGGTACTTAGGATTTAGTATCTTTACATGTAGGCAAGAAGGCTATAGGTTACAAAGTGGGTTTTTACTGTTAAATTCAATTCAGTTGATCTATTGTTCATCTCAAAGCTTTTCTTACGTCCAAAGGACAATGCTCAAACTTATAGTGTTGATTATTCTAAAACATTCTCCCCTGTGGCAAAAGTAATCTTTGTACATCTGTTATGACATTTAATCATGATTGCCCCCTTTTTCACTTAGATGTCAAAAATGACTCTTGCATGGTGACCTTCAAGAAGAGGTCTATATGGAACAACCATCTAAATTTGTTTCTCAAGAGGAGCATGGGATAATTTGTCACCTTCACAAGTTCCTACGTGGCCTGAAACATAGCACTCGGCCTAGAGAATTTAGTTAGGAATTTGAAAGGTTTGGAATGACAAAATATCAGTTCGATCACTCAAAGTCTTTTAATTAAGGACTACATCTGTTATTACTCTTTTGTTTTATATGTAGACGGTATTATTATTAGAAGAAGTGAACAATAGAAATATAATCTTTGTAATCTTTTCTTCGCAGTAAGTCCCAAACTAAAGAATTAGGTGTAACGAAGTAATTCTTGGGAATTGAGGTGGCAAGGAAAAAGAAGGGCATTTTCCTATCCCAGAGAAAGTATATCCACGACTTATTAGCAGAAATGAGAATTTTGGGAGCAAAATCATGTAGCACCTCGATGGTTCCTAAGTAGTGATTCACAAAGGAGGGAAAACCTTTTGAGGATCACTGATTGAGAAACTTAACTACTTTACAATAACTCACCCCAGTATTGTATATCTTGTCAAGGTTGCCAGTCAATTCATGTCTATGCCTACAGTCCAACATTAGGCAGCCCTCGAACATATCTTATGTTTATTAAAAGGAGTCCTAAACTAGAAATACCATATAAGAATCATAGATACACTCAAATTGAGTGTTCCTCAAATGCAGATTAGGTTGGGTCTAAGATTGACAGAAAATCTACCATTAGCTATTATGTTTTAGTTAGAGGATATCTAGTGTAAGGAAAAGCCAAAGTAAAATGTTGTGTCAAGATCCAATGCAGAACCTGAATATAGAGCTATATAACAGTTAGCTTTTGAAATACTACAGATACATCAACTTCTATCTGAGGTTGTATTAAAGTATGTATGCCAAACAATTCTCCATAGCTTATTCAATCCAGTCTTTCATGAGCAAACAAAAAACATTGAGGTTTACTGTGATTTTGGTCCATGAATGACTACAGCAAAACTTGATCTCTAAATGACATGTGAAGATTGGAGAACAACTCAAAGATATTTTCACAAAAGCCTTCAATGTATCTTCAGTTAAATCACATTTGTAATGAGTGAGGCATGAGTAACATCCATAATCTAACTTGAGGTGGAGTGCTATGGAATATACAGCTATAATAGGTTAAATAATATCATAGGACATATTGTATAATATTTGGATTGATTGTAATTGATTTTCCTTCTTAAAATAAGCTTATAACATTTGTATAAATATGTACTATCATCTACGAATACAACATCAGTTTTTCCCAAATATTCCTCTACTTACAAATACATAAAATATTGGACTCAGGACAATCAAGGAACAGAAACTCAAATTACCTGCTCGTAACTTAGTCTTACCTGAATTCCATCAAGAACTAGAATTCGTCGTGGGAATGAAAACAATGCACGGCAATCTTCTTGACGAAGGATGTTGCAGACAATGTGAAATGTTGCAGGAATCCTAACCAAGGCAATGACTTCAACAGAATCAGAAGACAGGACACCAGAAATTTTTCTCAGAACCTCTGCATTTACATGAACCACGTGCACTGCATTATTAGCTATTTCTTCTGGGACGTGACCATGTTCAAGTACAAACAAGCACTCAATCATAAGCCTGTTTGAAAATGCTCTGTTAAAGCTGCATATTTCCCTGCAAAAAAGCAATATATGCTTTGTTTTCCTAATTCAATACCAAAAATCAAATGACAAGCTTACACGTAATTCCATCATTTTATAATTTGGTAGTAATTTAACTTCAGATGCACAAAAAATGTTCTCAGAAAGGAATCCTGGCACCCATGCAACAAACGACCTCAGAAGAAGAAGAAGAATTTTAGAAACAGAATGAGAGGTCTTGATTTATATTTGCTTTGTTTTCGTAATTATATAGCACAAATTAGATGACTAGTTTTCATGTAATTCCATTATTTCATAATTTGGCAGTAATTTCAGATGTATATAAAGAGGTTATCAGAAAGGAATCCTGGCACCCATGTCACAAATGACCAAGGAAGAAGAAAATGATATCTAGAACAGAATGAGAGGATAATAAACAAGCATAAGTTGAGTGTCAACAAAAAGAAAAATGGGCAAGAACATAAAGCTTTAAATAGTTTAGAAGATATATTAGCCAATAAATTTGCATTTTGCAGGGCAAGCAGAATAGATTTAATTACAAGGCATGGTACAGTGGAATCAACATGTTCCCTTCAAAATCTGAATGTCACATCCTGCGAAGTCCCAGATATTTTATGAATGAAGTGGTTTCCATTCTAAAAAATTTTAGAATTGAATGAGGTTACTTACAATCAACACATGCTTCTATTTAAAGGATATTTTTACATACACTTATCATACTACCTGTTTAACGTAATGCAGGATTGTAAAAAACCACAAATGTTGGTACAATATCTAGATTAGCAAGATGTACAAGGCTGAAACAGTCCAAACTAGGAGTGGCTTGCAATAACACTTTCAAAGTGAAATGAACCAATTGATTTAGAAGCGAAAAAGGCATTTTATGACAAATTGTAGTGAGAATGATTTTTATTATGATGATAACTCTATATATTGTTAGGATTTGCCACTGTTTCATTCACCTATCCGCATTTCTTATTCTGATATACACGTGCTCAAATTAGAAATGTATCTCAAAGTTCAGTGCAATGCACCAACCCTGGCACCCTAGCATTTCATAATAAAGTGAGGCTCCCAAAACCTTTGACAACCACTGGTTGAATTGACCTAATAAACCCGTCCTAGCCCTTTCTATTCTGCGTTGCGTCTCTCTTTTCCTTTTTCCCAATTCTGGCTGCATTAAGAAACCTATTGCAAGGACATAATGGAGATGGTAAGCTTACAAATGAAACTTAAAACAAGAAAATGAGAATATGCTGGAATCTAATATAAGGAACAAGCCAATAAACACATTTCACACGACTTCTTTCGCCTAAGAAGAATTTGCTTAGAATCACTTCATGTTTCCTTCATATTTCCTTGATGTCCCCACTATTCTCACTGTACTCTAAGTTGCATCTGATTCCTTTGTAACAGAGACATATGCTACCTACACAACCACGTGGAGAGCAAGTTACACAAAGTGAACAGACAAAAATGAATCACTAAAAACTGATTCAGCTCCAGCTGCCCAATCTGAGTCAACAACAGAAGTTACAACTTATTCTTGGGACACGTGTCATCACCTGATGCAAGTAGTTAATGCCACCAGTAAACGATTTAATGGCCTTGTTAGTTTAGAATCATCTTCTGCATCACATGGCACCGCCTTCAGCAATGATTCCTATGCAGATTTCCGGATTGCCTGCCTAGTCAAATTTGATATAGTTTTATTTTTTCTTTAATACCTTACAATCAACAAGATACTAGTTCAAAATTCCATTATGCTCTTCCAATTAATTAGACACGTATAAAAAACACACCACCAACTCTATAAACTTCTTTAACAAGTTTCACTACCCCACTAAGAAGAAAAGAGAAATCAAAGTCAGTAAACGTATCATTGTCTGGGAACTAATTCAAATCAACAGCAATCCATTTCCATATCTTTTGCTAAAAACACAGTCCCTGAAAAAGCACTCGCGTAATCACTAAAAGTTGAAACCTTTCAACAAACACATGATGCAGTACCGCCACAAAAGAGAAACAACAGACACGAGATTACACAAAAATTTGAAAGTGAAAAGCACAATTTAAATTCAATAGAGCAAGAATAATTGCCAAGTTAAAATTACAAGAAGCCCAAATATATAGCAAGACACAACAACCTTATTGGAGTAATGCCAACAACAACAATTAAGCCGTGAAAATGGCGATAAGGGGAGCTCTGGCGGAGCTTGACACAATGTTTTACAAATGGGTTTGACGTGCTTGTAATGGTTCGCACATTTGAAGGTAAGGAAACTGTCTTCTTTGACACAATTCTACCGTCATTGTCATCATGAACTTCACGGCAAAGATAAATCTTTTGGGTTTTAATCCTCGGTTGGGAAGATCGAGAATTGAAAGGCGAATTTGGTGAATTATTGACAGAAATTGGAACAGCCGATATCATGAATTTGTTCAGACATTGCATTCTTCTATTGTCCTGTTTCTCGTCCTATTGCCCAACCTTTTCCGGCGAGCGGAAGAACTTGAAGCATTTATTGGAGGGGAGGTTAGATGACGTTTGGTGGGAATGTTTGGTTGAGATATTGATAGCTATGTTATTTTTTATAGTGCGGTGTAAGTCTTAAGTTATATTTTTTTGAAAAAAAAAAATAAAATATATATATATATAAATAAAATAGTGATAAAATTTAAAAAATATAATAATTGTAGTATATTTTTTTAAAATAAAAAAAAATGAAAACAAATAAAATTGATATTTTAAAGATTTTAATTTATTTATATATATGTATAAAATATATAATAATGATTGAATGATATGGTAGTATATAAGGATATTAATTAGTTTTTAAGGTATAATTATATGCAAATATGAGTATATATGTATAGATATATGTATTGATTTGATTGTAAATAGGTGTAATAATTGAAAAATAATTAGTTAGTTATATAGATAAGAGAGAAATTTTGAATTTGAATTTGTAAAAAAATAATAAAATATAATAGGTTGAAAAATAGGTTCCAAACATAGTCTTGGGTTTTTCTTTGATAGCATAATTTGAATTTAAATTTGAAAAAAAAAAAGTATGAGATAATAGGTCCCAAACATAGCCTTTGGTTTTTCTTTGCTGGCATAAAAAGAAAAAAATAGAGAAATTTAAATTTAAATTTAAAAAATAATAATAAGATTGAATAGGTTGAAAAATGGGTTCCAAACATAGCCAGCATTAAAAAAGAAACAAAGAATGTTTATTTCAAGATTTTAGTGGATTGTATACTCCTTAAAATTTATATTATTCAAATAAATATTTAAAATTCACTCATTATAATTGGTAATAATTAAACCAATATATATGGACACACATATATTCACATTTATATACTTGTCTACACACACACACACACACTAGGATGCACAGGATCTTAGGGACAAGGGATAAACTAAAAAAGAATTATCACAAAATACTTAAATGAGGCAATTAATATTTGGTAATTAACAGAAGTTAAATGTAAAAATTTAGATTAGGCGGCTATACCAACCATATGCAAGAAAAAATAAATAAAGAAGTATTTAAGCATAAATATAATATAAATATTTGTACATAAAGATATTATTTAATACGTGGAGTTGTTACACCTATCAAACTCAAAAGGATCAGCAAAGTTTTCAACCTATATATCAAACAATTACAAAATATTTGACAAAAAGATCAGGCTATTCTTAATATAATATTTTGAAACTAAATATTTTTAAAATTTTTGACGATTTGAGATACCTCTAAAGTATCTTCCACCTCTTTCTCTATAAAGAAAAATTTTGGAAAAAAGTTTGGGAGATAAAATAGCGGTGACTCTTATTTAACCCATCTATTACAGGACTATTTTTGCTGAAAGTTTTAGATCTTAAGGAACTTCTAGGGCTAGGATTGCTCAAGAGAAGCTTGCTACAGAAATGCCTACCTCTTCAAATGGTCCTTCACATCCTTTTATAGATGCTTGGGAGGCATTTTTGGAAGGATAAATAGTGATTGTTTGGTGATCTTTGTTGGTCGATGTATCTTTGAATAGTGGTTTTGTCGGTCGACGTATCTTTGAAGAGTGGTCGTTGTATCTTTGAACATGACTTGTGAATAGTACCTCTCTCTCTCTCTTTTCAAAATCTTGAATTTCCAAATACTTTGAAATTAGGTGTAGCATCATCTTCTTCGACAGTTGAGGAATGAGAGTCTTCAGGGTTTTTAATGATCTAGCTTCTTCTTTGGGTGTGAACTGGGCTAGGATTTTTGTAACTTCTTTTATTGTTTTTACCGCCGTAATCATAGACTGTATCTTTGATTTTTGTGCAAGAAATTTTGCTTGCCTTTTATTCTACTGGGAGCCAATTTCGAGAAAAGTCTTCATCCCTTCAGGTAAGAGGTGACGTGTTGGCTGGAACTTTTCAAATTTATCTTAAGGAAAGAAATGTCATTTTGTTTGTGGATATTAAAATACCAACAGAGCACCCATGACATAGTTTTTGGGGCAAAGGGTTGCTAGAGGTGGGAACCTTACTTCTTCAAGTATCGGCATATAATAAGTTTTGAAGATTTTGTAGGCTTGAAGGAGTGGTCCATCAATAATATCTTCAGTTAGTCTAAATTAGGCCTACAAGAATTCTACCAATTCAGAAAAAAGGCTATACGCCCACTTTCTTCGAAAAAGATGAGCTAGGTATGAGAGTATTTTAGATTTTGAATAAGAAAAGCATTGTACCAGGCCTGTTGATAGTCCTAGTAATTGAAGGCAATTTCACATGGTTCATTTTTCTCATTTCAGTACTGGACTATAATTGGTCTAGTAAGGTTTTCACAAGTTTATGCAGAAAGAGAAATAACCATATGGATTTTTGCAAGGGAGTATGAAGGGGTTTGTTGTCTTGTTATTTTGCTGTGGTGAGTGATAGTGATAGACTATGTTACTTTTAGGATAGTTTGGCAAAATTTGGTTATCTTTGTGGGATAAGATGGGATAAAGAGAAAATTCTCAAAAATTTTTTGAGTATAGTCAAAATGCATTTTTGAATGGGAATCCTTTTTCAAGATGAATATTATTTTGGTAGATTGGTTTGATAAAATATTTAGCACCTTGGGACTTTTAGGAAAAATTGGAACTAGAAATCTTAGCTTTAGGTTCATCATTGGCAAGTGGTTTGAAGGTATTTGAGGTGGTGACAGGGTTATTAGGCTTCTTAGAAGTCTCACTGCAGTCACTCTTTTTTGAGAGGGCTTTTTATATATCTAGAGATTGGCAAAGGCAATGAAAACTTTTGTAACTCTGGATCGAAGAACTCAGATTGACTGTGTTTTTTAATTCTTCTTCTTCTTTAACCATGGCATCATACTAAGTTAAACGTTTTGTACCTGTTTGTTTGGAGTCAGAATACTCCTGTTTGACAGCCTGTTTATTTTTAGATATTGGTTTTTGTGGCTATTTGGGTGGCATCATTCCTGTTTTGTAAGAATTCTCGGGTTCGAAAATCAGGGATGGAATTTGTATCGCTAGTCATAAAAACAATATCAAATTCAAAAATAGATAGAATTACTTGCCATCTTGTAAAAATTTGTTTTGATGCAAGGTTTTGAACGTCCTTTTTCAAAACATTTTTTGCAAAATTACAATCAATGTGCAATAAAAACTGTTGGTTTAGAAAATCACTTTGAAATTTTTGTATACATAAAACAATGCTCAAAATTTCCTTTCTAATAGTAGAGTAGTTTTTCTGTATTGAATTTCAGTGATCAGAAGTATACTGGACAATGCACTCTCTACCTTCCAGAATTTGGAGAAGGATACCTCCATAACCTAATTTAGAAGCATCTGTTTGTACCTTAGAAAGGTTTGGGTTTGCTATGTGCAAATACGGAATATCAAAGATTTGATTTTTAATTTGGTGGACAATGGCTGTATGCTCATTGGACCATGGGATTGGAGTCTTTCTAAAGTGATTATGAAGTGGCTTTGCTAATCTAATAATGTTTGGAAAGAAATCTAAGATATAGTTTAAACATTCTAGAAATCTTTAAAGTTGTTTTTTATCTAGGATTTGATCAGAAAATTTTGAACAAAATTGTAAACATCTTTCAATAGGAGTAATTGTGCCCTATGTGATATAATATCCTAAAAATCTAATTTTTGTTTGGAAAAGAGGTATCTTTGATTTTGAAACAACAACACCATTGTTCTTAGAAACATAAAGAAATGTTTTTAAATGTGTGAAATGTTTATCGATAGTTTTGAAAAATAAGCACATCATCAATGTAGATAATGCAAAATTTTGAATAAGTAGAAAAAATATCATTCATTATTCTTTGAAATTCAGAAGGTGCATTTTTAAAGACCAAAAGGTATAACATTCCATTTAAATTGTCCAAATGGAGTAGTAAAGGCGGTCTTTTATCGATCTTGGGGAGAGATTTGAATCTACCATAATCCAGACTTCATATCAAATTTTGAGAAGACAAAAGAATCAAGTAATTTTTGGAATAAATCTTTTTTTTGTTTGGAATAGGATATTGAATCCATTTGAGAGTTTATAATTGATGACAAGCCTGGGACTCCTCTTTCAATTTCAGAAGTTTTGTTGATATAAAAAGCTGCACAACTCAAAAGGGAGCGAGATTTTGAAATGAGATTTTTGTTAAGAAGATTCTGTATCTCTTTTTTGCAGTGTTCTTCAAGCTCATGATTCATTTGGATAGGACGAGCTTTTGTAGGGATTTGTTTTTCATTAAGGGAATTTGTGTAAGGAAGATCAACAAGATGTTTTTGATTACAGAAAGCATTTGGTAAGTCAACACAAATTTCTTTTTCGATTGTGCTTTGGAGTTTTTTGATCTGGTTGTGAATAAAAGAAGTATTCAATTGATTTTGAAATTTTTTCTAGAGAAACACTTTTGTAAAGCTCTTAAAGTTGAAAATCTTTAGTCTGAATAAGATTTTGCAAAGTATTTTTGTGTATGGAAAAGGTTTTTAGGAAACCAAGCTTCTAATTTTTGGCTTTCCAAGAAAAGGAAATGAAATTTTTTTGTAGTTTTTTTTGAAAGAGATGGAATTAGATTTAATATTATATGGTGTGATAATATTAATAAAAGGAATTCCAAGAATGACTGAATGGTGTATGTCTAGGACAATGATAAAGGCTGTTTTGAGGGAAATATCGTTGTTAAAGATATTTGCAAAGGTTCTCGATTTTATGCTAAGTTTGGCATTGGTTGCAGCTGAGAGTTTCTCTTAAGATTTTTCAAGAAATCTTTTTGGAACCATGTTCGACTTAATGTAATTCAAATCTACACCTGTATCAAAAAGGGCAATTCTATCCATTTGAAAATCATGAGAGAATTCAAGAGTGATTTTGATTATATATTTTCTCATTGTTGTCTCTTTGAGGATAAATAGAAGATCGTTCGTGGTTTCATGCAGAGTTTCGACTTTTGTATTAATAGACTCATTCCCTTCTTCATTAGTGGATGAAGATTCTTCATTGGATTATATTTTGGACAGGATAAGCTGGATGGCTTCCTCATCTTGTTTTTGTTTTTGTTTGAGGTCGTGTAGTTCTTGTTTAACAATTCCAATCTCTCATTGGAGATCCTAGATTGTTATTTCTTCGGATTTATGTTTTTATTTTTTAAGAATATTAGTAAGACCATAAATATTTTTTGTTGTCTGGGTTGAGGACTTATTTTGGCTCTTTTTCATGGAAACAAAAGGTTTTGAGGAGCTTTTAAGACATTCCTTTTTGAGTTCAGGACTGTCAACTTGGTTGATAATTTTAAGAATAGTTTGCTGTTTTGTAGTAAGAACATGAATAAAACAATGGTTTTCATCATCAGAAAAAGATTTTCGAGAGAAATTTTGATGACTAGATGAAGCAAGTTCATCAATTTGGAGAGATTTTTGATTTTCTTTTGAAACAGAGGAGCTTTCTGTTTTAAAGTTTGAAGAATTATCAGAAGTGCTTACAAGGAGGTTTGAAAGTTTATTAAGAACATCTTCTCTAAGATTCAATTTTTGGATCCTTTTGTTAAGTCTGCAATATTTTGCAGTGTTTCCAAATTTCTGACATTTGAAGCATTTGACATTCTTGAGGATTTAGAGACATTTTTGGGCTTTTTAGGAGATTTTTTATAGTACTCTTCTTTTGAGGGTTTCTTATATCCTCTAAAATTCTTGTAATTCCTTTTGTTAAAGGATTTTTTATATTTCTTGGACTTGTCTTGATGACAATTCCCTTGGCTACTGGAATGGGTCAGTTTATTAGGATTGATATCAAATTGTTGGTAGAATATGCCTAATTCAATTTTGGTTTATCTCATTTCTTTCTTGAGCTGTTTTTGGAGTTTCAAATCTTGACAAATCTTTAAACCTTTTTATTGTATGATGCTAATAAGTTGGCCATAGGTATAATATTCATAGACAATTTGTTTTTGAGAAAGTTCACAAATTCGATTACAAACCTTATCACTAAGGAGTGTTGGAAGACTGGTAAGAAATTTTTCTTTCGAAAATGGCTGACAAGAGTTTCTCGTAATTTGACTCTAATAAGGAAGATATTTTTATAGGACTTGAAATGACTAAGTTACTGACATCGAAGGTTTGAAAGAAGTTTAACATTTTTGTCTTTGATATGGGATGGATCTCCTATGAAATGAAGGGAGATCATAATAATGAGTGGAGAGGGCATCTTGTTGAGGATTTCCTTCTTTATTAAGGATGAAGTTTCCTTTTTCATCTGCCTTATAAGAATTTAGGATTTGATTTTGTTGATTAGGTGTGAGATAATTGTCCTACTATCCCTTGAGTTGGCTAGAAAATCCTGCTTTTAGGATTTCTACAATTGCTTGATCAGAAATATTATTCTGGGTTTTGTAACCATTTGCTGCCATAGTCATTTGCTAAAGAGTGGAAAGAATTTGATATTCAGAAAAATTATCAATATTCCACTCAAAAACAGAGGAAGCATTAAAACAGAGTTGAGAAATTGGTTTAGCTGGAATAATATCGGGCATTAGAATAATTGGCATTTGTGAAGGCAAAACATTTATTTGGGGATTCTGAAATTGCTCAATGGCCTCATTGATTTTTGAGTTTTGGGAAAGAGTATTTATAACTGGAGATTTTCCAGTGGAGGTTGGAGTGTCAAGAATAATGTTGGAGTCACTAGTAGAGGCTCCTAATTTGGAAAATTGATCTTGAATGACTTTGATAAACTCACTCTTATTATTCTGAACATCTTTAATGGTATTTTTCGTTGAAATGGCTTAAAAATAGGATTTTTTGAACCTTATTTACTGAGTTCAATAGGTTTCTTTTGAAAGTATTTTTCTATGCGATCTAGATATTTTCCAATTGTGTTTAAATGAATATTTGAAAAATTATTCAGAGTAATGATCTTTTTCATATTATCATCACCTGAAGTTTTGAAAGGAGTTGCTTCCACATTTTTGTTTGAAATGCAAAGTTTCACATTTTGAAGAGGAGGATGATTTGAAAATACTTTTGACCCTACAGAAGTCTCCCATTATGAGGTTTTGTTTTCGATAGTAACTGGATTTAAACAATTTTTGAAAGGATATTTGATTTGTTATCAGAAGCATATATTTGAAACCAATCAAAAAAGAAAATATGGGTTTTATTTATGTTAATGAAATCATAATATTTTTCTTGGATTTGTTTTTTGACTTCAAGGAAGTTTTTTAAAAACTAAATCCTTGTGACCGAATTTTCTTTTGAGTAGAAATCATCATATAACATTTGTTTGTTAACAACAAATTCGTTTTCAAGAACTTTGAGTTCATTAGCTATAAGATTTTCTGTTACAGTAGGAAAATCTGGACTAATTGGCTCAAATTGTTTAGAAGGAGTTTTAAGTTGTCCTTCGATATTATGCATATAAACTGGTTTTGGAATTTGGATGCTGTAATCATCATTTCTAAATTCGAAGTAGAAAACCTTGATTTTGTTCTAATAACAGAAGGAATTTGGGAAATTCTTCCCAAATCAATGGTACTTTTGGCAGAAGATATATCAGATTTGGAATTGGAAAATGAGTTCCTATGGAAAGAGAGTTTGACACGGCCTTTAAGAAATTGTTGAATATTTTTTACTTGAGCATTTGGATGTGTAGGCTCTAGTGGTTGTACATGGATAGCATTTTCATGATCCCATTCTTCTGGAAGACCTAGTCTTTCCATTGAATTGTTTTGGTAGTAATAGTATTAGATCTGGTCAAATCTGTTTGCAAAAGAAGGGTTTCCCCTTTTGCGGAAGAGGTCATTTTTATTTTTGAAGTAAAAACTAAATGCATGACTTTGAAGTGTACTTGATATATGATTGTTATTGAGATAGATCCCTCTAGTATCTTGTAGTTATGAGTTTGGATCTGAAGGACAAGAGATTTAAGGATGTTTTTATCTTTTAGAGAGATTGTTAGATTTGGGTTACAATAAAATGAAATTGGTCCTCGACACAAACTAGATTCAATTGAGTTAGAAGAGAGTCAGCAAAGTTTGTAAATCTAGTGTCTCGAAGTGCTACAAGAATTGAAGTGTTTAGACCTTCTCTAGTTAAATGTTTGAACCCAACTTGGACAAGACCTATATGAATGAATTTAAACCCTTTATCATTTTATTTTGAAGAGTTTTTTGAGAAAGAAGAGGAATAGTTTTAGAAGATTTTGAGATCTGAATTTCCCCTTCTTCAGTTTTAATAACAAAATCATTTTTGATGTTGAAAATTTTTGATTTTTCATAAATCTCATATTTTTGACTTCTGGAATTTTCCAAATATCAATTGCTTTATCAAAATTTTCTATTATAATTTGTTCTGTGCTTATAACTCTCCGAAAAGAATCCTAGGAGGCACTAGATAGAGTTTGAGGAAATAGATCTATGGAATACTAGTTCCATATCTATAACTCAGTCTTGATATAGATAACCAACCTTTCCCTACAATCCCAAGCTATTCTAATGGGACTTATAGCCCTATCCTGTGGGACTTACCATCCCAGACCTTCATTGGCAAACACACTCGGTTCTGGAACGCTAACTTGCAACAAAATTTTTTCATAAATACAAAAATAATATTTCACAATTCTATCCCCCAGGTGGCTCTAATACCAAGGATGCACACCTTTATCAGAGCCACTAGGGGGAGATCCTGGTATTGTTTTGGGATTTAATACCAGGACGCAAAAATATTTCAGAGTGGGATTGAAAAAATATCTGGAACCACAATACCAGGGATGAAAAAATTTTGAAAACAAAATATTTCTACATGTTTTGGGAAAACATGCATGGGCACAAAAACAATATTTCACAATATTTCCCTATACGTCCCTGGTATTAGAGCCACTGGGGGGATAGAATTGCGAAATATTGTTTTTGTGTTTATGAAAATTTTTTGTTGCAGGTTAGCCTTTCGGAACTGAGTGTGTTTGCCCAAGAAAGTCTAGGCTGGTAAATCCCGCAAGATAGGGCTGTAAGTCCCATTAGAATAGTTTGGGATTGTAGGGAAAGGTTGGTTATTTGTATCAAGATTGAGTCACAGAATTGGAACCAATATTCCATATATTTATTTCCTCAAGTCTGGTGCCTCCCAGGATTCTTTTAGGAGAGTTATAAACACAAAAGAAATTTAATAGAAAATTTTGATAAAGCAATTGAAATTTGGAAATTCCAGAAGTCAACAAACATGAGATTTATGAAAAATCAAACATTTTCAGCTTCAAAAATAATTTTGTTATCAAAATTGAATAAAAAGATATTCAGATCTCAAAATCTTCTGAAATTATTCCTCTTTTTTTTCTCAAAAAACTCTTCAAAAATATAATGATAAAGGGTTTTAATTCATTCATATAAGTTTTGTCCAAGTTGGGTTCAAACCATTAACTAGAGAAGGCCTAAACATTTCAATTCTTGCAGTACTTCGAGACACTAGATTTACAAACTTTGCCGACTCTCTTCTTATTTCAATTGAATCTATCTTGTGTCGATGACCAATTTCATTTGATTGTTACCCAAATCTGACAATTTTTTTAGAATATAAGAACATCCTTAAATCTCTTATCATTCAGATCCAAACTCATAACTACAAGTTGCTTGAGGGATCTATCACAATAGCAATCGCATACCGAGTATACTTCAAAGTCATGTATTTAGTTTTTGCTTCTAAAATAAAAATGGCCTTTTCCACAAAGGGGGAAAACCCTTCTTTTGTAGATAGATCTAACCAGGTCTAACACCATTAGTACCAGCACAATTCAATGGAAAGACATAAGTCTTCCAGAAAATAGGATCTTAAGAATGTTGTCCCTGCACAGCCGCTAGAGCCTACACGTCCAAATACTCAGGTAAAAAATATTCAACAATTTCCTGATGGCCATGTTAAACTCTCTTTCCATAGGAACTCATTTTCTAGATCTGATATATCTTCTGCCAAAAGTACCCTTGATTTGGGAAGAATTTCCCAAATTCCTTTTGTTATTAGAACAAAAACAAGGTTTTCTACTTCAAATCTTTCAAAAGATTTTCCTTCAACATCAAGTTTCAGAAATGATGATTATAGCATCCAAATTCCAAAACCAATTTATATACATAATATCAAAGGATAGCTTAAAACTCCTACTGAACAATCTAAGCTAGTTAGTCCAAATTTTTCTACTATAATAGAAAATCTTATGGCTAATGAACTCAATGTCCTCAAAAAAGAATTTGTTGTCAACAAACAATGTTACATGATGATTTCTACTTAAAAGAAAATTCAGTTAAAAGGATTTGGTTTTTTGAAAATTTCCCTGACATCAAAAAACAAATCCAAGAAAAGTATTATGATTTCATTAACAAAAATAAAACCCATATTTTCTTTTTGACTAGTTTGAAATATATGCTTCTGATAACAAAATTAAATATCCTTTCAAAAATTCTTTAAATCCAATTACTGTTAGAAACAAAACTTCAAAATGGGAGACTTCGGGTCAAAAGTTTTTTCAAATTATCCTCCTCTTCAAAATGTGAAACTTTCCATTTCAGACAAAGTTGTGAAAGCAACTCCTTTCAAAACTCTGGGTAATGATAATATGAAAAAGATCATTACTTAGAATAATTTTTCAAATATTTATTTAAACACAATTGGAAAACAGCTAGATCGCGTAGAAAAATACTTTCAAAAGCAACCTATTAAACTCAGTAAAAAATATTTAAAAAATCCTATTTTTAATCTTTTTCAAGTTTCCAAAACACCATTAAAGATGTTCAGAATAATAAGAGTGAGTTTATCAAAGCCATTCAAGATCAATTTTCCAAATTAGGAGCCTCTACTAGTGACTCTAATATTGTTCTTGAAACTCCAACCTCCACTGGAAAATCTCCAATTATAAATTCTCTTTCCCAAAACTCAGATATCAATGAGGCCACTCAGCAATTTCAAAATCTCCAAATAAATGTTTTACCTTCACAAATGCTAATTATTCCAATGCCTGATATTATTCCAGCTAAACCAATTTCTCAATTCTATTTTAATGCTTCTTTTGTTTATGAGTGGAATATTGATAATTTTTCTAAATATCAATTGTTTCCACTCTTTAGCAAATGACTATGGTATCAAAGGTTTACAAAACCCAAAATAATATGTCTGATCAAGCAATTGTAGAAATCCTAATAGTAGGATTTTCTGGCCAACTTAAGGGATGGTGGGACAATTATCCTAAATGAAATCCTGATCAATAAAATGAAACCTAAATTCTTATAAGGTAGATGAAGAAGGAAATCCACAATAAGATGCCCTCACCACACTCATTATTATGATCTCCCTTCATTTCATTGGAGATCCATCCCATATCAACGACAAAAATACTGAACTTCTTTCAAACATTTGATGTAAGAAACTCAACCATTTTTAGTCCTACAAAAATATCTTCCTTAGAATCATGTTACGAGAAAACTCTCATCAGCCATTTTGAAAAGAAAAATTTCTTGCCAGTGTTCCGACACTCCTTAGTGATAAGGTTCGTAATCGAATTTGTAAACTTTTTCAAAAACAAATGCCTATGAAGATTATACCGATGGCCAACTTGTTAACATCATACAATAAGAAGGTTTAAAGATTTGCCAAGATTTGAAACTCCAAAAACATCTCAAAAAGAAATGTTACAAACCAAAATCGAATTTGGCACATTCTGCCAACAATTTGATATCAATCCTAATAAACTGTCCCATTCTAGTTGCCAAGGGAATTGTCATCATGACAAGTCTTAGAAATACAAAAAATCCTTTAACAAAAAGAATTACAAGAATTTCAGAGGATACAAGAAACTCTCAAAAGAAGAGTACTACAAAAAATCTCCTAAAAAGCCCAAAAATTTCTATAAATCCTTGAAGAATATCAAATGCTTCAAATGTCAGAAATTTGGACACACTAAAAAAAATTGCAAATGTAACAAAAGGATATAAGAACTAGATCTTAGAGAAGATGTTCTTAATAAACTTTCAAACCTCATTATGAGCACTTCTGATAATTTTTCAAACTTTGAAATAAAAAGCTCCTCTATTTCAAAAGAAAATCAAAAATGTTTTCAAATTGATGAACTTGCTTCATCTAGCTGATGATGAAAACCTTTGTTTTATTCATGTTCTTACTACAAAACAACAAACTATTTTTGACATTATCAACCAAATCGATAGTCTTGAATTTAAAGAGGAATGTTTTGAAAAGCTCCTCAAAACCTTTTCTTGCCATGAAAAACAGTTGAAACAAGTCCTCCAACCTATGACAACAAAAAAATTTTATGATCTTATTAATATTCTTAAAAAACAAAAACATAAATCTAAAGAAATAACAATCCAGGATCTTTAACAAAGAGATTGGAATTGTTAAGCAAAAACTACAAGGCCTCAAACAAAAACAAAAGCAAGATGAGGAAGCCATCCAGCTTATTCTCTCCAAAATATAATCCAACGAAGAATCTTTATTCACTGATGAAGAAGGGAATGAATCTATTAATACAAAAGTCCAAACTCTTCATGAAACCCCAAACGATTTTCTCTTTATCCTCAAAGAGATAACAATGAGAAAATACATAATCAAAATCACTCTTGAATTCTCTCATGATTTCCAAATGGATACTATTGCCCTTTTTGATACAGTTGCAGACTTGAATTGCATTAAGTCAGGCATGGATCCAAAAAGATTTCTTGAAAAATCTTTTCTTGAAAAATCTTAAGAGAAACTCTCAACTGCAAACATTGCCAAACTTAGCATAAAATCAAGAACCTTTGCAAATGTCTTTAACAACAATATTTCCTTCAAAACAGCTTTTGTCATTATCCAAAATATATATGATTCAGTTATTCTTGGAACTCCTTTTATTAATATTATCACACCATATAAGGTTAAAATCAGATTCCATTTTTTTTTAAATAAATCACAAAAATTTTCATTTCCATTTCTTGCAAAGCAAAAACCAAAAGTCTTGGTTTCATAAAAGCATTTTCCATACACAAAAATATTTTGTAAAATCTTATTTAGGCAAAAGATTTTTAACTTCAAGAGCTTCACAAAAGTATTTCTCTAGAAAGAATTCAAAATCAATTGAATACTTCTTTTATTCGCAATTAGATCAAAAAACTCCAAAGCATAATCGAAAAAGAAATTTTTGTTGACTTGCCAAATGCTTTCTGGAATCTGAAACATCTTGTTGATCTTCCTAACACAGATTCCTTTAATGAAAAACAAATCCCTACAGAAGGTCGTTGTATCCAAATGAATCGTGAGCTTGAAGAATACTGCAAAAAAGAGATATAGGATCTTCTTAACAAAAAGTTCATTTCAAAATCTCGCTCCCCTTGGAGTTGTGTAGTTTTCTATATCAACAAAGCTTCTGTAATTTTAAGTGGAGTCCCCAGGCTCATCAACAATTATAAATCTCTCAATGATGCTGTCAAATGGATTCGATATTCTATTCCAAAGAAAAAATATTTATTCCAAAAATTGTTTGATTCTTTTGTCTTCTCAAAATTTGATATGAAGTCTGGATTCTGGCAGATTTAAATCTCTCCCCAGGATCGATATAAGACTGCCTTTACTGTTCCATTTGGACAATTTGAATGGAATGTTATGCCTTTTGGTCTTAAAAATGCACCTTCAGAATTCCAAAGAATAATGAATGATATTTTTTCTGCTTATTCAAAATTTTGCATTATCTATATTAATGATGTGCTTAATTTTTCAAAAATTATCTATAAACATTTCAAACATTTAAAAACATTTCTTTATGTTTCTAAGAAAAATGGTATTGTTGTTTCAAAATCAAAGATATCTCTATTTCAAACAAAAATTAGATTCTTAGGACATTATATCACACATGGCACAATTACTCCTATTGAAAAATGTTTACAATTTGGTTCAAAATTTCTTGATCAAATTCTTGATAAAAAAACAATTTTAGAGATTTCTAAGATGTCTAAATTGTGTCTTAGATTTCTTTCTAAACTTCATTAGATTAGTAAAGCCATTTCATGATCGCCTTAAAAAGACTTCAATCCCATGGTTCAATGAGCATACAACCATTGTCTGCCAAATTAAAAATCAAATTCTTGATATTTCGTGTTTGCACATAACAAACCTAAACTTTCCTAAGGTAGTACAAACAGATGCTTTTGAATTAGGTTATGGAGGTATCTTTCTCCAAATTCAAGAAGGTAGAGAGTGTATTGTCTAGTATACTTTAAGTCACTGGAATTCAACATAAAAAACTACTCTACTATTGAAAAGGAAATTTTTAGCATTGTTTTATGCATACAAAAATTTCAAAGTAATTTTCTAAACCAATGGTTTTTATTCGCATTGATTATAAATCTGCAAAAGAAGTTTTAAAAAAGAACGTTCAAAACCTTGCATCGAAACAAATTTTTACAAGATGGCAAGCAACTCTATCTATTTTTGAATTTGATATTATTTTTATTGATGGTGATACAAATTCCATCCTTAATTTTCTAACTCGAGAATCCTTACAAAACAAGAGCGATGCCACCCAAATTACCATAGAAACCAATTTCTAAAGATAAACAGGTTGTCAAACAGGAGTATTCTGGCTCCAAACAAATAGGTATAAAACCTTTAACCTGGTATGATGCAATGGTTAAAGAAAAAGAAGAATTGAAGGACATAGCTCAATCTGAGTTCTTTGATCTAGAGTTACAAAAGCTTTTCATTACCTTTTGCCAATCTCTGGATATACAAAAGGCCTTCTCAAAAAAGAGTAACTCCAGTGAGACTTCTGGGAAGCCTAACTACCCGGCCACCACCTCAAATACCTTCAAACCACTTGCTAAGGATGAACCTGAAGCAAAGATGTCCAGTTCCAGTTTTTCCCAAAAATCGCAAGGTGCTAAATATTTTATCAAACCAGTCTACTAAAATATTATTCCTCTTGAAAAAGGATTCCCGTTCAAAAATGCATTTAACTGCACTCAAAAATATTTTGGGAATTTTCTCTTTTCCCATTTGATCCCACAAAGATATCCAAATTTTGCCAAACCATCCTAGAAGTAACATAGTCTGTCATTATCATTCATCACGGCAAAAAACCGGTACAACGAACCCCTTCGTACTCCCTTGCAAAAATCCATAAGGTTATTTCTCGCTCAGTATGAACTTGTGAAGACCTTATTAGATCAATTATGGTCCAGTACCAAAAAGAGAAAAATGAACCATGTGAAATTGCCTTCAGTTATTAGGACTATCAACAGGCCTGGTACAATGCCTTTTTTATTCAAAATCTAAAATACTCTCATACTTAGCCCATCTTTTTCAAAGAAAGTGAGCCCATAGCCTCTTTTCCAAATTAGTGGAATTCTTGGTGGGCCTATTTTGTGTTAATTGAGGATATTATTAATCGACCACTCCTTCAAGCCTACAAAATTTTCAAAACCCATTATATGCCGATACCTGAAGAAGTAAGGTTCCCACCTCTAACAACCTTTGCTCCAAAAAATCTGCCATGGGTACTCTGCTGGTATTTTGATATCCATAAACAAAATGACATTTCTTTCCTTAGGAGAAATTTCAAAATATGTATCTGGGAAAAGTTCCAGCTAACAGGTCATCTTCTACTCGAAAGCATGAAGACTTTCCTCGGAATTGGCTCCTAGAAAAATAAAAGGCAAGCAGAATTTCTTGCAAAAAAATCAAAGATGCAGTCTATGATTGTGGCAGCAAAAACACTAGAAGAAGTTATAAAAATCCTAGCCCAGTTCACACCCAAAGAAGAAGAAGTTGGATCATAAAAAAACCCTGAAGACTCTTATTCTTCAACCGTTGAAGAAGATGATGATACTTCTAATTTCACCGTATTTGAAAATTCAGGATTTTGAAACAGAGAGAGAGAGAGAGAGAGAGAGAGAGAAGTACTATTTACAGGATTGTTCAAAGATACGACAACTGCTGTTTCAAAGATATGTCGGCCGACATAGATCATTGTACAATCACTATTCATCCTTCCAAAAATGATCCCCAGGCATCTATAAAAGGATGTGAAGACCAGTTGAAGAGACAGGCCTTTCTTTAGCAAGCTTCTCTTAAGCAATCCTGGCCCAAGAAGTTTGTTAAGATATAAAACTCTTAGCAAAAATAGTCTTGTAATAGGTAAGATAGGAGTCACCCTTATCCTTCTGATCTCCCAAACACTGTCCCAAAATTCTTCCTTATAGAGAAAGAGGTGGAAGATACTCTAGAGATATCCCAGATAAACAAAAATTTCAAAATGTTTAGTTTCAAAAGGTTTGTATCCGGAATAGCCTGATTTTTAACAAATATTTTGTAATTATTTGGTATATGGGTTGGAAACCTTGTTGATCCTTCTGGGTTTGATAGGTGTAATAATACCACGTACCAAATAAGATCTTTATGTACAAATATTTATGCTTAAATACTTGTTTATTTACTTTTTCATGCATATGGTCGGTATAACCGTCTAATTCAAATATATTTCTTGCATGTAGTCAACATAGTCGTCTGATCTAAATTTTTGCATTTAATTTCTATTAATTACCTATATTAATTGCCTCATTAAAGTATTCTATGATAATTCCTTCTTAGTTTATCCCTTATCCCTGAGATCCTGTATGTCCTTGGTATCAAAGCCACTGAGGGGATGGAATTGTGAAATATTGGTTTTGTGTTTATGAACAACTTTTGTTGCAGATTAGCCTTTTAGAAGCGAATGTGTTTGCCCAAAAAAGTTTGGGGAGGTAAGTCTCGTAGGATAGGGCTGTAAATCCCATAAGAATAGCTTGGGATTGTAGGGAAATGTTGGTTATTTGTATCAAGATTGAGTCATAGATATGGAACTAGTATTCTATAGATCTATTTCCTCAAACTTTGTATCTAGTGCCTCCTAGGATTCTTCTAGGAGAATTATAAACATAGAAGAAATTATAATAGAAAATTTTAATAAAGCAATTGATATTTGAAATTCCGGAAGTCAAAAAACATGAGATTTATAAAAAATCAAACATTTTTAACTTAAAAATGATTTTGTTATCAAAATTAAAGAAAGGGATATTTAGATCTCAAAATCTTCTGAAACTATTCCTCTTATTTCTCAAAAAACTCTTCAAAAATATAATGATAATGGGTTTACATTCGTTCATATAAGTTATGTCCAAGTTGGGTTCAAACCATTAATTGGAGAAGATCTAAACACTTCAATTCTTATAGCACTTCGAGACACTAGATTTACAAAAACAATATCAGGGTATAGAATATTTCAATCCCACTAGTCCCAGTGGGAGCCAGGTATTGTTTTGGGATTTAATGCCAGGGACGCAAAAATATTTTTTTGGCAATTTGCATCCCTGGTCTTTCACAAAAACAAATATATATATATATATATATATATTAAAAATTAATTACTATCCCAATACATTAGCACATTATTCCTTTAATTTGTAAAGTATGTTGCGTATGGTGCTAAAATGCTTGACCTGTGTGAGCAAAATTAAACAATACTTGACTAGTTGTAAAACAGCCTAAATGTGCCAAAAACGAATTTAAATATAATTATATGTCAGGGTAACTTGATATAAGATTAGAATTGAACTTTCAAAACATAGGCTCCAATTAGATATACGCTCCATTCCAAGAATAAAATGTTTTTGAAATAAAGTGAAAAAAAGTGGGATGAATTCTTTTGAGATATGAAATATAAAAAGTGAGATATTGCATGTAAATAGATAGTATTTGAGAAAAAAATATAATAATTACAGTGATGTGATAGGTAAGTATTAATAGATATTTTTGTTGTTGTTATAGATATTTGTTTATGTAAGAATATATATATATTTTAATTAATGTAATAACTGAATATATATTATTGAAGGTTTTTCTATATGTGTGTGTGTGTGTATATATATATATATTATCTTTTATAATATATGTCAAATAATATATATAACACAATATATATACATTATATATGTATATGTATATATATATGTATATATTATATTATCCATATATATTACACACACACACACACACACGTGTATATATATATATATATATATATATGCGAAGCTAGAGATGGCAGCATTGGGAAGAATGAGACCATCTAAATATATAGTAAATGTGGAATAATGGGATGAGAAAAAATCTATAAAAAAATGGAACAATTTTCGAGAGATATAGTCTAAGTATACCATATCCGTAGAAAAAATGGGACATGAACATGGAAAATGGAATGTGACTTGATATCCAATTGTAGACATTATGTTTGGAACCCAACTCTCCTTCTCAAAACATCATCTCAAACTCCACAATACCAAACATATTATCCAATAAAATTTTATCTGAATTCAAATTCAAAATTTTCCTCTATTACATATATAACTAAATAATTATTTTTAAATTATTAAGTTTATTCGTAATTAAATCAATACCTATATATATCACAGGTATACCCACATTTATTTTTATTTATACTTTAAAAACTAATGATTATTTCTATATAGTATCATATTATTATTATTATATGTTTTTATTCATATATTCAAATAAAATTTATTATTTATCACATTCTAAATACATTACTCATTCCAATACTATTCCTACCAAAAATTGTCACCAACACCATCCCTCTCCCAAAGGAACATATATGATAAGTCATACGACTAATGACGAGAACCGAAATTTTACCAAAAGTTAATGATAGTTACTAATAAAGTCTCTTTAGGCAGCATGCTTTTGAATTGTTGTTCTTGTAATTTCTTGTTTAATTAGTTGTTATTCGTCATAATTTTACAACGTTGTATCTTTTATAGAATTATGTTAATTCTCATATTTTCTTTATATATCCACAATGCAGTTTATTATCTAAAAATTAATATGCACTAAAATAACTCTAATGAGTATGTCATTTTTATGTTTTGTATTTTTATTGTAAGTCATTATAGGGTTTAATTAGAAAATGATATTTAGTAAGAGTTGTATTGGAATTAGGGGTGAGTTTCAACCGAATTACTCGATTCTATTCAGTAGAGTAGTTTGGTTAAAACTCGACTCAAACTTCGAGCTCGGCTAAAATCAAGCTCGAGTTGAGTTCAAACAACTCGACTCATGTCAATGAGTTGAGCTTGAGCATGATGTATAGGTTTGGTGGTCCTCGAGCTACTCGAGCACATATATAACATAAATATTATTTATGCCAAAATATACACCAAGTGGTGGTGTTACTTTGTGGTTAGTGTCTTTTTGGTCCAGAAAAAGCTATGAAAAAGTCACAACCTCTTTGTAACATTTATGTTCTTTATCACTCTTTATTTGATATCACTCTCTTATAATTCAAAAAATAGAAAACAAATTAAAGTTTTGTCTGACTTAGTAGTAAAAAGATGCAGTAATATATTTGAGTCACAAGTTTGCCTCCCACTCTTGTGTTTTTGAATTTTTTCCCTTTTTTTTTTAAATTTAAGTATCAAGCCCGACAAAGCTGGAGCTTGACTCAAACTCGAGTTCAAGCCTAGGCACAAGTATTCGACTTGAGCTCAAATACTACATTATTTTTGTGAGTCTACTCGACTTGACTACATCTTTAATTGGAATGAGTCTTATATTCAGAAAAAATGATTTAATGGAATGAATAATATAATTTATTTAAATTTGTATTTATATATGGATAAAATATATAATAATGATTGGATGATGTGATAGTTTATGGAGATAATAATTAATTTTTAAGATATATAATAATGATTGGATGATGTGATAGTTTATAGAGATAACAATTAATTTTTAAGATATTTTATACATGAATTTGAGAGTAAATGTTTATAGGTACATATTTGATTATAAACATGTGTAATGATAGAAAAAATATTAGTTAATTATATATATAAGAGTGAAGTTTTAAATTTAAATTTAAAAGAAATTTTTATGGTGTAATGAAGTCCGATGAAATATGGAAAACAGCATAGGAAGCATTATGTATTAAATGTTATTATTATTCAATGCATTTGATGCCACACCCTTATGATCCGGAGTAGAATTAAATTATCATGTTTGGCTGCATGGGCTAGAATGATCAATTTGAGTTTAGTTTCAAAAATTACAATAACTAAACATTTTGTGAGGATCAAATTCCTCATGGTGGATAGTTTCTCCTTACCAAAAAGTGTGTAAATTGGGATGGCTAATTTGGACAGTCCAAATCCGTCCCAGATTACAGACGGCTTAGGGATGGCATATTTAAGTACGTACTAAATTTGTCACAAAGTTGTTCCAAAAATGATAAATTTAAAAAATTGCAATGCTGTGACAAAGCCATTCCAAATGGGGATGGCTTTGGATGGTTTAACCCTAAAGTTTCCAAAGCCGTTCCAAAAAAATTATGAAATAAACCATCACAATTTTGGGACGGCTTTAGCATAGCTCTTTTCAATGGATACTGTGGCTATCCTAAAGCTATCCCAAAGTGTCCCAAATTATCCGTCCCAACATTAGGTGTAGCCGTCCCAACATTAGGTGTAATATAGTCATCCCCAAGTCATCCCAAAATGTGATATATAACTAAACAATCCCTATCATTTCTACATTCGAGTGAGGTTGAAATTAAATATTTTTTTACACTTTAAGCGCGGGAAAGGCATCAATTTTAGGTGAGCAAGTAGATTTACAATACAATGCCATAGATTATTGATTTCATTAGCATTTTATAAGATTTATACCATGTGTATTTATGTGTATGTTATTTTTGTAGAGTTATACTCTTTTTGCAAGAAATTTTTGTCCTTAGGCTGAATGTAGAAGATGAAAAAAATATTATTTATAAGCAAAAAGTGTTGGTGTTGATTCTTTATACCTGCTTCATAATTTTCATAAAATAATATTAGTAAATTTCATATTTTGTAATATTGTTGGTATATATATATATATATTTATATATATGTATTGTCTGGGATAGCAATAATGAATTGTGCTTCTAATGTTCTTGCAAACTTATAGTAAGTGGAAAATCCAAGCTCAATATGTTATGTTGGATTGAGAATGAAATTTGTTAGGTGACTTCTATTTTTTTACTAAAGGTGTAACTAGGATTGAGCTTGTTATGGAAACCTAAAATCTATTCTTTTTATCATTCAGTAAGATGTTACACAATATTAGATCATGGATGTATAACAAAAACTTGCCTGGGCAAGGAGAGTTGACACCACAATTTGCAAATGGGGTTAATGAATTTGTTGAATGGGTAATGTAGCAACATGAGTATATGGACAATGCTAAAATTAAATGTCCATGCTTTCATTATAAGAATGCAAAATTTCTCGAACCTAATGAAGTTAAAGTTCACTTATTCAGAAAGGGATTTGTTTAAAATTATTATAATTGAATCAATCATGGTAAAACTCAATATCGCGATGTAGTGCCAAATGTAGAAGAGAGTACCATACGAACGCCCTCGACATCAGAGGACTTTGTAATAATGCAGAATTTTGGTTGAGAGCACCGTATGGTATATGATGCAGTTAGGTGTTTTAGTGGCCCCACAAATTTTAGGTTGGTTGGGCCTTCCTTAGGGGTAGGGGAGCAGTAGAATTACCTTGAGCAATCAACCACCTAATTTTGTGAAGGTACCACATTCAATGCAAAGGATGTCGACGGGGTGGATAGGGACAGATTTTTTCATGTATTACATGCAGTGAACAAACCACTATATAGTGGTTGTGAAAATTTCATGTAATTGTCTATAGTTGCCCAAATGGTGAATATTAAGGCAGACCACATGTCTCAAAGTTATTATGATGATATTTGTAAATTGATTGGTGAGATGCTCCCAAGTGATCATCAAATGCCTCTTAATTTTTATAGTACTAAAAGCTTGATACGAGAGCTGAGTCTTCCCATAGTAAGAATTGATTGTTGCAAATCTAGTTGTATGTTGTACTGGAAAGAAGATGATTAGTTGGAGCATTGTAAATTCTATAGAGAGGTGAGGTTCAAAGTGAGAATGACACCCGTATTAGCTGGAAAGAGGATTCCACATAGGAGTTCAAATAGGTGTTTAGTTTACTTACCTCTTATTCCAAAGTTACAAAGGTTGTATAAGTTGCAAATGACCGCTAAGCATATGACTTGGCATGCTACTCACAAGACGTTGAGTAGTTACATGTGTCATCCTTCCGACGCTAAGGCATGGAAGCACTTTTATAGATACCATCTTGATTTTGCAATGGATCCTCATAACATATGGTTGGGTTTATGTGTTGATGGATTTGCCCTACAAAGGTAATATGGAAAGACATATTTGTGTTAGCCTATTGTCATGACACCATATAACCTGCCACCAGGAATGTGCATGAAGCATCCATACATGTTTTTAACAATTGTGATTCCAGGTTTGTCCAATCTCAAGAAACTTATAAATGTAAATATGCAACCACTTATAGACAAATTACTATAATTGTGGACGGTGGGTGCAATCACATGCGATGCGCATCAGAGAGAATATTTCAACATACGGGCTACTCTCATTCGGACAATCAATGACTTGTCTGCTTATTTTACATTGTTTGGGTGGAGTGCATCCAGAGTGATGGGATGTCTAATTTATTTTGATTTGAGCAGAGCTTTTTACCTATGCCATGATAGGAAGGCTGGTTACTTCAATTGTCATCGCCAATTCTTACCGTCCAATCATCCCTACCTGAGGAATAGGAAGCATTTCATTATAGGTCGAGTTGAGACGCACATTATGCTAGGGAGAGAAACGGGTGACCAGTTATGGGAGCATGTGAAGAACTTACCACGGGTGGTGGATGATCCACACAGTCGATGCCTAAGATTCGAGACTAATTACAAGTGGACTAAAAGAAGTATATTTTGGAATTTATCATACTGGTCTACAAACATACTACCACATAATTTAGATGTTATGCATGTAGAGAAGAATGTTTTTGATAACATTATTAATACAATTATGGATGTCAAAGGCAAATCAAAGGACAATCTTAATGCTTGAAAGGACATGCGTATTATATGTGACCGTCCTGAGATTTCAGTCCCAATGGACAGTGTGGGTTCAAAGCCGAAAGCCGTGTACAACCTTTCTTGAGAGCAAAAATGAAATTTTGTCATTGGTTGAGGAGTCTAAAATTTCTAGACGAGTATGCTGCCAACATTAGGCGATGTGTTGACATGACTGCGTTGAAATTACTTAGCCTCAAGTCTCATGACTGTCATGTTTTTATGAAGAGGTTGATACCCATAGCATTTAAGGATTTGTTGCCTGAGTTTGTGTGGGGTGCCTTGGTGGAGGTTAGCTTACTATTTTAACAGCTTTGTATGCAAATCCATTATATAGAGTAGGTAATGGAGATGGATGGTAGGGTAGCAGGTATAATGTGCAATTTAGAAAAGATATTTATCTGATCATTCTCTAATTCCATGGCGCACTTGATAGTACATTTACCACATCAAGCGAAGGTTGGGGGCCCAGTCTAATACAGATGGATGTTCTCCTTTGAGAGGTATGTTAATGCTACATTGTATTTGAATGGTGCTATTTATGGAAAGACGTCTTAGCTAATTTTTAAATTTTGTATAGGTTCCTACATAGTTTGAAGAAAAAGGTGAAGAATAAGGCCTATGTCGAGGCTTCGATTGTGGAGGCATGTATAGTTGACGAGATAGGCTCTTTTTCATCACACTATTTCAACACAGATGTGCCGTCTCGGTGGACTAAGCTACCGAGAAATGACATGGGAGCCATTTCGACAGATAGCCCCCCTTTCTCCATATTTAACCATCTTGGACGTGCATTAAGATGATGAATGAATGCATAATTTTTGGGATAGGCTATTTTTACAACATTTTTGAGGTAATCATATAGATTTCGATGCCGTAGTTGCAGACTTATTTGTGGAATGGTTCAAAAATTATGTGAGTCTTCTTTCCTATCTCATTTATCCACTTTATTTGCCTTCACCCCAATTTAGTTCTTATCCATCAATAGTGAACAGGTTGACAACCCATCTAACAACATATTGGATCCACTGTTATGTAGTTTGGCTTGTGGGTCTTGCAATCGTGTTACCACTTCTTATTTCGTCAATGGTTTTAAATTTCACACCACACGTCATGCAAGGGGGAAGCAAACGCAAAATAATGAGATTTGTGTCCGTTGTACGTGTTATGACCACTCAGAGTATGTTTTTTAGGGAGTTCTTAAGGATATAATCTGTCTTGATTATATGCTCATGCCGAATATGCATGTAGTGTTGTTTAAGTGTCAGTGGGTGGATCCAATAAGAGGACAGAAGGTGCACCCAAAGTACAAGCTAGTGCAGGTGAACCATTTCCAAGTTTACAAAAAGAATGAGCCCTTCATCTTGTCCCAACAGTCTGAGTAGGTATATTATACTGATGTTCCTAGTATGAGGAGGGGTAGGAGTTTTTGGTTGGCAGTATACAAGATGAAAGCCAGAACAACCGTTGAGAAGCGATGAGAGGATGTGGCATATCAATCAAATGAGGATCTGAGTTGCCCCCACTTAGGCAGTATGTTCGACGTGCCTGGATTACATGATCCTACTAGTATACAGTTGCATGTAGTTGTCAGCAAAGTGGTAGCACATGGCCATATCTACTCGCCCATTAACCAATTGGATCCTTCATCTACTGGGGACGAATCCCCATTAGATGACACAAATGATAGGATAGACTCTGAAAGTGAAGATATGCTTTAAGTATCTTGATATGCTCACTATTATTCAGATTTATACACAACTATTGGGGAACGTGACGGCTCATATTTTCATATATGTTAAAAACTAGTATTATTCAACATAGCGATAATGCATCCAAGGCCAAGATAAAATATAGCATAAACACGTCATTGTTAATGAATCATATTAGGTCCATGTACAAAATTAGTTACAAGATGTCTTTGTTTCACCAGAAACAACAACAAAATCCTAAAAAATTGGCAACTTCTTCATCTGCATTTGTCACGGCACACTCTTAATCTTGCTTATCATCTTGGTCATTGTGCGGCATGGTGTCTCCCTCACCGAACAGGTTCGTATGACCATGTGGGATGTCCTCGAGAAAAGGAGTAAGAGTCTAGCTTGATGAATAGGTGTGTAGGCCATTAGAGGTAGATGGTCCCACTATCGACAGTAGGTGTGCAAACATGAATCCCATGAAATCATGTAATTGGCCCATAGCATGTGTTTGTCGGCGCTCCATTCGGTCCATTTGCATACGCATGTCATGCAACTCAGCTATAACATTACCCTCAAACTGGTGCATCTGGGCTTGGAACTGGTTTGGAGGTGGATGCTCCTCATTCGCGGGGGCTGGGTTCTTCGCGTCGTCAACAGGTCATCTCTTAAACACAGCTAAATTAGCATCAGGAGCAGGCTGTTAAAGAACAAAGTATATGGCAGTAGACAGACCCCGATGCTCTTCCGTGGACAACACTGGCACACCAGCCCCAACACATAGCTCTGTGATAAGATGAGAATGCTATAGAGATTCACGCTAGTTCTGTGCACACCGCAGTAGGCCCTGGTAGATCACCTGTCCAACATTAAAAAAATACCCTTCCAAAATGCAATATATCAAGGCTGTATGCTTGCTTGAGATGGTGCCATGATGGTTAATTGGCTGAATCTTTGCAGCAACAAAGGACCACCATGTCTTAAGTAATTGGTCTAACCCACTTATCTTGAAAGAATTAATAAAACGAATGATGGGAAAGACATTCCAGTACCCTCCATCAGGACATAGCACATCAGCAACCCTTTTTAGGGCACGTTTATGATTGATAAGATGTCGAAATGTGTCATTGTGGGGTTCATCTAGAGTATGTAAATGTGCATTGATTGCATTGGGGGCTAATATTGATGTACACGCCACAGACATAAACTGCTTCCCATAGATGCTCTACTATATTAGTAGAATACTTCCTCACTAGTGGCACATTAGCATTGATCTCTGGCTGCTTTGTGAATTGGGTTCATTGCCATCGTGCTATCATAGGAGATGAAGTGGGGTTGCTCCTTATTGCATTAGCCAAACCCCTCTCGAAGACGATTGACCGATATTTGGTAACTCCTTAGATACATATTTCTAGCAATCATATGATGGGGATGCTCTTTTCATTTTGGGGCTATCAAATTGAAAGAATCCTACATGAAAATTCCAAGTGTTATATTAGGACGACTGACTCACAGATGATACAAAATCTTTAATTAAAGCAGCCTATCAAACCGGATATGCAACCTCATGAAAAAACTCACAAAACCTTTATCACATGCTCCGATAACTATCAATTAAATAAGACCTTCTTCACATGTCCACTATTGTGGTTGAAATTCTATAGTATATGCTTATAAAACAATAAAGTAACATGTTTCCTGTATAGGCATTTCGTTGAACAGTTCATGTGCATGAATTAGTAATGCCCTAAGATTTCTAAAGCTTTGACATATTCTTCCCCAATTACAACAAGCATAATGTATAATTCCTTCTAATCTTCACCCTCCTACAAAAAAAACACCCACTCAATCGGCCACATTTCAATTTTATTCCACAATGGATAACATGTAAATTTCATGCCAAAACCTAACCAAAAAACCAACACATTACAAAATATATCAGCCAAATGAAAGTGCAATGAGCACAAACAAGTAAACAACAACAATACTCCAAAGAAAATAGTTCAAATTCAAGAAATTTGAGAACACCACAACATGCACCCATAATCATGCAAATTTGGGGATTTCTCCACAAATCATATCAATCCTGTGAGTTGTATGTGAAGAAATTATGCACAAAGTACCTTATCAAATGATCTACGAGCTCCTTCGCAATTTAAGAGATGAATCACATCGAGATGAGAAAGGATGGAATGGAGAAACTATTGGATCTGCGCATATTTAACCTATGCAGTCTGTACGTCGTGCTCATCGTTGCGGCATCGCAAACGACTTCTGTAGTCATCGTGGGTGTCGTCACGACAACGCGCGCAACATGCAGATTGCATAGGCTAGTCGCGTGCCTCGTCGCGATGATGTATGCGACGTGCTGACTGCGATGAAAACAAATGCCACGTTGTGACGCCAAGCACGACATGCAGACTGAAAAGCACGTTGCGCCCCCTGTCACAACGTTGAGCGTGACATGCAGATTGCAATGAAGATAAACACCACGTTGCGCCCATCGTTGCGACATCGAGCGGGACATGTAGATTGAAAGGCACATCGCACCCGTTGTTGCAATATCGAGCGCGACGTGCAGACTGCGATGCACATTGCGCTCGACGTCGTGATGTCGGGTGCGACGTGCATTTTAGTTTGGACGTCGCGCTCGACGTCGTGACTACAGGCACGATGTGCAGATTGAAAGGCACGTTGCACTCATCGTCATGACGTCTGGCGCGATGTCGGACAGCTGTGCACTAGTCCACATTATGATTTGGGATGGCGTTAAAGTTTTCGACCTAGAGCCGTCCCAAATTGTAAGAATCAAAATTTTAAATCCCCTTCTCACATGTTTCATTCTCTAGAATAGAAATTTGCCTAGACAGATCTCATGGATTGCATTTGGTGGATTTCTCGCAACTCAATCGGTTGTTTCTTTAAAATTTTCAACTTTCTTCCATATTTTAGCTCTACTCTAACAATGTAAGTGTTAAAGAATTTCACAATCTCTATGCAAATCTATGCTTGTTATCTCTCAATGTAAATTTAGGGTTTTTATAGAAATTTTCATTTGGGTGAAATTTAAGTTTCTTATTTAGGCTTATTGTAATTGTTAGTGAAAGATATGAACCCACTTTTTTAGTTTCTATGTTTTAGCTTATTAGCTTAGCTTGTTAAATGATGAAGGTGAAATTTATTAGAGAAATTCATGTTAGTACCTTATTTAGTTGCATGATATTGCTTATTGGGTGGATTGAAACCTTTTTTTTAGGGTAGTTTTTGATTAAAAATATCTATACATGTAATGTTTGATGAAATGCCAATTAATCTCATTATACACAACTATTAGTTAATAACCTAAATTTAATTATAGCCTTATTTAGTAGTGAAATTTGTTAGTATATTAAATTTGAATAAGGTCCACTATAGGTTGGTTTCATTTAATTGGTAGATATTTGGACATCAAATTTGATATATTAAATAACTATATTCATGCACATGACATGTTCGGCGAAATGCCGTTGAAAGATGTTATTCACAATGGTTTGCTTGTCTATGTTACATGTCCCAAACCAATATAATTACTTGTATATTTAATTTCCATTATTATGGCCAAAGGTTTGTTTTTACTTACATGTACAAATTATTTGAAAACATTTATCGCCCCAATTTGGAGTAGCATATAATTTGATAATAGATGTATCCCTTCTATTTGATTTAGTGAGATCATATAGGAATAATAAAACCTTCACTTGGTTTATGTATTTTAGAATGACTGGAAGAGCCATTTCAAGGGGCAAAGCTAACACCACACGTGCAAGAAGAGGGGAACAAAATATGAACACATCACGCTTTATACTTATTTCATCTTCTTCCCTAATTGACGAAGACGAGACCCAACCTCCAAATATAATACAAGGTGATATACCTTCCACATCGGCACACAACTCCAATGAACCATCACACTCACGTAGAGAGAGAGAATTTCTTATTGTATCTGCTACATCTAAGGCACCTGCGGTAGGTTGACCATCCCAACCCCAAGTGAGGGGACCAAAACATGTAACACCGCATTAGTTTCAGTGAGTATAAATTTGATTCGACTTGTATATAATTAATCACGTGGATCCACACATATAAAAGAATAATTAATCTACTACACCTACATTTTAACTTATCATTGCAGTGCATGGAAAGATGTAATAGACTCGATAAAGTCTATTGTGTTTGGACATTATAATGGATCATGGATTTGTTACACCGATGTCCCATAGGAACAAAAACAAGAATGGTTTCGACTTTTCAAGGTATGAAATATCTAAAAGTACAAGAAGGATGTTTTTGATACTTATCTGAGCCTTTCTTTAACATTATTTTGGTTTTCTACAATAACTTGAATCCATTCTATGCAAACTCATAGTTCTTGTATGTTTATGTCTTCATGTTTGTTCACAAAATCAATTTAGTTGGGACCCGACAAATAACATGGCAATACAACGTGCCTTCGAGAAAAAGGCCGCTGAGTTAATACGGAAACACTTGCACCAGGCAAGAATTTCTAACAAAAAAGTTGATTGGATTCTACAAGAAAAGTGGAATGAAATGTTAGGCAAATAGGCAGAGGATATATATCAAGTAGTATGTGAAAAGAACCGTACCAATTGAATAGCGACAATGCATCTGCATCCACTATCTATTGTGGTGGCTCAATTTCAGTGACCGTATATTGTGAAAGAATGGTAAGCAAGAAAGAATATATGTTTCACATCTTCACAAAAAAGAATATCTGTTTCACATTTTCATCTTTTTGTAATATGGTATATAGTCATTTCATTACATTACAATTATATTGGATAATATAGAAGGCACAGTTAGGATAGTCGCCGACTCCCTTTGAAGTTTACTTTAAAGTTTGGAAGAACGCAACTGGCGAATGGACATGCCTCCATGCATAGTCTCAAGAGGTAAGTACAATTATTTAAATATGTTCATGTTACCTCACCATTATGTGCAACAATCTATTCATTTTCTATGTCTATAGGAGATGATGCAAAAATTATAAGCAGATCAAAACGCCACCAAAAGCCTAGAGGACAAGAGTTAAAGGGCGCTGGGACTTCATCTAGCTCAACTAATAGCAACATGGTAGTGCTCAACGCGCTTGGTGGTTTTAAAAAAGGCCACTTGCCACGGATGGGCTTAGAGTCTCAGTCTTTTAAACAGTTGTGTCGTGGGTCGACTAGCTCCACCACTTATTCACCTAATTCTAAGTTACAAGTAATGCAAGTTATATTAGAACGTACTCAGTAGCAACTATGGGAGAGAGAGACAGAGATGGATGACTACAAAGCTAAATTGGCCCAAACAGAGGTGAAATTAAACAAATTTATGCAACTTATTTCTAAAAAACTTGACCTTAACTCCTTTGATGATGATGAAGGTGATGAAGAATCTAAGGACCTTCCTTGATTGCCTAACATTGACCATTTTGTATGTCTTATGTTAATGTAAAAAAATAGGATTGTATCATACTTTTAATTGTGGCTTTATTGTGTGTTAATATATCAACCATTTTGAAATTATTACATTACTATTGGTATATTTTCCCTAGGAAATTGTGTATAAAAAATTAGCACATTAATTATATTGGAATGATAGAAATTTTAATAAAATTTTAACAAAATGTTTCATCCAATGCATTCCCAGAAAAGCCGTCCCAAAGCTGTCTTAGAGAAGCCGCTTCAAAGCCGTTTCAAAAAAGTTGTGCCAAAACTGTCCTAGAAAAGCCATCTTAAAGTCGTCTCAAAAAGGTCGTCTCAAAATAGTCCCAAATGGAGCCATCCCAAAGCCATCTTAGATTTGACACTACTCCATTTTAGCCATCCCAATTTTTAGCGACGGGATAAATAGGGACAGATTATTATCTGTCCCAAATTACACGCTTAGTGTCTCTAATTTTAATATGATATACCTTTAAAATATTTAAAAAGGGAAAATAATGAGTGCATTTTATCTTTTACCAAATGCATATTTTAAATATGTAATATCAATTATTATCATACTTTTTATGTCACTTTGCATTAAATACTCTAAAAAGGAAAAATCTTCTTTATACTAGTAACATTGACATACCTGAGTAGAATTATTATAAATGATAAAAGTTATTGAATTTTAAATAATAAAAATTTTTTAAATGAGAAAATAAAGAAAGGTGAAAAGAAATTGAAAGTGAAATTTTACAAAGAAAACAGAAATAATGGTAAATTAAAAGAAAAGGGAGATGTGATGGCAAAGAACAAATAATTTGAAATAAGAGTAAATGAGTGATTTTTCATTGTGAACCAAAAAGGGTATACATGTAATTTATTTTGTGCAATCAAAATAGGTTTAAATACTTAATAATATAATATAGATAAGAGTAAATGCATGATTTTACATTATGAACCAAAAGGGTGAATGTGTAATTTTACTTTATGGTATCCAAATATAATTAAACACTCAATAATATAGTATAGATATCAAACACTAACCCTGCCTCATTTTATTTTTTTTCTCCTCACTTTGAGATGAGGAAAACCAAATAAAATACCGAGCAACCATACCTGTTATATTTCATGCAGTAGCTTAAAATTGATGAATAACACATTACTAGTAAAAGTTGCGCATGCTATGTGTGTAAAAATTTATTTATAAATTATAAAATTATTTTATTTTATATAATAAAAAATAAATTTAAAAGTATAAAAATATTTAAAATAAGAAAATAAACAAAGTTTGAAAAAATTTGAAATGAGAAAAAAAAGTGAGGCACAATACAAATAAAAATAATGAGTTAAACAAAAAGCAAAAAATAAAAGATAGAAAATGAAAAGAATTTTAAATAAGGGTAATCTCGTAATTTGATTTTGTGCAGTCAAAGGTCCTTATTAACTTAACAATATAGTGTGATAATTAGACTATATTTGGATCCGCTATGTGGAGTTTCTGAAAAGCACGAAAATTTGGTTTGTCATCCAAAATTAATTTACACTAAAATTAACATTTTAATTTTAATCACATCTTAATTAATTTACACTAAAATTAAAAATTTTATTCTGATTACATCTTAATCTCTGTCATTCGTATATGAATACATATTTTTAAAATTTAATTATCATCCACATGCAAAATTAAATAATTGCCTCTTACGCATACATATGCATACAGCTCTACAATTACGATCTAATTATCATTCCACTAATTACATTATATTTCAGTCATACTTTTACATTGAATAAAGGAAAACCCTGCAACTAAATATAATATGGTACTCAGTATTTTTTACCCCCTAAAACACCCAAATATCAAAACTAAATGTGTGTGTATATATTTTTGTTTTAACACATTTCATATATCTTTTGAACAGATACGACACGTACTCTAAAACATCTTTAAAACAGTAGAAATGTACAGCCCAATAGTTACGCTATGTCAGATTGTTTTTCGTAATATCAGGTATATATAAATAATAATAAAGTAACTGAGTTTTGCATTTAATTTGAACTGACCTCAGGAGCAGTCATTAACTCAAGCCATTTTTGAAGACTGAAAAGGCTTCAATGAACGCATTTGGCTACGTTATTAGGATGGCCAAAAAATTTTGGTGATTTCAACGAGTGGGAAAATTATGTTTGGTATTAAGTGATAAAAGATAAGAAAATTTTAAATTATATATATTTAATATATAATAATGATTGAATGATGTGATGGTATATAAATTTAGGATATTAATATATATATATATATGAATATAATTAAAAAAATTATAAAGGTAAAAGTTGATTTGATTATAAATAGGTATAATGATTAAAAATAATTAGTTAGTTATAGAAATTAAATGAGAAAAAATTTTGAATTTAAATTTAAATAAAATTTGTTAAACAAAATGTTTGATTTCTAAAATTTTTGAGTGGATCGTGGATGAACAGTCGAAAATAAGGACCAAACATAGCCAGTGCAACTTTAACGAATTAATTTAGCTTCGGGGATTCACATTCATTTTAGTAGTCGGGTTGACGTGAATAAAATGGTAAATTTCTACAAGAAGACATATATATTATTTAATTTCATTCCGATTTGAAAAAAAAGAAAAAGAAAAAGTCGCACAACAAATAATCTTCACCATACAGTTTAATAATTTACTTGTTTAGTTTGATTTGATTGTTTGACAGTTGATCGGTGTCTCTATTCATGCTTTGTTTGTTTCTTCATTTTCACCATCCATTCCTTTTCAAAAATTTTAAAAACTAATCGACTTGACATATGAATTTTATTTAAATATAAATTTAAAATTTTTTTCTTTTTACCGTAAGTAACTAACTAATTATTTTTCTAATTATTATACATATTTATATCAAATTAATACATACTCATATAATTTACCTATTCACTTTCATTTTTTTATATCTTATAAATCTATATATTATTACATTATTTAATCATTATTACATATAAAACACATATAAATAATTTTCCTATCTATTTAAATTTTAAATTTTTAATAACAAATATGAGTTTTCTTTCACTCAAGTCACAGGTATTTCCCTACCAATCAATAACCAAACATACCCATAGAATTCATTAAATAAATTTGTGTTAGCCGACGGTTCGAACTCTCAAAAGTAAGTCAAATGGTTGTGTGATGACTGCCTATGCAAAGAAATGCCCAATACCTCTTTCATGTGTTTTTGCATTGTTCGACATTATTGAACATGGAGTGCACTTATTTAACAAAATACTTGAAAGATGCAAATCATAGAATGTTTTTTCCAAAATTGTGTAAAATTTTTGTTTGCACAATATTATAACTTAGCACAATAACCACAAGTATGCAGTGTTAAGTTTTAAAAGTTTAATGAGCACAAACATCACCCTACTAGAATTATTGATCAAACTCTCACCACCTATTGTCACTAAATCTTAAATTTAAGTTGAGCAATAAAAATAAAGTTGCAATCAAGGGAAGAGGTAATAATAAATAGAACTAGAAAATGAACAAATTCTAAACAACTTAAGGCAAAAGGGAGACTATCAATATGCAAAGTTACCTATGAAATCAATTGCAATCTTTCTCACCATATTTAACTATTAAACCAATTTTAATATCCATTCCATCGAATTATTAGTTAAGATTTCCTAATCGATAGCAATCCTACTAGCCAAATTTGACTATTCAACTAGTTTTAATGCTTATTTAATTCAATTACTAGTCAAAATTTTCTAATTTATTTCCACCACTTCTATCAAATGTCTAATAGAAACATTTATACATTAACTAAGGATCTCTACTTTATCTCGTTACATTCTAAACACATGTATTAAATTATATTTTCAACGATTCATTAAGCTCAGTCTCTCAGTCAAAACTTCGCATAACGTGTACATCTTAGTTTTAATACATTAAATTGACTTCCTCAAGCTTACAACCCCAAGGTATAACTAGTAATCCATCACAAAGTCATAATTGGAAATTAAGTGTAGGCAATACAGATAATTGTAAAGAAATCTTGTGTTAAAATTGAATTAAAATGTGGGTTGGATTCTTTAAATGATCCCTACGTACAAGAAAATTTAGCCACATATTACTAATATTTTTCATCACAAATTCATTCATGAGACACAATAAAATAAAAAAAATAGTATGAAAGGAAGAATAAACTTAGTGGGAATAGGTGAATCTTCAATCTTGTTGCATGAGGTCCTTGATCTTCAGTTAATCCTATAAGTGCCAATGCATTCTTGCCAATTAATTTCTCTTTTTTCTCTCAAAATATGAAAATTATTATCCAAAACAACCTTGGTGGTTGAGGGTTGCAAGAGGATAAAGATGGCTAGAATCCTTCAAAACATGGAAAGAAAAGGATTTCCTTAATTTTTTTCCTTGTAGAGCTCCCTACTTGACATGTAGATCAACATCGTAAACATAAACATTATTAGTAGAAAAGTAAGAAAACCAACAATGCTAAATAGTAAATAGTAGAAAATACCAAAACAAAAACAATCTATAAAACCATTATCGACTAGGCAAGCAGTCAATAATTCAGCAAAACCTTGGAGATTTGTAGACCACTACTCCTATCTCCTGCTTCCCCTCAACTCATCTTCAATATCCACTCTCCATTTTGGACACATAATGGAGAACTTAAGCTCTAAGGAGGAGGAAGGGTCTTAAAGGGCTTTAGGAGCAAGAAGGTTGGGCCCAGAATAGAATTGATGTCGGAACATCATCAGTCACATTGTCAGGAACAGAGGCATACAGAGATTTTAAAGTAGTAAGTTGTAGGTCCTCTTCTTAGTGCTGAAGTTGCAGTTGATTTATCTGCCCATCAATTTCTCACTTAAGCCTCTAATTGTGCAATATCTTCAGTAAGACATTTTGATGTGAACCACGAAAGCGAAGGATGACAAAAAATGTTGAGGAAAAGATAATTGGTGAGATTGCAACAATATTAACTGAGCAAAAACTTATATCACTCAGAGTAAACCCTTGCGACAAATCAAAATAATACAATTGAAGAAATCAAACACCCACGCTGCAATGATGTTAGTTACAATCCATCGAAACAAGTGGAATGACCTGATTTAATACTTGAAATTGAAATACAAACAATCAACAAGCAAATATGAAAATAAGGTAGAAGAAATATTCTTCATTTAATGTAAAATGTGGAAGAAGGAAGAAGTCTCTTCTCAATACAAAGAGGATGTATTTATAATGTTTGTGACTAACCTTAATGGGCTTTAACTCAAAAGTGGCTGTGTAGGGCCTTGTAATGGCCCAAAAGTGTTCAAAAATTGAAATTTAGCTCAAAATATAGGTTTCTCACTTATTGCAATTGATTGCATCTTACCAAGATCTTGGAATCTTGACTAATCCCTAGTGGATTTCTTTTTCTGGTTGGCGCTTTTGGCAAAGATTACCTTGTGCCTTGTGTGTGCTCTAGCTTCGAGAAAGACCACGTCGATAGCCAACGTCTACGATTGATTACATTCGTGTGATCATAAAAATAGAATCTTCCTAGGTGCGCTTAGGTCGATCTAGAAGTTGTGATCGATCGTCCCCTACCCCAGTTGTAAAGTTAGGATATCCAAAAGTTGATCTTGCTTTTCCAAATTGATCTGTTTGGTCTTAGATCACAATTCCAAACTCCCTTGAGTCTCTTGGCCCTTCCAAGTCAAAATTCGATGCCATGCTTCATTCCTTGGTTTCCCCAACACATCCAAGCACTCTTCAAACCTCCATTTATCCATCAAACCTTCTAGTGCCTCTTTGAACCTCCATGCTTGGGCTTTAGTAACTAGTCTGGGTGGTAATGCTAAAGCATCTCTACTTTTGATGTCTATGTTATTCCCCTCCTCTTCTGAAAGTTGTGCCATTAATCGTAAGTCTTTCTTGTCACTTACATCAAAAGGAGCTAAATTAGAAATATTAAAAGTGGTGTCAACACCATACTCACCTAGTAACTCAATTTTGTAGGCATTGTCTCCCGCTTTTTCAGCATCTTGAATGAACTGTTCCTTTTAAGGTGTAACCTTATCTTCCTTTGCTGTGGAAACCTTTCTTTTTGAAAATGTACCCACTCCCAATCATCGAGTTCAAATATAATTCTCTTGCACCCTTTATTTGCTTATTGTTCATATTGTTGGATCATCTTCTCCTAATTTCAGTGTACATTCTCATGCAACGCTTCTACAAATTCAGTCTTAGTCTTACCATCTACATTAACTATCTTATTATTGAGTAATGGCAATAAGTCTATAGGGGTTAAAGGATTAAATTCAAATGGTGAAAATTGTGTAGCAGAGTGTGTACTCCTATTATAGGCAATTTTTACATGTGGTAAGCATTCTTCTCAAGATTTTAAGTTTTCCTAAGAATAGCATGTAGTAATGCACCCAATGTCCTATTGACTACCTTAGTTTGTCCATTAGTCTTGGGGTGGCAAGCAGTGGAAAACAAAAATTTAATACCTAATTTACAACAAAGTGTCTTCCAAAAATAGTTCAGAAATTTGACATCATGGTCAGACATAATGGTCGTAGAGGACCCTATGCAAACATACTACCTCCTTAAAGAACAAATTAGCCACATGACTCGCAACATCATTTTTATGTCAAGGAATGAAATGAGCAATTTTCAAAAATCTATCAACAACAACACATATTGAATCACACCTATTCCAACTTCTAAGCAAGCCCAAAACAAATGCACAGAAATGTTGGTTGATGAGGCTTAGGTCATGAGGAAAGGAGTATACAGATTGTCGGGATCTATGAGAGATTTGGCCTCTTGCCACTTCAAGTACCAATCAATGATCTTGACACATCCTTCCTCATGTGGGGCCAATGGAAATGTACTTGTAATGTACTCACAGTCTTGTTGATACCGAAGTGTCCTATCAACCCTCCATCATGAGCTTCCCTAATCAACAACTTATGCAACTAACATTTTGGAACACAAAAATTTTCATCAAAATATAAATAACCATTTTTTTGATAAAACCTATCATGGGGTGTAGTGTTTGTAATGGCATACATGCCACCAAAATCAACGTCATCCTTATATAATTCACAAATATGCTGAAAGCCCATCATTTTAGTGCTCAAAGTGGTTACAAGAGTGTGCCTACATGATGAAGCATTAGCAACACTATTTTCCTTTCACCTCTTATATTTAATTAGGTAAGGAAATGTATCAATAAAAGCAACTCACTTTGCATGCCTCTACTTGAATTACCTTGACCTTTTAGGTGTTTCAAGGATTCATAGTTTGTGTGGATCATGAATTCCCTTAACCTCAAGTAATGTTGCCAAGTTTGCATATTCCGTACTAACGAATATAATCCCTTATCATAAGTCGGATATTTGAGTGCTGCACCACTTAACGTTCCACTAAAATAAGCCATAGGCTTTTCTCCTTACATCAACATGGCCGTTATCTCGATATCTGAGGCATTACATTCAATTTCAAAAGTTTTAGTAAAGTCGGGTAAGCTAAGTATAGGTGCACATGTGAGTCTTTAATTTAAAGTATTAAATAAATTCTGTTGTGCTTTGTCCCATTTAAACTTTTTATTTTTCTTAATCACATCTTTAAGTAGGGTTCTTGTCATGCTAAAATCCTTCATAAAATGATAGTAGAAGTTAGCCAAAGCATGGAAGCTCCTAACATCTCCAATGGACAGAGGCGTAGGCCATTCTCTAATAGTCTTCACCCTTTCCTCATCAACTTGTATGCCGTGCATATCAACAACAAAGCCTAAAAATACACAATGGTCGACGTAGAAGACACTTCTTAAGATTAGCATACAACTTGTCCTGCCTCAATGTAATCAACACATTATGCACATTCTTAATATGTTCATCTAATGTCCTATTATAAATCAAGATGTCATCAAAATAAACAATAATTTTTCCAATATAATCACATAGAACATAGTTCATTAAATCCATAAATGTACTAAGGGCATTTGTAAGACCAAACGGCATCATAGTCTATTCATAGAATCTAAATTTGGTCTTAAATACTATTTTCCACTCATCCCCTCTTCTCATTCTAATTTGACAGTGTCCACTCTTCTAATTAATTTTTGAAAATATACTAGCACTCTACATCTCATCTAACCTGTCATCTAAATGAGGTATGAGATAATGATACTTTAACATAGTCACATTTATGGCCCTACAATCAACATACATATGCTACTCACCATTCTTTTTAGGAATAAGTAGGATTGGTATTGCACAAAGACTTGTGCTCTGTTAAACCCAATCTTTCTACAATAGTTTCTCCATCTATTGCTGAATTTCCAAAGACTCATCTAGATTGGTCATGTATGTAGAGTGATTCAGAATGGAAACATTGGGCACCGAATCAATTTAGTGCTCTATCCTATGGACCAATGGTAAACGACTAAGTAGCTCCTTCAAAAATACATCTTCAAATTCTTGCAAAAGTGGAACAATTGATTGGGGAAGGAAGGATGTGACTTTATCATAAATAATCAAATGTCTTTATACATTAGTAACATTATAGGACTTTCATCCTCATTTGCTCTCCTCAAATCTCTCTGTCTAGGTAGTATAAATCCATTCTCCCTCTCCTTGTCAATCTCCTTTTTCTCTTAGCAATGTCACTAGCTCTCTTTTTATTCCCCTTTCTCTTCTTTTTATTTTTCTCAAACTTTAACTAATCTTGTTTGTGCAAGTACGTTTGATCCTAATGTTCCTACTTGATAAGGGTGCTAAGGTGATCTTTCAACCATTAAATAGAAAAGTGTACCTTTTGGTGACCCCGTTAAAGGTCACCCTTTTGCCAAATTGCCATGATCATCCCAACAAAATGTGGCATGCTGCATTAGAACTATGTCACGTATTACCTCACCCAAATATCCACCAATTCTAAAGGACACCAACACCTGCTTTGTCATCTTAAGTTCACCATTGTCATTTAATCACTATGGGTGGTATGGTCTAGGATTGGTAATGGTAGGCAAGCTCAATTTCTTAACCAATGCATTGCTAGCGATATTGGTGCAATTCCCACCATCTATAATCAAATTACATGTCCTTCCTTTCACTTGGTACCATGTGTGGTAGACATTCTCCCTCTGCTCATTGTCTTGCTCTTCCTTATCTTGTGTGTTAAGGGTTCCCATTGCCACTAAATTGATTGTACCTTCCCTTTTGTACATTTCATCACTAATATCCCCATCATGCCCATCAACTCTCTCATCTTCCTTATTTTCATTAGTCACAATTTCTCTAATATTATTTAATATCATGGTTTTCTTGTTTGGGCATTGGTTAGCAAAAATGCACCCTCCCTTAATGCTTAAAACACACAAGATCTCAATTACGAGAGGTACTAGTAAAAGTGTTAGGGTGTGGTACCTTTTCCAATGTGCCCTCCTTAGATGTCTCCTTGGCTTTGGATGAGCTAGCCAATGGAGGTCGGTTGTCCTTTTTAGGAAAGTTCCTAGGATTTGCTTTGCTCGATGGTGCTCCATCTTGACCCCTTTTGTTAAGTTGTTTCTCAACTTTAATGGTCTTTTGCACCATCTCATCCAAATCTACATAGCGTTGTTGCTCTAGTATACCAGCTATGTCTTGGTGCATCCTACTTAAAAATTGCACCATGGTGGCCTCGTAGTCCTCCACCACATATGCCCTTATCATTAACATCTTTAATTCCTTATAATAGTCTTGTTCACTTCGGGACCCCTACATTAACCCCTACAATCTTAGGTACAAGTCCTTGTGGTAGAGGGATTAGAGTGAACTGTCTCCTCATAGCCACCTTTAATTTGGTCTAAGTCATAATAGGCCTCTCGCTAGCTCTTTTTTAGCTCATCACTAACTAGTCCCACCATATCACTGGGTAATTAGTGAACTCAACAGCTACTAATCTCAATTTTTGAACTCTAGGTATAACTCGGGATAGGACTTGCCCTAAAATAGTGGCACTTTGAGCATGATCCCCCTAAGCTCATCCTCATCTTCATTTGCCAGCCTCCTCCTTCATTGCTTTGGAGGCTCATCTAATGGGTTATCATGGTAATCAAAAAAATTGTCCGAGGACCATCGTTTTACACTTAGTCTATGCTCACAATCCCTAACTCGTTCACCACGAGGTGATGGGTTATCCCTTGTCTTATAGTCTGAGATGCTTTCACTCTTCCAAATGGTCATGCATCCCTAATACCATCATAGAAATCCTTTGCATCTCACCCCTATTTACCTCAAGCACCATCTTCATGTCATAGGATTCCCTTGCTAAACTTGCTTGACTATTTGACATTATAGAAAAGTGAAGAACAAGATATATGTATGTAAATGTAAAATATATATCTCACAACTCACAACACTCGTGTATATAATCAACATTCAAAAATAATCTCATCAATTCCAACTTAAGGTTGCTTTGGACAATTCGACGTGATCCTTAACCTCAATGACCAACAAAAATCCTCAAAGAATGTAGTAAGAAGCATGAAAATGGGGTCTTGGATTGATCAGGAAGCAAAGAGACTGATTTGGTTGGGAAAATGAAAACAAAGATTGATCTTGGGTGAATTGGAATGATCTGGGCTGAAAAATGGTCACTGCAATGGATCTCGAGATGGTTGGGTTGATCTGGCTATCTATGGACAAGCTCTATGATGCAGGGTGGGTGCACACATGCAATCATGCTAGAAATAGGGGACGCAATTGATCCAACTTGGTTGCAATTGATTGCGACATTGTTATAACAACAAGGGCTTTGTGACACCCAATGGCACGATTGATCCATTTGGGTTTGTGATCGATTCAACTGCCAATTTTGGAGAAAACTATGTCCCAAACAACAACAAATCCATGATTTTACACTCTTTTTTGTACAATTCGTTTCTTTTGATCTTTTCTATTTTTTGTATGATTTTTACTTCTTTACTACTTCTTTTTCTTTTTCGTTTTTTTGTCCAACCAACTCATAAAATTCTCACAATATTCCAAAACAAAAAATATCAAAATTTTAGCACTAAAAATCACCAAAAATTGCACCAAAAAGACTTAGATATATATTTTTTGAGTTTTTGTAAAATAAAATAGATGGGGTAGAAAAGGTGAATAATAGAAATAGAAAATATGGAGAGTAAGAACTGAGTACCTTAATTGATCAATTGGATTAAGAAACCCGATTAACTCGCTCTGATACCAATTGATGTGAACCACAAATGTGAAGTTTTGAAGACAAGGTCGAGGAAGGGATAACCAATGAGATTGTAACTAGATTAACCAAGCAAAAACTTATCTCACTTAGGATAAACCTTTATAACAAATCAGAATGATACAATTGATGAAACCAAACACCCACGCCGCGATGATGTAGGTCATGAACCATAAGAAATAAGCCGAATGACCTAATTTGATATTTGAAATTAATATGAAAACACTCAACAAGAAAGTATGAAATTAAGGTGGAAGAAAATATTCTTCATTCAATGGTAAATACGGAAAAAGTTTCATCTTAGTACAAAGAAGATGTATTTATAATATTCAGGACTAACCCTAATAGGCCTTAACTCGAATGTGGTCGTGTAGGGCCTTATAATGGCCCAAAATTGTTCAAAAATTGAAAATCAGCTTAAAATTTAGGTTTCTCACTTGTTGCGATCAATCTGGAGGTGAACTCGATCGATCGCACTTTGCCTACAATCAATTTGCTTTGATCCAATTGTGTTGTGGTTGCATTTTCAGAAAACAACCATGTCTATCGCAAGCCTTTGAGATTGGTTAGGTTCATGCAATCATAAAAATCGAATCTTCCCACGTGCACCTAGGTCAATCCAGAACTTGTAGTTGGTCATTTGCTGCCCAAATCATAAAGTTTAAACGTCGAGAAGTTGATCCCACCTTCCCATATCAATTTATCTAATCTTGGATTACTATTCTAGACTCCCTTTAAGTCTCTTGTCCTTTCTAAGTCAAAACTTTGATGTCATGCTTCATTCCTTGGTTTCCTCAGTGCATCCAAGCAGTCTTTAATGCTCCATTTCTGCATCAAACTTGCTAGTGCCTCCTAAACCTTTGTGCTCGGGCTCTAGTAATAGGCTAGGTGGTATATACTTATCAATTCCATGCCTAAGTGTCTCTATATGTGCAATAACTCTCGTAAGACATTCCTCAGTGGATTGGGGTGTACTTGCACCTTTTGACCTTGGTGTTGGGACAACAATTAGATCGTTTACCTTTCCAAGTTAAAGCACCCTATAACCTTCTCAGGAGCACTTTTGAAATCATACTAGGGTATGTCAAATTCACAATCATGTTGTGGGGTTTTGCATCTTTCATAATGTTATTAAAAATTATTGTACCAAGATTTAATTTTTCCTTAGTCCTAAGGCACCACAACACGAGCCTTGTCTATTTTGACACCTAAGTCGAATTTATGGTTGGCATAAAATTGTCCACAATAATTTTAAATAGCAATAAATACTTCACACTTAAAGCTAAAGATTGTAAAGCTGAGGTTATAGGCCATGTACCATGCTTGTAGCCTATGATTACTTGTGTAATCTCATCATAATATGGGGTGAACTTAGCTAGATACGCATCCTTGAAATCACTTTTTTAGTGTTGCAATATCATCACAACATAGATGGTGAGAGCCAAACCACTTTTCCTCAAATAGACGTTGTGGAACCACCTTAACTCATTATCAGTAGCCTTTTTTTTTAAGATTTGAGTAAAAATCCTCCACCAAACTCAGATAATATACATTAAATGTTGTTAGGCTATCAAATAGCCCAATTTCTGTCAAAAAGTCAATTAGCCTTAATTCCTTCTGTATCTCAGGATCAACAAATTTTTCCATAATCATCTTGCATCTAGAAACGTAGTTATTTTGCTCTTCACGTTGGGCATCATAGAACTTAAAGTTAGAGGCTTTAGAAACTTCAATACATTTTCTCTTCAAAGATGAAAATTTTCCCTTCTTCTTTTTCTTCCATTTTCTTAGTGGTTTGGAAGGCTTTCCCATCTCATCAGGTGGTTTTTCATCTTTCAATTGTTGTGGTTTAGGTTTGTGCTTTGGTTCATCTTCAACATGCTTTGCTTTAGCTACAAGCCTAGCACTTTAGTATGGTTGGCAATAATTTCATATTTGACTGCAACATTAGAGCTCTATTTCTGTGGTTTTGGATTAGCAATTGGTCTCTTGTGGCCCTTTCTTGTCGCCTTTTGTTCTATTTAGACATACCCTTCATGATACATAGTCATGATTGTTATAGTTTTGATGGCAACCCTTCATGATACATAGTCATGATTGGTATAGCTTTGATGGCAACTTCTTCTTTCATAGCTTCTTGTTGTATTGTGCTTTTGGTGGCATATTCTATTCTTTCACTGGTGTTGTAACCTATTCTCATGGTGGAGCTGCTAGCATTGAAGTTCTAGTGGCACATTTCCTTTTTGCTACTCCTTTTTGTCCCTTTTCTCTCATCTTTTTATGTTGTAGAATTGAAGAAAAAACAAACCTTACTTTGCTGTAGATGATGAGAAAATCAGAGGAAGAATTACATATAAATATGAGAGAGATCAAATAGGAGTTAGAGAAGGAAAGGACTCTCGAATGATTTGAAGGGATAACTTGAGGTTAAGAGTCCTCAAAAACATGGAAAGTGAATATCTTTGTTGAGATTTGATGTGATTTGTTCTCTTTTTCCCTTCAAAATTTTTTCTGGTTTGTTCCTTTTATAGACTGGGCCTGTCATGGGCTAATGGTTAGTCTAGATAGAAGCCCAGTGTAAATCTCAATTCAAAAAATATTTAGGGTCCAGAGGCTTTGTAAAAATATTTGCTTGCTAGGCTGATGTTACAACATTGTTGACTGCCACCACACTTTCTTCCATAAGCTCCATAATGAAGTTGTGTTTTATATTGATATACTCGGTGTGAAAGTGTTGAACTAGATTCTTATAAATGTTTATGGCATTTTGATTAGCACACTTAATCACTTTAGTACCTTGTGGAATTCTACAGTTTAAAAGCATTTGTTTTATCTACACAAGTTGTGCACAACAAGAACTTAAGTTAATATAGTTAGCTTCCAATCCAGACCTTGCTTTTCTAAGCCTCAGGCTTTCTCCTAGAGTGCTTGCCTTTTTGACTTTAGGCCCTTTCCCTTAGCTTGGGCCATGGATAAGGAGAACAAATTTTGTTTCTTGTTGAACCACCACACCAAGTTATCACCTGTATGAAAACATCCTCCTATTGTGCTTTCCCCATCATCAAATTTCTAGCCTAATCGGCGTGATTAAGCCCAATCAAGTCTAAATTGGATCTTTTTGAATACTAAATTCCAATCTTACTTACGCCATTCATGTAATAGATAATTCTATTCACTGCACTTAAGTGGCTCTCCTTAGGATTAGGTTGGAACATAGCACATACTCTGACATTGTAACATAGATCAAGATGACTTGCAGTTAGGAATAGAAGGCTTATGATCATGCTATGATATAGACTCCTATCAACTGGTACTCTAGCATCATCCTTGGTAAGCTTTGTGTTGACTGATATTGATCTTGCGACATTTCAAGATGATTCAACACAAAGCATTTCATCATCTTCTTAGCATACTTACTTTATGAGACAAATGCTCTGTCATCAGCCTATTTTACTTATAGGCCCAAGAAATAATTTAGCTTACTGACCATGCTCATTTTGAACTGTTCTCTTTTTTGAACTAACAAACCGATCAATGATCTACTTAGATTTAGACTTAAAGATGATGTCATCTACATATATCTACGTAACGAGGATGTTGGTGTTGCAATGCCGAATGAACAGAGTTTAGTTAACTTCCTCGTGCATATACCCTTCTTTCGACAGGTAGTTTGCAAGCCATTTATGTCAAGTTCTAGGTGTTTATTTTAGGCCATAAAGAGCTTTATTAAAGGGGATTAATAATTAAAGGCTATATGGGCTTTAATTATTAATAAAGAATAATTATTAAACAATCTCTATAGAAAGCCCATAAAGATCATGCCACTATGCCTTCCTACAAAATGTAGGTTATTATGTCATATAAAATGGATTTAGAAGAGTTCTAAATCACATACACAACTAGAAAATTAAGAGGAATTTATGTGCTCCCCCTCCAGGCTAGAGAGAGTAATAGTTTTAGCCGCTCTTGTCCTTCTTTGTCTTGTCCTAAAGCTTTATTGCCTAAAGGTTTTAAGTAAGAGCCTCGTAAAGGTGTTTGCAAAGTAAAAAAGGTGCTTTTCAATGTTTTAATCACATGGATAAATTAGAGGTTGAGGTTTGAGGGCTACGACTTGAGGATTGCAAGTTCGCTTGTGTTGGAATACAATTCCAAAGGTATAATTTATACTCTTTGTGATTATTATTTTATGCATTTTACATAATGAAAATGACAAGGGTTTGGTTTGTTTAATTCTAGTTCTTATTCTTTGGTATTTTATGTTTTAAAGTTTGATTTTTTACACCCTAAACCCATCAAAATCTAACAATATCAACTTACCTCAATTGCTTGTAATATTTTCCATCTGCTATGTCTCCTAATCTATTGATATCAAGTCATGGTTCACCCTTATAGGTTTAGTTGACTAATTCTCACCCAGTAATCTATACAGATTTAACAATGCCTTTTACTTTTAACATCCTTTGACTCATTACAATGCCTTTTGTTGATCTTGCGATCTCAACTCCTAAGAAGTATCTTAGTTTCCTCCAATCCCTTTGTTTAAAATTTGATTTTATTTAGCTTACAAGCATGTCTGTCTTTGCATTATACTTACACCTAACAACCAAGTCATCAACATATACCAACACCAATATCATTTGTCCCTTCTTAAACTGTTATGTGAACAATGAATAATCTACTCTGGATTGTGCAAAACCATAACAACCACAAGTCTTCAATGAACTTGAAGTTCCTGTTTTTGGTGAACAATGAGTAATCTACTTTAGACTGTGCAAAACCACAACAGCCTCAAGTCTTCGATGAACTTGGAGTTCCATTATCTTGATACTTGCTTCAATCCATAATAGGACTTCTTCTATTTGCATACCATGGTTGAATTACTCCTGTATTCTCTTCTTTGTGCTCATATCCTTGTAGAACTGAGATATATATTTTCCTTGAAATCTTCTTTCGAGAATATGTACATTTAATTGTAAGAGTTGCCATTTATAAGTTGCTACAAAGGTGACGAAAAGTCTTACTATTGTTTGTTTAACTACAAGATTGAAAATGTGCTTGTAGTTAAACCTCTCCACTTTGTTGTAACCTTTGGCTCCCTGCCTAGCCTTAAATCTTTCAATAGTTCCACCTGACTATAATTTCACTTCATATGCTTACTTAAACCCTATAGCATTATAGTTCCTAGGAAGTGGCACAATCCCCCATGTTTGAATCTTTCTAGAGCCTTAAGTTCATGAAGCATTAATATCCTCCATCGAGGTTCTTCCACTAATTTAGCATATGAATTTGGTTCCATTACGTCATTTTAGGCATATAAGAAACAAATGAATTCATGAGAGAGATGAGATGCAATTAAGTGGTTTGCAATCGGGTCTTTTCTTATGGATCCGCGTATGGCTTGTTGGTTAAGGTTGTGTTGGTATACAATAAGGTATTTAGGTGTTTTTTTGACCTTGGTTGATCTTCTAGTCACATCTTGAGGTTTAGGAGGTTTATTTTGATTAGCAAAGGGTTGCTCATTCAGTTTAAAAGGAGGTTGATTAGTTTTAGGTAATTGTGCACACATGGCCATTCCCAGTTACATTTGGTACAGATAGTCTTGTAGGGGGCCCATTAATTGTGATGGGTTAATCATGGTCAAAGTTGATCAGGATTAGGTTTGGGCACGTTAAGAAAGGTCTAATAGTTTCTGCTAAAAAGGAAAATATGTTCGTGAAAAATCACATATTTTGGGAAAAAATTTCTTATGTTTCAAGGTCATAAATTTTTTTATCCTTTTACTCCTATAGGATAATCCTGGAACACACACTTTTTAGACTTTAAATCTTAACTTCTTCTTCTCTCATTTCAAGCCAGAGGTAAATGCAAGACAACCAAAAACTCTAAGCTATAGATAATAAAGAGGTTTTCCAAAGAGACATAGTTAAGGTGTTATGTGGTTTAGAACTTTGGTAAGCAACATATTAATTAGATGTGAGGTAGTGTGGATAGATTCACCCCATTGCATTTTGTTAAGGAATTTCAACATAAGAACTATGATGAATGATACCTCTATAAGACATAGACAAGGGCATCTTGAACTTAGGAGCATTATCTAATCTAATGATGTTGATTTTATAGGTTGATGTTCTAAAGGGCCTCAACTATATGTGATGAACCTTGTGCTAACTTTGATTGATCACATATAGATGATTGATGAACCAAAAAATTAGCCTAGTAGTGATTCACACAAGGGCATTTGTAGTTGATTGCTGAATGATAATTGATAATTTAGTAAGATGGGGTCAACAATGATCGTCATTTGGGTCAAGTCAAATTGATTGCATGGGAGCAATTTCCAATTGGTTATGGTTGAGAAAGGGGTACAATTGACCAAACTAATGCTTGATCGATTAACAAGGTGCCTTGGACTTAAAAAAAATCCTCGATTAATCACTCTTCACACTTTCACTCTCTTCTATTCTTTTTGCCCCACGTTCCCCACTCCATAAACACTCAAGTGTGTGATTACATTGAAAGAAGGAATAAGCAATATGCACAAAAAGCAACAAAGGGTGCAAGAAAGTCATCTTTGAGCCAAGAGATTGGTTATGGGTACACATACACATAGAAAGATTTTTCAAGCACAGAAAATCAAAACTCATGACAAGGAGATGGTCCATGTTAAGTCTTAGAGCAGATAAATGACAATGCCTATAAGTTGCAATTGTCACGTGAGTATGAAATTAGTGCAACATTCAATATTATTGATTTAACCCCCTTTGACATAGAAGATGAGCATGAAGCTGAATTGAGGGCAATTCCTTATTAAGAGAAGGGGGTTGACATGAGGGTCCAAGCAAAGTTGACATATTTAAGACTTTTTGGAGGACCAATGACATGGTTTGAGGCCAAGAAGATCAAGGAAGCCATGGCATCACTCATGAAGGAGTATCAGGAGGATTTTGGTTGTTTGGAAAAGTTTGTGGTGCTTGAAGAGCATCTATAGAACAATTTTGCGTGAAACAAGAAAGAGAATAGCTTTAGAACAGCATCATAATTGATCACAATAGAGTTCGGATTGATCCTGGGATGAGGCCAATGGACAAGGTAGAGATTGGCATTCTAGAACTACAATTGCCTTGAAACATGATTGATTGCGTGGGCTGCAATTGTAAGGGTTCCAAATCGTTCATGACGCAAGATTGGAACCTAAGTTTTCCTAGTTTAAATAGGATTCCTTACTAAATTAATCCTAGTCTTTTCCTAAGACTTTTTGGATGAATTTAAGATATTTTCATAGGCCCTAACACTAAATAAAGGGACCTTAAGTTATTTTGGATATAATTTTTGACACTTTGGCTATTGAATAATATTCTTCCTCTTTCCTATAAATTTGAGTGGTCTTAATTCCTTGTGAAATTCTAAATTCCAAATTTAGTTATTCTAAGAGTTCCTTGGAATAATTCATGATTTATCAATTAACTTGATGTATTATTTGTGGTGGCATTTTGAGTGAGTTCTTTGAGTTAGTTGCATTTGGGTTATTTTTACACAATTCACATAAGTAGGATATCGTTACATTCAAGCATACACTAGCTAACTGATTTTCATACTGCCATGCATGCATCAAGTTTCAAGCCCAAAATGCCATTAGCAATGTGCATATGGAGGTGTGTGTGAGATCTATAAGAAATTTATCTTTTCGCAAGTAAAAAAGATATATGCCCTGTGGGATTGATACTCTATGAGATGAAAATCTTTAACTATGGTGATGCATGATTAGAAAAGAGTATCTAATGGACATTAGTCTTACGAGGAGTATTGATCTTGTCATATAATTTAGTTTGAGATTTTGACTAAATTCATGGCTCTCACTTGATTAGTACAAAGTAAGACAAAAAGCTTATACTATATAGCATTCGTGATTAGAGGGGTTCATGCGACCACATCACTTCATCTTAATTTAGACATGTTATGTGCTAGAGGACAATCACACATATATGAAAAAGGTAAGGGGAAGATGGTGATTTTGTCATGGGCAAATTGGTTGAGACATGAGAAGTTTAAGGAAAATTAATTTAGCTCAAGTGGGATTAGGTCAAGAAGACTTATTTGTTCTTAATTGTGTATGTTAACAATAAGATTATTGATCGGGAAAATGGTGGGCTTTCAATTTAATTAATGGGATTTTTTAAAATAAGAAGCAAATGCATGATTGAATTTTAATTATTAATTAGATTACTAATTAAAGATGTTTTAGGTTTAAATTAATTTAAAGATCTATGTAAAAGCTTGTAGAAGTCCATTCCACGTCACTAACCTTCAATTTATGGAAAGATTCTTTTCACACCATAAGTTGGTGATTGTGTCTTGGAATAAATAACGGTGAAAATCATCCCAACCGTACATCATAACTACAACATACTCCCCCCCCCAACACACACACATAGAGAGAGAGAAATTTTCTTCTAGCCTCCATGCATATTTCCTCTAGTCATTTCTCCATGTTTTGTAAAAGGAGTTTTGTGAAGAGTATTGTAAGATCTTGTCCAAGCTTGTTCATGTGGATAATTTAAAGGTCACAAATAATGACTTGGGGCATGGAGAACACACATGAAAGAAATTAACAATGATTTTTGAGGTAAAAGTCTATGCATCCTACACACATGAAATTAATACTTGTTATAATGAAGAGAAGTGTGACACCTAGGGAATGCTTGTGTTTATATGATTGTTTACGTGTTTTAAACTGCATTCTTACGTCTCAAGTCAATGGTATCAGAGTTAACATTTTTCCATATATAATTATGCCTAGAATAATTAGTATTTTGATTTATTGTTAGTTTTCATTTGAAAATCATAAACTTGTATTTGAATACTTTTTTATAACTACAATATTCTTTTTGCATGGTTTTGAGTAAAGAAACAAAAAATCTAGGATAAGGTGAATGCACAAGCAACTACTATCCTTACACTAGCATGACCATGGCACATATCCTCGCAACTACAACAATGCATGGTGTGGCCAGGGCACTAGTTGCAACAAAGAATAGATCTTAGTTGTGGTTAGTCGTGTAGCCGCACGCTATTCTCGTGGATGCACAGGCAAGAGGTAGTAAACAAAAAAATTGATTTTTTCAAATTGAAAGCCTTGAACAAGAGTTTCTACAAATGAAAGCTTAGGCATTTGATGTGCAAGTCTTAATTCAGTCACTAGAACAATGTCTTTCATTCTATAACAGTGATGTATGCTTTTATGTTTGTATGTATAGATTGATTATGGACTTATGACACATGTGACGTAATCGCATAAGTTACTTTTTCCTATGTTGTAAAGGGCATAAGCCCACATTAATTCTGTAATCATGCATATTATGACTTGTTTCTTTATTATTACATTATATAAGTGATATCTGTCTGTAAGATGACTAATGTGCAAAGTGGAACCTAGATCATGAAAGAAAAACTTTCTCAGTTTCATATTAATTTATAATGGTGAAATTATTTCATCGTGACCCTTCATTAAACTTAGGGATCTAGGTATGACTTGGGCATGTAATATGATCACATTCATGTTGTCACATATCAATGGCATGCTTTACAAGTCCTAGTGCATTTGATGCGGTATTCAAAGTATATTCTACCTCAAAACTATATGTGTACTATGTAGGATTAAAATTCAACAAATTTTCAATTAGTGGGTATAACATAAGTGAACCCACAATGCTTAGAACTCTATGTGTAAGGTTTCAATAGGCCTAGGTTGAACTAAGCTAGCAAAGCGCATTCAATGTATTGGTAAGAGTTGACACTCATTAGGCTAGGTGTACTAAGAATTGTATGTGTGAGGTACGCTATGCTTAATGAAGGGCTCAATCATTTGCTGGGAAAATTTTCCATTAAAATTTCCATTTCCTAACCCACAGAACTATGGATTCAAAAATTTTAGAGGGAGGTTGCTCGATTTAAAATAAAAAATCAAATGGTAACAATATTTACAATCGAACTAATAATCTTGTTTATTTTCTACAATTTATTTTTCTTGAAAAAAGTCAAATCATCTTGCTAAATTACTTGAAACCAATATGTTGACCAGATCTAATCTTATAGATTAGCTCTAAAATATGAGAATTGGTCGCAACTTAGAGCACATCTTCTATGTGTTGGAGGTAGACATCCTACTCACACCTCTTGATGAGAAGAGTGAGGAAGAGAAATCCACCAAAACATAAATGGGTTAAGGATGACGAAAGGATCAAGTGATACATGCTTGCTTAGATGACCAGTGATTTTCAATGGACTCATGAGGGCGTTGCAACTTCAATGAAGATCCCATTTCACCTTTAAGAGTTATATGGTAAACAAAGTTGTGCTATTAGAGATGACATATCTACGAAGCTTTTCAAAATGTGCATGGCACTGGGTGTTGGTGTGAGCACATCCTCAAAATAATTTCACTCATTAAGAGACTCAGGTTGCTCGATGTCACCGTGGATGCCAATCTACTAATAGATTTGATCCTTCAATCTCTCCTGTATTCATACTCCTAATTTATTGTTAATTTTAATATGAAGGAGCTTGACTGCATGTTAACTAGGTTTCTCAATAAGTTGGCAACTACACAAGTTGCTATAAAGGGTAAAGGAAAAGAGGTTCTCCTTGTTGCCTCTTGCACCTCGGCTAGAAAGACTAAAAGGGCCACAAAAAAGAAAGAGAATTATTTAGTTCCTAAGGTTAGTGGGAGTATTAAGAAGGGTAAGACTACTGTTGATAAAGAGATGTTTCTATCCATGGTAAGGAGCTACACTAGAAGAGAAATTGTGTTAAGTACCTTAAGAGTTTGAAAAATAGCATTAGAGGTAAGGAATATTATGTTTATGAAACATTTAATTCCATTGCTGTACTTTCTATTTCATTGATTTTGGATTCTGATGTATCTTGTCGTCTTTGTACTTCACATTAGGATTTGGTTAGGAAAATCGTTTAGAAAGTAAGAGTAGTAATCAAGGTCGACAATAGAGCAAGTGTTGTGCTCACATCAATGGAACTGCTTTGATCACATTGTGAACTAGACATGTTTGAGTTTTGAAAGACTTTTCATAGTTATCCAATGGGCTTAAAAATATTGTTTCAATTACATTATTAGCTAAAGAGAATTATAAATTTTTTTAGATACAATGTTTGTTACATTTACCATGGAAATAAATTATTTGGCACTGACTCATTAATAAATGATCTGCATTACTTTAAAATGGTTTATAATAAAGAGATGAAAGTTGTATCTTACAATTGTGCTAGGGAGGCATCAAAATTCAAAGCATTCGTGGCACCTTAAACTTAGTCACATCTGAGAAATAAGGATAAACAATTTCTAGAAAGCTTAGTTTGTCGGTCCATTGAGGGAGGAACCCTACCTAACTTGTGAACCTTGTATATTGAGTAAAATGACCAAGAGTCCATTTGACTAACCAACTAAGAGAATTATATAGGTTGGAACTTGACTACACTGATGTTTATGGGTCATTTATTGAAATGGCTAGATATTGTTTACACTACTTCATAATCTTTTTTGACAACTATTCTAGGTATGGTTATGTATACTTAAGGAAGTATAAGCATGAATATTGTAAAAAGTTTAAGCAATTCAAGGCTGAAGTAGAGAAATAAGCCTATAATCATGTAAAAGTACTTCAATCAAATCATGTAAGAGAATACACAAGCAATGAGTATGGTGAATTTCTCAAAGAGGATGGCATTGTATCACAATTTACGTCATTGGCAACTTCTTAATTGAATGGTATTATTGAATGAAGGAATCAAACTTTGTTGGACATGGTTGGGTCTATAATTAGCTTCACTAATCTTTTAGTTTCATTATAGGGGACTTGTCCTCTTCACCGTAGCCCACATTGTAAATAGAACTCCCTCAAAATCCATTTCTTAAACCTCACATGCGATGAAGAGTAGGAGGAAACCAAGCCTGAAGCAAATCAAAATTTATGGATGTCTGGCTTACATTAAGTAAGGATAGTTTAGAGGCAAGAGTTGTTATAGGTTGCCTTATATGGTATCCCAATGATTTCATAGGACATCAATTCTACTTACTCAATGACCAAATGATAGTTTCTAGTAATCAAGCTAACTTCGTCAAATAAGAGATTAGTCGAGAAGGAGGATTGGGAAGAACTATTGTACTTAACGAAGTTGAGTAAACAAGTGAACCACTCATGCAATTATTACCAATTCATGAACTACCTTTCATGATGCATGCATTGCGATGATCAAGTAATGTGCTTCATACACTTAAGAGATATGATTATTTCCTAGAGAATGGACAAGAATTGTTAATTATGGGAGTTAATTATCATGGTGATGATCCTTCTACTTACAATAAAGTAATACTGAATAAAGATTGTGCCTTGTGGCAACAAGGTATACAGTCTAAACATAGATTCGATGTATTCAAAACAAATTTGAACTCTAGTGGATCCATCTAAGAAAATAATTCCCATTGAATATAAATGGGCTTATAAGAGAATGATTGGTGCAAATGGCAAGGTAGTGACCTATAAGAGGAGTTGGAATCTTCATTTTGCTGGTATGGTCATATCATTTGGATTTATCAAAAATTAAGATGAACCATAAATCTACAAGAAGGTTGAATGGGAATGCCATCATAATTCTAGTGTTGTATATAGATGACATATCACTAATTTGTCTCAACATTACGATGTCAGCAATAGTAACAACGTGGTTATCTAACACATTCTCAATGAAAAACTTGGGAGAAGCAACTTACATCTTAGGTATTTACATCTATAAAGATAGCATGGAGAGGTTGATATGTCTCTCCCAAGCATTGTACATAGACAAGATCCTAAAGAGACTTAGGATAAAAGTCCTCAAAAGAGGATTGCTACCTCTTAGGCATAGCATCCATCTCTATAAGTTTATGATCTGATGGACAAAGGATGAGAGGAGCATAGAGGTCATTTCAAATACTTTGACTATAAGAAGCTTGATGAATCCAAGTGTATTCTTAAGTACTTGAAAAGGATGAATGTTATGGTACTTGTTTGTGGCAATAGAGAGATAAGAGTAGTAGGCTACACCAACTTTGACTTTGAATCATATTGATGATAGGAAATCTACAATAGACTCTACTACAAAGGGTGAGTACATCTCAGCATGTGATGTAACAAAGGAGTATCTTTGGATCAAAAACTTCGTCATAGCACTATAGGTGGTTTTGAGTGTAGATAACTTGTTGCCATTTTATTATAACTAAGGTCTAATGGAAGATTCAAACACATTCAGGGACATTATCACATTATTCAAGACATCATTAGATGAGGTGACATACCCATGCAAAAAATAGCTTCATTGAAAAAAGTTGTTAACCCACTCACAAAGCCCATGTCACTAGTATAGCTGGATCCCCATCTTGAGATAGTGAGAATTAGATACCACAGTGACTAGCATTAGACATATTTGCATTAGAGTACAAGAGTTTTTGTGATATGCTCTCTAACACCAATAATTTTATTAAAGGGATTTTTGTTGATAATGTTCTTTGTTATTGATAAAATATTAACGCATTAATTTTATAAAAATTTGGCTGTCTTATTTATGCATGTAATTCTAGATTTAGTATAAAGTATTATATGTACTCATATAATTGCATGAAGAAGTCCTGTTCATAAAAGTTATAAATATATACATAAGGCTTCTTAGTGCACAATCATTAAAACCCATTCATAAGTCATGGATTTTCTAAATTAGGCATTGGAGTATCAATACAACTTGCATACCTTACATTTGTAAAGTGAATATCATGCCATTTAGTATGAAATATAGATAACAAATATGTGTGAATGTGTCATTAAGGAAATGATGTATAGGAACATTAACTTAAGGAAAAAAATAGATATGTAGAGTTTACTCTATACTGTCAATGTTTTTCTTTATGATCATATTAACTATAAATAGGTCATAAACTTGAAATAACAAGGATACATTGTGAGGGTATCAGGACCAATGCATCATTAAAGCATTAAGAGCCCAAACTACCTTGGTTAGGTTATGAACTTAAAGGGCCGTTGGTCATGTGCTTATGGAGGAATTTGTGCAATCAATATGTGATTTGTTTTCTTCTTAATAAGTAAGACATTGTCATATGCAGTTAATATTCTATGATGCAACAATCCTTGGCTAAGGTGATGCATGATTGGAATGGAGCTTTGATGGATAGTAGTCTTATGAGGAATGTTGATCTAATCATATGATTTAGTTTTTGAGTTTGACTACATTTATCGCTCTCAACCAAGTGGCACATAGTAAGACAAAAAGATTATACTGCATGGTATTCATGATTAGAATGGTTCATATGATCTCATAACATCATCTTCATTGGCATATGATATTGGCCACATGCTAGGTGTTAGCAATATCTATTGAACAATACTTGCTATCAATTAAAGTTGAACTTAAAGAGTCACACATGTAAGAATTAGCAAGGGCAAGATGAGGATTTTGTTGAGGGTGATTTGATAGAGACTTGAGAAGTCTTAAGATCAAATTTATTAGGGCATAATGAGATTTGGCCAAGAGAATTTATTTGTTCTTCTTTGTGTTTGTTAACAATGTTATTATTAATTAAAAATATGATGGGCTTTCAATTTAATTAATATGATCAATTAAACTAGACCTTAAGACATATTAGGGCTTCCATTATTAATTAGACTAGTAATTAAAGATGGTTTGAGCCTAAATTAATATAAAAATCCATGAAAATGCTTATAGAAGTCTATTCTATGCCTCCAATCTCTAATTTATTAAAAGATTCCTTCTCAACATAAGATGGAGATTCTGCATTGGAATGAATAAAGGTCAAAAGCATTCCGACCTTAAATCATAGCTACAGCAGCTATTCACTAAAAGAGAGAGGGAGAGGGAGGGAGGGAAAATTTTGGCATTTGAGTGTAAATGCTAGATCATTAGTGAGATGCTTGCTATTAACAAATCTTCATGCATTAAATCTTATTATAGCATAAAGTATTTTTTGTGCACATGTGATTATGTTAACAAAAACTTATTCGTAATAGTTAAACATATAATTGATTCGCAAGTCATAAAATCTCTACATGGGCATTAGAGACATTGATAAAACTTCTACACCTTATGTTTGTATATTGAATAACATGTTGTCCAATATGAGATATTGAAAACACATGTATGTGGATATGTCATCAGTGAATGATGTATTTGAATATTAACTCAAATAACGAAATAGAAACACTGAGTTTACATGGACTTAGGCCTAAGGTAATATGAATACCTTGTACATATTATTGTCAATGTGTCATTAAAAGCATTAAGAACCTTGGTAAGCTTATAAGGTTATAAGGTCAAAGTGTGTAATTGGTCATGTCCAACGCAATCGATGACCAATGAAATGTAAATCTTTGTCCAAGATAATGCATGACTTGAAAAGAGTTTCCAACAGAAATTAGTCTTACGGTGAATTTTGATTTGATCATATGATTGAGTTTGTAAGTCTAACTAAATCCACAGTTCTTGATTGATCAGGACACAGTAAGATAGAAGGCATATACCCCATGAAATTTATAGTATGAAGGGTTCATGTGATCACATCATTTCTACTTAGTTAGGATATGGGATGGGTAATAGGCCAGGTGTTACTTATATCATTTGAGATATGCTCATTGTCAATTAAGGATGAACATAAAGGATCATACACATTAGAATAATGCAATGGCTTGAGACTTGAGAAGAGTTATGATCAAATTCGATAGGTCACAACCAGATTAAGCCAAGAGGATTGATTTTTATTTCATAGTGTTTGTTGATAATGAGAATGTTAACTAAAAACATAATGCACTTTTGATTTGATTAATAAGATTAATTATATTAAAAGTCAAGGCATAATTGGGTATTAATTATTTATGAGATTAATGATTAAAGTTAGTTTGGGCTTGAATTAAATTAAAGGTCTATGTGAACACTTGGTAAATTGCTTTCCGTATTCCTTACCTCTTATTTATTGAAAGATTCATTCTTGTTATGAGCTGGGGATTTTATCTTGGAATAAGTAAGGGTGGTAGTCATTCCAACCTAGCAAGAAAAATGTTGTAGCTATCCACCTAGAAAAGTTATGAGAGAATTCTTTTTAGCACTGTTTCTTGGTTACTATCTCCCCCCTCCCCCCTCTCTCCTTTCTTTGTTCTCTATAGTTCTAGAAAGAGTTTTGTGAAGAGGATTTTTGGGACTCTTGCCCAAGTTTGTTCATGTGAACAATCTGAAGGCCATGATTTAGGTTTTGTTGTTATGGGATTGCATAGGAGGAATTTTCATGGAATACTTTGAGGTAAGTTTCATATCCTTCTCAAACAATTTAACTTATATGTGTTACTAGAACAAAAGTATACCTGGATTGGGAAATTTATTTTCCCATTCATGCACTTGTATTACTCATGCTTTGAATTTAATTTTGCATCCCAAGTCCAACGAACCCCAACAAGATGTCCTTGTTTGATTTCCTCTATTTCTTCTTGTAGCTAGCTTATTCTTTCTTTATTTCTCCCAATTCTGTTTTACTCCATTGTTGTAGACTTGATATACACCTTTCCAAATTCAATATAGTAGATTAGTTAAATGGAATTAATGCATCTGTTTGCCAGTCATCTTTTATCACTACTTCTAAAGTGTCAAACTTTATGCACATTACCACAAAGCAAAATAGGTAGACTAAGTTCTTCCTCCAATATTGGTTCTTTGAATAACATTATACTAAAGCACAAAACCTATCCAACCTCTCTTTAACTATAAAGGCATGTTCTTGGTGATTGGACGATGTAAATCCATTTCTTGAGTGTCTAAGGTCAAGTAAACCTAAATCTAAAAGAACTTTTTGAAAATTGTTTAGTTGCCATTCAGGGGGTATATGTGCTCATTCGTTTTCAATTATAATTTAAATGAACCTAGTAAATCTCCAAGCAAGAATTCCACCTAGATGCATCTATATGACATCAAGAAAGGTGTTGCACCATGACCCTTACGGATTTCTGCCATAGCAATGCTAGGCTTCCTTGACTTAATTGCCATGCTAATACCTTATAAATCTTTAAAAGGATTTAAGAAGGAAACCGAAGTAGAATGTAAGGCACCAAAACTGATTTTACAATGCAACTATTGGGTTTTAGCATAATTTAGGTGAAAATTTTTAATTTTAAAATGTCATGTAACTAAGATAAATGCTGCCAAATAAAATACCTAAACCAAATCAATTTCAATCATATAACATGCACAATTAAATTATCCATGATATTGTATGAAATTTACCACTCAGTGAGGCATATGTGTGATCTAAAACCCATTACACTAAATCCGTGACCTTTAATTTGTCCTTACAAATGAGACAGGAACAAGCGTCTTCAATTTCTCCATGAATTTCTTTGTTAAGATCCTATGTAGGCGCCATTATTTATGGAAAGATTTTAGACAAGAGAGAAATGCAAGAAGGGGCTAGAAGAAGTTTTCCTCTTGCTTGAAAGGGTACACATCAATTTTTGGTGATTTTTCTAATATGTTGTGATTTGGAACTCTTTCAATTATCTTTGTTTCCTATACACACAATCCTATACAAAGCAGCATTCTTGTTTCTATCTATGTGCAATTAGGGCACATAGAATGGGCTCTATAGGCTTCTATATGATCTTTAATAAATTCAAATCCATTCTATATTTAATTATTAATTCCATTAAAAATTAAGGCCTATATGTGCCTTGTCCTTTAATGTCATTAATCCCACTAGCAATGAGCATAGTTCAAAGGATTGGGATAATATTTAGTCTATGACTTATACTGAAGCTCAATTAAGACAAAGTGCTTGGATCACATAAACCTTTCCAATTGTGAATACCATATGGTCTTTTTTTGTCCTGATCGAGTAAAAGTCATGGATTTAGTCAAACTCTCTAGGATAATCATATAGCTAGATCAATACTACCTCATAAGATTAACATCTATTAGAAAGTCCCTTTCGATCTTCCACTACCCTAGCTAGGGGTTTATGTCTCATAGAATACCAAACGTATTGGATAAATACTTTACTCACATGCAAGGAGCCACATCCATTATTGATCACACACATATCTTCATACACATCTAGGCAATTGCACATTGGGTTTATAGCCGTATCTCATGTCAAGATAGATATTGATTTTTAATATCCTAATAACATGTTAACCATCATGTGCACAAGACATCTATGCTATCTTAAGTCTAAGGCCCATGTGCACTTAATATGATCACAAAACTTGACATTAATAGTTAAGAGTGAACTCTATGTGTCTACTTTTTTCTTTAAGTCAACACTCAAATACTCATTCTCCAATGACATATACACACACCTATGTTCTCACTGTCTCATAATGAATGATATGACATTCACTATATAAACATATGGTATGCAAATTGTACCAATAGTTTTATGCCCATTTAGAGAATCTGTAGCTCACAAGCAAGTTTTAATGATTATCTATTATGAAGCCTATGTTCATATTCATAATCCTTTTGTATAAAACTACTTAACATAATCATTTAAGCATATGCATAACTTTACACCATACGAGATTTACATGCATGATAAAACTATCACAATATCTATTTGAGGAAAAATATCAATAATTTTTTAATTAATCCAAATGTTATATTTATAACCAATATCTGTCATATACTATTGGTGTTAGAAGCCATATCACTAACAACTTTAGATTTGCTCTTTAATGTTAATAATCCTAGTGCTAATCACTATGGTATCTAATACTCAATTTCTTGAGATGGCGATCTAACTGCACTTGTGTCATTAGCTATTAAATAGTTTTGGAACATTATCCACAGAAGCTATTTTCTACATGGTCATGTCACCCCTTCTAATGATTTATCAAAAAATGTGATAATACCTTTTAATGCGATGAGATCATGGTTCCTTCACTTGTGCAATCACACCATTGTGACAATAAAAAAAGTAACGGGTGATTCACACAAGGGACCACCTAAAGCTCTAGGATGGACTTGCTAATCTAAACCACCTCTTTTATGGTGTTACATTGTGTAATATACTCAGCCTCAATAGTGGAATCTATAATGGTACTCTATTTGAAACTCTTTTAACTTATTGCTTCTCTAACTAGTGTGAAGATGTATATTGAGATGGACTTCTTATCATCAACATTTGACTAGAAGTTAGAATTGGTATACCTATCTATTCTTAGTTCTCTAAGTTCACACACAAGTATGATATCCTTTATCCTTATCAAGTATTTAAGTATACACTTGATAGTATTCTAATGCTCTCTACAAGGATTTACTAGAATCCTGCACATAAAACTTATGGCATAGGTGACATTTGACTTTATACATAGCATTACATACATTAGACTTCCAATAATTGAAGTATATAGAATGACTTCCATGCTTCTCTTATATGGGCACATAAACTTTAAAAGATGGATACCACTTTTAAATAGTCTCTTAGAGGCTTCCATCTTGAATTTCTTTAGTTTCTTATCTATATACAAAGTTTATGAGAGACCTATCAATCTTTTTGCTCTATCTCTATAGATGTAAATACCCATAGTATAGGTTATTTCCCTAAGTCTCTTATTGAGATAACTAGCTTTTGATTGAGGTAAACATCCAAACATCATTCCCAATCAATTGTATGTGATCCATATATGACACTAGGAATGTAATGATACTCCAACTTGCCTCATTCTAGATGCAGGGCTCATCTTCGCTCCTGATAAAGCTAAATGATTTAACTATACCATTAAAATAAAGATTCTAGTTTCTCGATGCTTGCTTAAGGTCAAAATAGACCTCTTTAACTTCCATACCTTATGAAATACACCTTGGACTTCAATGTATGTCCTTCTTAAGAAACCCTTAAAGGAAACTGATTTCAACATCCATCTGTCAAATCTCATAGTCCAAGTGGGTGGCTATTACAAGGAGTATCTAAATATATCTTATCTTTGCTACATGAGAAAAGGTCTCCTTATAGTTAATTCCTTCCATTTGGCTATAGCGTTTCACCACGAGCCAGCCTTTATAGGTCCCTACCTTACAACTCAAACCAATCTTCCTTTTATAGACCACTTATATCCAGTGAGAGCTATTTCCTTAAGAGGGTCCACTAAGGTTCAAACTTGTTTGAAATGCATTTAATCCACCTTAGATTGCATAGCCTCCAACCACTTGGTAGGGCTTTTGTTCAACATTACTTGATCATATGTAGAAGGATCATCTCCATTATTATTATCCCCTATAACAAACAACTCTTTTATGTTCTATAAGACATAATCATCTTTCTTTGGTGCATAAGAGATTCTATCCAATCATTATAACGTTTTGGTCATAAAAGTGGTTCTTGAAGAGAAACTTGCCACACAACCTCTTTGTTTTGTTGCTCATGCTCAACTTCCTTGAGCATTACAATTCTACTCACACTGCCTTTTCAAACAAACTCTTTTTCAAGAAAAGATGCTTGATAACTAATGACAACCATATAGTCATGGGGTAGGTAGAACTCATATCCTATAATGTCTATGTGATGTCCAACAAAGTGGCCCATATGATCCTCACCTCTAACTTATCCATCTTACTTTACTTAAGGTAAGTTGAATTCTCCAAATTCTAATATATATTAAGCTCGGCTTTCTCCACTCCACATCTCATGTAATGTTGAAGGAATAGACTTAGAGAATCCGATTCAAGATGTGTGTAGTAGTTAGCATGCCCCTATAATGATATGACATCATTGGTGAAACTAATCATGGATCGAATCATATCCAATAAAGTCCATTTTTGACGTTCAGCTACATCATTAAATTGAGAAATTACTAGTGGTGTTGACTACAATACTATGCTATTTTCCTTAAGAATTCAACAAACTCAACTCTCATGCTTGAATTCTTTGAACCTTTCAAAGGATTTATACTTGTACTTCATTAAATACATTTAATGATACTTAGAGTTATTATTGATAAAGGTTATGAAGTAGTAGAACCCTCATCTAGCCATTTCATTAAATGGCCCACAACATTAGTATGGACTATCCTTGACACTGATAAGACCCTTTTAACATGCCCAGCGAATAAACTCTTGGCTATCTTGCCAAAGATGCAAGTTTCACAAGCTAGATAGAGTTCCTCTCCCAATGGGCTAATAAAACCCTTTTTCCCTCCAACTTGCTTGTCCTTGCTCCTCTAGCATGGCTACCACAAATACTTAGGATTTCAACTGTCCCTTACTCATTTGTTGAAACTGAAATTCATCACGACATTATCATCTATATTCAGGTAGTAAAAGCCATTCACCAATGTGCTAGTGCCAACTAATTTCTGATAATAATAAACATGGCTCATGTTGTCCCGAGAAGAAAATTTATGACCATTTTTTTTACCAATAAAGGTATAAAGACAATATCTTGAACTCATTTAGCAACAAGAGACAATTGCTCAAGTTTAAAATATGACCAGATAATAGCTTAATTGAAGTAGTACCAATGGTAGTGGTGGCAACACTTGCTCCACTGCTCACCTTAACCACTATTTGCTTCTCAAGTGATGTGTGTTAGTAGCAAACCAAACTTTAATTTATGAGAACTAGTACCTTAGTAAGTACGATTGGCATGCCCACAAAGAAAGGTGTATGTGTCTATTAATGTCTCTAAGCTTCTGTTAGTTAATCTATCAAAATATAGTGAGAAAAGAAGTATTGAACTAAGATGAACACTTTGAAAAACAAGTCAAAAAATTGAAGTGATGAAGTACCAAGAATTAAAAGACCTAGCCCTTTGTATTGCATTAGGTTCCAATGTATGTTAATTATCAGTTTAATTGCTCTGTTACGGATTGCTAATCTTAAAGTTTGTTAGATATTTTCTTAAACTCTTTTATAGATTTGAATCCAAATTTTAGCGGGTTTTTCCAAGCCTTATCAAGTCAAAAAACTATGTAAAGTGATTAACAATATTTATCCATACTAATTTTATGGTTTTACTCTCGTTATTCCTATAAAATAAGTTTTTGCAATTGTATGTCTAGCACGCAAGTTTCACTCTCGTTATTCCTCTCATAGCTACAAATTAATTAGAGAGTTGATCAAGTTCTAACCACTATTCAATTCAACAATTTTAAATAACAAAAACAAGGACAATCAATCATAAAATCATGCAAACATATTTAACCAACTACAAACACAAGGGATTAGAGAATAATTTAGCAACTCGTGATATTATTAATAAAAACCAATGCCAAATTGTTCTTCATCACAAATAACACAAAAAAAATAGAAAAAGTTCTAAAAAACGTAGTCTAGAAATTCTGTGTCACGTGGAACAATGAATGCGTCTCCAACTTAGTGTGAATCCTCTCTTCTTTACCTCTTCAATCCTTGTAACTTATGTTTTCTAGGTATTGGAATGATAAAAACTAAATAAAAGCTCTCTACAAACCATGGAGAACATGTACATATGCGTGTATAAGGCTAGGGTATGAATAAAGGATAAGAAAAGATGAAAATAGCCTCACTGCCACTTGCGGCCACAGGCTTTCTAGTCATGCCCATGAGTGAATTGGTAGCACCTACAAACCCAAGAATGAGGTTTACATGTCCTACTTTTCAAAACTCAAGGCTGACACACACATTCTCGCAACTGTGAGTCCATTTACCACAATTGTGACTGGACACGATATCTCTAGAAGTGTGTGCTCTTTTGTGTGTAACTTTCTCGTTTGATATCCGATTGATCTAAGTTTTAGGGTGTTGGAAAGCTAATTCATTTTTATTTTAATTTGTAATGTTTTAGATAAATTGAATACTCCATCAAAACGTGGAATTTTTTCAAATTTACTGCTTAATCTTTCATCCTGAACTACTACTCCTTCCAAATTTATCCCTTTCTTTCAAGTTAAAATTACCTAAAAATTTCCAAATCTGAAACATAACCATTGAAATATCTATATTAACCATAATAATGTATGAGTTAAATAAATTAAGCTTATTTTTATCAATTACTCTACCTGTTTAAATAATATCACAAATTGTTTAGAAATTCAAGTATTCTAGCATTAAATCAAATAAATTATAGAATAAATGATTCCTTTTGTCGAATCATCATCAAGCAATCTACTCAAGGCTTAATTGTTAGTCCATGCTATAGTGGAAACATTTTCCATGGTTAGCAAGAGCATTAACCTTCTTAACACTCCCACTAGACTTCGAAACTATAGGCTTATTCTTCTTTATCTTGTCTATCTTGGTCTTCCTAGAGGAGCTTGATGCAGTAACAAAATACTCCTTTCTCATTACCCTTCATAATGGCTTGTACAATCATCAGCTTGTTGAGGAGTCTGGCCAATGTGCACTCAATCTCATTAACAACAAATTGAGAGAATAAATTAAGAAGCAACTAAAGGACCTAATCCTTTTGCACATCCTAAATAGCTACATAGATATCTCCTATCTTGCAGTAAGACATTTCTTACCATACGACTCTTCTAGGTGACATAAGATCCCTTTCAAGTTCCCATACTCCTGTGCATCCTCCAAAGTTGATTGGTCATAAAGGCAAATGAATTTGGCTTTAACCTCAAGTCGAGCTTCACACATTATCAATAAGCATATTTCTCCTCCTTGCAGTCTAATGAAAAGGGTAGGTGGACTATCGACCTCCAACATATAGCTGATACACTCTAAATAAAGAGCAATTCTCAAACATTAGAGTCAATTAACACAGTTGGGTCCAGTTTTCATATTGGTCTCAACTAGTTTAACAAGAGGCGTAAACATTATTAAGATAATAACATGTAGAAAATTGGCATGACTATTAGTTTGGTCGTATAATGTGTTATTGAATGTTTATGGACTTTAAATCAAACAAGCTCTCATTAGATTTTTCAAATCCTGCATTCCCTCAAGTAGAAAATGAAAATCTCATTGGAGTGGGTGATCAGAAACTTCATTGGATATTTCATTTCTCACATATGTAGTGCTTAGCATGCAAGGTCCAATGAGTAGCAACTATTGCCAACGTATCTCTATACGGTCCAATCACAATTCAGCCTATGGCTCAATGAAACCTTGTAAATACAATTCTTGGAATCATGGATTCACTTAAATTACACCTACCAACTATCAACTTGTTGGATTTGTAACCCCATGAGAGACCTTTTCAGTTCATAAGGTGAAGTATTTGTTGAATGTCGCATGAAATGTATCTAAAGCCCTAAATACACCTTTTTATTGTGATCCCATATATTTAATGATATTAAATGTTAAAACTATACCAAGAACTTTCAGCTTAGTGGAGGGCTATAATGAAAAATTTTCACCATTACAACTAGTATTAATGTGACGAAAATTTCAGTCCATGTAATTTAAGGTGTTTCTTGGCACGTTAGCAAATTTACGTACATATACCTCATACATGCAATAACTAAATAAGATGGAGGATTATAGACTTTTATATTCAATTGGAGTCGACAACTAGATCATGTACATATGTGTAAGGTTCTATACTATTACTAAGCTTTAGATTTTGGTCATCACTTGATCTTGGTCTTCATGACCTTCCTTCATGGGTTCACCATACCATAAAATATCTAACAATATTATGTCTTGGGATCCACACAATTATCAACTCTTAATCTTCCATTTAGTAGTATACATGGTATACTACGGAAAAATTGTTCCTGTTGGAAAAACTTAAGCTAATGCACTTACAACCAACGAAATAAATTATATATCCCCAAAAACACAACCAAAACAAAATTAAAATCCATCCAAATGTGTCTTAATCCTATAATCCATTCATAACATTTAAACATTTAATTATATATCATAGGTATAATTTAATGAATCAATTTAATGATTCTTCTATGACCTACACATCTCATATCTTAGTTCTAATTTGTAGAAAATTCTTTTCTTAAGTTTTAAATTTTAAAAAAAAGAATAAAATAGCCTCTACCAACTCCTGCATGGCCACGGAACAATTTTGCATTCTCGAACCATCTCCTCACGGCTGCACGGCCTGCCATTGCAGAGGATATGCTTCTTGTTTTGTTAGTTAAAATTTTAGTTATTATTTCTATAAATTTAAATATTTTTTTAGATTAATTTACAAATCACAATCAATTTTATAATTGTAATAGAGCACTATCTCCGTTTTGCATATTTTTAATGAATATATCTACATGTAAAAGTAAAACGTAGTTCGAAATATTATTTTAAAAATTAAATATTGACTTTCAGGGGAGCTAACTTGAGAACATGACAGATGTCATTGCAAAACTAATTTTGTGAATATTTGTAAAAATAATAAACTAAACTAAACACTGTCTTAAAGAATTATGAAATTATTAAAATATTACAAATTTAGTTTACCTACAACGAAATAAAATTTTTATAGCTTTCTTTCTTCCATAAAAATATTTTAAAATTATCCATGTGATATTCATTTAAATTATAACTTATTATAGGTCATCATTTTTATTTTTATAGTTTGTGAGTATTTCATTTTTAAAAATTTGGATTATGTTTCTTCTATTTTTATTTTTTTATGTATTTATTATTATTTTTTGTAATAAGGAAGTTGATATACATCAAGTTAAAATTTATGTAAGTTTTTGAACACGTAATTGAGTAATATTCAAATAATAAGCCTAATAGGTACAGTGTGTTTGCCCATTAAGTGCGTTAATTAGTTTTTTTTTTTTTTGTAAATTAGTTTTAAGATTATTGAGGTATTATTTTCTGAAAAAATTAAAGAATTTATAATCAATTGGATTATCAAAATTTGATTTCTTCATTATAGAAAATTTTAATGGACTAGTAGAAGACATTGATTAAAGAAATAATATTAAAAAATAAAAAATATATAAGTTATGAGAATGCAATATTTAGTCAAAATAAAATTAATTGGGGTCAAACACTACTTCAAATGATGATATATACAGATATATCACACACACACACACATATATATATTGATTAGATATAGATGTAAATTAATTCCCAAACATTTGTGATAGTTAAAGAAATTAAGTGTTTACATAATATTCAAAATTTGTGTTGTTTTATTGGGGAAGCCTGGAAAAATTTTACTTCCGTTAGAAGAGAATGATAGAGTTAAATGTATAATAGATTCACAATTTGGTTGGCCATTAATATAGATATAGTTAGTTTCCAAATAGATTTGTCCTAAATCTTTACTTTTTCATTTTTCATCTTGTTCACTTTATTGTTTTTCATTTTTAAACTTCATATTTCGTAATGAGGTGGCTAAATTTTATAAGTTTAATTAGACGGATTTTTCACTTTACTCTACATATCAAATTTAATTTTTTTAAGTTCCATGATTTCCGCAATTATATGACTTAATGACTCCAAAATGGACAATACGCCTACATAAATGTCAACTGATTGAATACTTTTAATATAATTAAGATTTCAAAATTACGAATGTATAGAATTTTGTTAAAATGGTATATTATATGGACTTAATAGCGTAGTTGGAGTCAATAGATCTTTTGCTATATGTAGAGATATCGATTAGACACAGATATATAAATATCAATAGATTATCAAATTAATGAGATAACCATAGAAATAAAGCTGTGGATGATGCAAATTTTGAGTTGTAATTGTGGGAAAAACTAATTAAGATTTGTCGTTTGATGCGAGAAATAAAGTTCCTTTATTTAATAGCGTCGTTTTTTTCCTTATTAAACTTGCAGTGGAAACATTTCACTCTTTCAAATTCACTTATAAATACACATATTTTTTCGTGACAACCACCTATCTTTATTGTGCTGTGTTCACCATTTTCTTTACTGGTGGCTAAGTTTGGTGAAGGCTCTGTTGTTTGCCAGTTTGTTCACTGGTACCAATATGGTGAAGGCTCAGAAGCACGTTTTAGTTAGATTGTTTGGAACAGTGTTTTATTTTATCTGTTGCACGACAAAGATCTCTTCACAAAGGTAATTAATATTTATGTCAAATTAAACACGCGTGCTTTACATTAGCTATTTGCCGTAGCAATAAATAATCTGCGAATATATAGACATTACGGCTATGTTCGGGAGAGGGTTTTGTTGGAAGATAATATTTGACGAGAGAGTTGTGTTAGAATGGATGATATGTTTTGAAGAAAGCTTTTGATGTGATAAATAGTATAAGTTATTTGAATTTGTATATTTAAATATAAATTAAATATATAATAATATATAGGGATAATACTTAATTTTTAGGTTATAAGTATATATAAATGTGAGAGAAAGTATGTATGTATATTAGTATTAATTTAATTGTGAATATGTATAATAAATGAAAAATAATTAATTAATTGTATATATAAAGTAGAGAAATTTTGAATTTGAATTTAATAGAAGATATTTTGACGAAAGATGTTTGGTTGTATGAAGTAACAAACAAAGCCTAAATGTACACTGAAATTTGAATTAATGTAAGTATAGAAAGTCCACATTCCATGTTTTGTCTTAAGTTTATTGAATCTGAAATTAAATTTGCCTTATGATTATGTGTACTTGCTCGCATTATTTGGTTCGAAATATTCAGTCCAGTCATATTGGCTTTTTATAATAAGGTTTACGAGGAAATGAAATTTTTTACTTTATTGCCATTATTACCATATACCTTATTCCACCATTCAAATTCCAAAAATCAAGGTATCATTTAATCCACAGTATGGTGAATTGTTAATATATTCATTACGTAATTTGTGGAGTCTCACTACGGAAACATATGTTGTCAAGATTTTTCAACGCTACAAAAACAGATTTTGTGTTTTAATTATATTCTAAATAATATTAGACTTTTTTCACCTTAAAAGTTATGGTACAAACTGGCATGGATATTTTTTGATTCAAAATTTATTCAATTTCTAAAATTCAATCTAATTGGACTTTGCTTTCCAAAATATTGCTTATTTTTCATCAATATTTGTAATTAGTTACGATCCCTAATGAATCGCATTTTGTGGTTTCTACCTTGGATTAAAGATTAGCCCTTTAATTGTCCAAAGTATCGTGAAAAAAAAGAAATGTAAACATTTCAATCCATTCCAAACATTTTCAGTTTTGGATAAATAATCTAGTCCAGAGTTTAGCTCATACCATATACAGACAAATTGCATAATGCTACTGGAAAATACGAAAATAAAACATTTTGTTTTTCAATTAAATTATCAACGAAAAGAAGTCTATTTCCTTATTTCTGAATTCACAATTTCAATTTAACAGGATTCAAGTGTAGCTAACATTGTATTTCATATGTTGACCAATACAGAAGCAGCGTTGTGCCACCAATCAGTGACGCGGCAGCTCCTCCACCCCGCATCCATTTATCGCCTGGCCATGTAAGCGTATATATAAACGAATATTCCTCGGTTACAAACTTAGTTATGTTTGAATGCAAATTTACATACAAACATAGTTATCATTTAATAAGTTTTCCATTCGATTCCAATTATTTTCAATTAAGCTAATTATATGGCGATATTTGTTTTACAATTATCCATCGTTCAAAAACACACACTCAATAATTACTCATCTTTTTCTTATTTCTTCTCTCTCTTAATTTTACATAGTTCTCGAAGTAAAAATACTTAAAAATATATATCAAAATTTAAAAACAAACAAATAACATTTGTCGCACCTGATATTATTTTGTGGACAAACCAAGAATTAATCCAGTAAATGCCTCAAATACCATTGCAGGTGGAGATAGACAACGGCTTTGTTAAACTCACTTTAACAAATCCGGGAGGGACGATAACAGGAATCGCGTATGGAGGATACGACAACGTCTTGGAATATCGTAATCCCGAAAATAATAGAGGGTGAGTAAAACTATTTCATTGGCCAAAAATTCAAATCTTCTATTTGATAATCAATGTTGCATCTTACACCGGATTAAATATATCATTATATTATTATTGTTATCATCATTATTATTGTTATTGTTGTTGTTTTTGTTATTATTATAGAAAAACTAATAGAATTTTAAATTGTGTAAACTATTTATATAATTATTTATAAAATAAGTAAAATTAAGGAAATCTATAGAATCCTAAACTATTAAAATAAACTATATTTTTATTTATTAAAATAGTAAATTTACAATTTACTATTACATTAATATTTACAAAAAAAGATAATGGAATAAGAATTAAAAAATTTATTGACAATATTGACATTTATAACTATGTTGGAAATATATATAATTATTTTAATAGTAAAGACATTTTCTATTTGAAGTATTGCTGTGCGACTAAATCATGAGGTTAGAATAACATTTATGAATGATATTGATAATATTTGCCACGCTATCGGCATAGTTAACTAGATATATAACCCAATATTTGAAAAACTTACTATGCTGGATGAAGCAAACAAAAAAAAATAATAATAAAACCACATAATTATGAATTTTCAAAGAAAAAAATGCAAAAAAAGGAAATAGTATGAACTAAATAATCAATTGTTGTTTAAACAATATTAATAAAAAGTTTCAAACATCATTGAGTTGCCTGATTAAAAATAAATTCAACGTTTTGAAAAAAAATTGTAAAAAATAGTATATAAATAATAAAAATGTGCAATTAATATATTATTTTCCTTAAACAGTTGACCAACACGTGCTAAGCAAGTAGCTTCTTCCTGTGCACAGTAACACGTAGCTTCCTGCACTGCCACGTCCGCGTTAAGTTCAATACAACATTGTCATTTTTGGGAAATGTAATGGCTGTCTAGTTTCACTATCTTCGTAAACAGATTCATGCTAATTTATTTTCTGTCGAATAAAGGTATTGGGATATTATGTGGAGTACGTCTGCAACAAACGGAAGTCGTTTCGACAAGTAAAATCTTTTAGAATTCAAGAGGCGTGAATTTGTCACATCAAAGTCCATGACAGAAAATTGCTAAAACATTTTATTCTGTGCTTGTGCAGGCTGGAAGGTACAACTTTCCACATTATATCACAAACTAATGATCAGGTAGAAGTCTCATTCATCCGGTCCTGGAATTCCGCCTTCGGTGCAAAGGCTCTACCACTCTTGGTAGAGAAGAGGTGTAGTATACTTACTTTATTCTTGAGTCTGTATGTGCGCGCGCGCGTTTATTTGTCCAATATTTCCCAGCAAAATATTATTTAATCCTTTTATTAAGTTGTGCCCTTTATAGTAACAGGCATAGAAGGCAAGAAGTATGCTTTTTTTTTTTTCAATTAACTTAACAGTGACAAAATTCTTGTTTGCCTTTAAATTTTCAGTTATCTTTTTCGTTCTTTCTTAGTGATATTATTTGAATTGTACTTAATTATAAAGAAATAGACTTAATATATGCATTAAATAAACTAAAGAATATAAATATTTTGAATTGTATGTTTTATATTGTATATATAAAAGCTCTTCGTTTTCTAGGTATATAATGCGGCGTGGAGTTTCAGGTTTCTACTCGTATGCAGAATTCCAGCACTTGAAAGGATGGCCTGGATTAAACATCGATGAAGCAAGAATTGCTTTCAAGCTTAATGGGGACAAGTAATTGTTTAACCTTACGCTATTAGTTTTGGAATTAACCTCATGCATTACATCATGGAATTCTAAAAACTAAGGGCCACAGCTTCGAAAAGGGAGCTAGGACTGATGCGTTGATCTGAATCTCCCCGCCTGCACTAAAACAAATTCATAAATCTTATATGTTGAGCATTTAACCCACTAGTAAATAAATTTATCACCAACCGACAAGACTAAGTTCAGTAATGAAATTGCAAGATTAGGTTCCGTTACATGGCTATATCGGATGACAAACAAAGGATCATGCCAACAGAAAAAGACCGGAGGACAGGGCGTCCTCTTGCCTACAAAGAAGCCGTTTTATTGACCAATCCCAGTAACCCCGCACTCAAAGGAGAGGTAGGCATTCTGCTTCGATCCAACAAACTTGATTTGATCATTGATCGCTTAGACAATTTCTAAGCGTGCTCAGTGCATTGGAAATTTTCTATGTGCATAAAAATTTGACTTCACCAAGTGTGGATATAAATATGAAGGTCGATGACAAGTATCAGTATTCGTGCGATAACAAGGACAGCCACGTGCATGGGTGGATCAGCACCAACCCCCTTGTGGGTTTCTGGGTGATAACTCCAAGTGATGAGTTTCGAGCTGGTGGTCCTATGAAGAGAGATCTGACGTCTCATGCTGGTTCGACTGCTTTATCTGTACGTACATCTTAGACCTTGGCCAAGAATTAGAGTTGCCAAAGACTGTCAAATATTAAGCTGTTTTGTAAATATAAGTCAACCTTAGAGGACGCACTTATACCTGAGCGACACTTTAAATTGCCATTTTGCTTGTCGTACATCTTGTGGAACTTCCCCCGCATAAATATATTGGAAGAAAGGAATAAAAATTCCAGTAGTTAGTGTGGTGACGTGTCCCTCATTTACAGCACAAAGTGCTGACATTATATACCCGTGGGTACTACTAATTGCCTTTACCTTCACACATACAGATTTTCTTCAGTGATCATTATATGGGACCAACTTTTGGAATTAGATTAGCAGACGGAGAGGAATGGAAAAAAGTCTTCGGCCCTGTTTTCATGTACCTTAACACAGGTTCAGGCAATAAGCCAAGTACGCTTTGGGAAGACGCCAAGAAACAGGTTTTCGTTTCGTCCATGTAGCCTGCCTAGCTATCTTATAATTTTTGCTACTTTCACGATTTTCATGAAACTAAAATGCACATATTGATGTTTTTCTTTTCCAATCAGTTGAATATAGAAAAAAATAAATGGCCATATGATTTCCCATTATCAAAGGGCTTTGCTCATGCAAATCAACGTGGTACGGTCGTTGGTCGATTGCTAGTTAGCGACAAGTATATCAGCAAATATGTTGTGCGACCAAAATTTGCATATGTGGGACTCGCTCCAGTTGGAGATGTTGGATCATGGCAAGATGATGCTAAGGTTAATGTTAAGCATTCCGTGTAAAATAGCATTCGCCTGTTCCGGTAAGCCTCTGATGTTTTCTTGAACTTGAACTTGTGGTTCTCAGGGTTATCAGTTTTGGACACGAACCGACGAGAAGGGGTTCTTCGTGATAAGAGGTGTTCAAGCATACTTTTATAATTTGTATGCTTGGGTTCCTGGGATCATTGGAGACTACAAGCTTAATAAGCAAGTTATTGTTCATCCAGGTCCTTTCTATCTCTATGTACATTGCGATCGATCTCTTTGTTTTTTGTTCAAATTTTTACTTAAAAAATGAATTCATACATGTATGTTTCCAGGGGACCAAATTCAACTAGGTAATCTTTTGTATTATCCTCCTAGAAATGGCCCAACCCTATGGGAAATTGGGATCCCTGATCGCACTGCTGCCGAGTTCTTCATTCCTGATGCGGCCTCTGGGCTTGTGAACAAGTTATACCTTAATCATCCCGAAAAGTAAGTTGCATTAGAATTTTATAAGCATCATAGAACTTATTCATCCCATCGCTCAAAAAATTCTTCATAAGTTGCATGAAACAACAGATAATATTACTCAACTTGGGGCCATACACTTTACCCATATTTCTGATTTTATTCATCCAGGTATAGGCAATATGGGTTATGGGATAGATATACAGATTTATACCCTGAAAAAGATCTGGTTTTCACAGTTGGGGCTAGCGACTACAAAAAAGACTGGTTCTTTGCGCATGTTAATCGGTACTACTTGTGGCATTTTTTCTGCGCTTTGTTCCTACTTTTTCTTTTTCTGAGAATACAATGATGATTTTTTTGAGTTCGTGACATATGAATACATTTCAGGAGAACAGGCAGATCAGAATATATTCCAACCACATGGCAAATTTTATTTGACATTACCAATGTCAACGGGTCCGGAACCTATACACTCAGACTTGCCCTGGCATCTGCTAACTACGCTGAAATACAAGTACGTATTAATTACCCAATCCAAATGTTGCTTTCCAACCTTCCCAGGGCTTATGTGCATGTTGCTGTAGGACTTCACCTTATTCTAAATTCATATTAATGTGTTCTACCAACTGGATGATTCTTACCACAACCACTGTTTTTGCATCAAGTTATGAAACTTTGTGATGTAGCATGATTCTTACAATATGTTACATGAACAAGTGCAAATTTCATCTGCTGGAAAATTCTTTGATGACAAATGATGAGATTCAATCCCCGGTAAACAAATCTCACCGGTTGGATGATAGATGTGGAAAGGTCATGCATAATGAAGTGTTTTTACTATCCATTTGGTGTTAATTATTATCATTATGCTGTATTCCTAGGTAAGGATCAACAATCCAAACAAACCACGACCTCATTTTACGACAGGACAAATTGGGAAGGACAATGCAATAGCAAGACATGGAATTCATGGAAAGTATTGGCTGTTTAGCGTGGATATACCAGGATCCCAGCTTGTGAATGGGAAAAACACAATCTATCTTAGGCAAGCAAGAGGCTCCTATCCTTTTATAGGAGTCATGTATGATTATATTCGCATGGAGAGGCCCCCCACTCTCAACAAGATAGTTGAGATGAATTGAACTGATCACAATTGCACGCCTATGTACTTTGGAAGGCACTTCTTCATCACATTGGCAGCCTAATCGTTGAAGTTGAATTCTTCTATTCCACACTAGCAAAGGACAAGTGTTGGCAGAGAATATATTACAATACACAAATACTACTTTCGTTTCATAGAAATATGTGTACTTGATTAAAGAATATATATACACACACGCACATATATATACGCGATGAATATGCTTAGTTCTTTCGTAAGTAGTATTTTTAATAGGTAATCATTACTTTTATTGTTTTTCAGTTAAATAGTAAACAATTTTGTTTACTTTTTACGAATAACTAGATAAATACGATATAAAAATTAAGAAATCGAAGTTTATAAAGTTTACATTGTCAGCAGAAAAAAAACGTATAAATTTGTATCATTCCTATGCTAGAACATAAAATGAATTTAAATACATATATATATATATATACACCAAACAATTCCTTACCTACTTCCACTGTTGCCACATACCCAGCCTCCATTTAGGATACAAAAATTTCAATTAAAATTCACAAAACATCAAAGAAAACGCAGTGGAAATTAAATTTCCAATTTGGTCTATTTTTCTTTGCATAGTTCATATGAATTTAAAACAAATTGGTTGTATGGACAGCTATTTTGAATCAAATTTATGATAGATTGCATCTACAATTCATAAGTTGTGATTTTATCCTAACCCCCTAATTTGTTCACATGAATAAGGCACAAGCTTGACCTTTTCAACCAATCTTCACAAACTTATTCATAGAATCTCATAAACTCTTTGTACTTGAAGAACTTTTATCCAAGAAAATATTATGAAAGTTCATGAATATTTTCTCTCTTGCAAAGTGTGCAGATGAATAGCAATAGTCCATTAAACTCTGTGTGAATAGTAACTACGAATGCAATAGTGCAGTGAACAGTATTGTGAATAGTAGCCTTGTGTTTTTGAGCTCTTCCAATTGATTTATTTCAATGACACTATCTTATATACATGTCTTGGTTCCTATTACTATGTATATCTAATTATGACGCATGGCGTAGGCTTTGTGGGTCTTTCCAAGAACATTAAAATCAATTTAAGCTCATTCTATTTTCAATTACTAATCCAATTAATAATTAAAGTCTATCAGAATTATATTCTTTAATTTAATTAATATTATTAATTAAATCAAAGAACATTGTATTTCTAGTTAATAATTCCATTATTAATAAATATAACAGGTATAAAATAATTCTATTTGTGCCTTATCCTTTAATTTAACTAATCTCCATTAATTAAACAAAAACACACACTATATTTCTAATTAATAAACTCATTATTAACAATCATAATGAGAAATAAATAATTTTATTTAGTTCAATCTAATTACGGCTAAAATATTTTTACCCTAAGGCTTCTTAAGACTCATTCACAGCCTTACCTCACAAAAACCTTCTAGCTTTTATCTTGTTCTTTTGTGTGTGACTCTTCAAGTTATCCTCAACTAAGTAATGAGTATAACTCTAAAGATATAGATAATACCTTACTTGTAGCCTATCTAAAAGTGAAGTGAATGGTTTATATGATCCCTCTCAGTCATGAATTTTGTGCAGTATAAGCATTTTGTCTTTCTTTGTTCCAATTAAGTAAGAGCTATAAATTTAGTCGAATTTACTACTTCGATCATGTGATTAAATTAATGTTATTTTATGAGACTAACAACCTACTACAAATTCCTTTTTGATCATGTATTGCCTTAACTAAGGGTTCTTGTCTCATGGAAGATTGATCTCAAAAGATAAATGTCTAACTCACTTATAAAGAAACAAATCTCTTATTGATCATACACATGTCTTAATATGCATCCGATTAATAACACATTAAGCTCATGACTCCACCTTATATTAGTCCTTAATACCTTAGTAGCACGTTAACCATCATACGTATAAGACAACCATGCTACCTCAAGTCTAAGGCCTAGTCACACTTAACATGATCATGAAACAAGAGATTAATAGTAAAGAGTTCGCTCCATGTGCTTGCTTTATTCTTCAAGTCATTGTTCAAATACATCATTCCTTGATGAACTATCTACACATATGTTCTTAATATCTCATATTGAATAGCATGATACTCATCACACAAACATGTAGTGTGCAAGTTATATCAATTTTCTGATTCTGATTTAGAAAATTTGACTTGCAAACAGATTTTAATGATTTAGTACTAAAGAGTTTTGTATCCATGTTGATAATCTCTTATGAATAAGACATATTAACACAACTATATGGGAACATGCACAACTTTACGTCATAACAAGAATTATGTGGATGATGATATCTATTGTTACAACACAAAAATTAAATTTACGTAGATCTAGAATTGTGGTGAGTATAAGTGTCGTATCCATCAACAGGGGTGTGTGTTTATCAATGTCACTAGAGTTTTATTAGTTAAGCTGCTAGAATGGGATGAGAATGAAAGTAACAAAGAAAAATGATCACTTTGGAAACAAAACACAAGCTTGAAATGCTAAAGTACTAATAATTGAAGAATCTAGCCTTTTGTGTTGTGTTCATTCCAGTATATGCAAGTCCTGTTAATTATTAGTTTACTTGCTTTAATTACGGATTGCTAATCCTAAATTGTATAAAATGTTTTCCCGAACTCTCCAACAACTTTGACTCAAGATTATGATGAGTTTTCCCAATCCAATTCAAGTCAAGTAATTAAATTTTTTGATTAACTATGTTTTACCCACACTAATCCTATGGTTTCGCTCTCGTTATTTTCATAGAATTAATGATCACAAATAGCAAGTCTAGCACATAGATTTCACTTCTGTTACTCCCTACTCAACCACAAATTAAATAGAGAAGTGTCCAATTCATTTAATTAGTATTCTAATCCACAATTGCTAATAACTTAGGCAAAGATAATTAATTAAGAAGTCCTACATACATATTCCACCAAACTCATACACAAGCAATTAAAAAATAATTTAGCAACTCATTATGAATTCAACAAAAATCAAGGCTAAATCGTTTATTATCCAAAAAAACAAAAAAAATAATAGAGAAAGTCTAAAAACTTAGTCTATAAATTTAGTGTTGCATGGAAGGATAAATGCACTTCAATCCTGGTGCAAATTCTTTCTTGCCCAACTCTTCAATCCTTGGCAATCTTGTTTTTTAAGTATTTTGAATGATAAAACTACTCTTAAGACTCCTAAAAACATGTAGGACTATGTATATATAGGCTAGGGTAGTGGTTAGGATTTGTGTATTGTGTGGAAAAAGATTAAAAAAAAACTTAAAAAACCATGCAAATCATGACTTAATGCCATCTCACACAGTGCTTTGCAGTTCGAACTTCAGCTTTATAGTCAGGACATCATCTTCCACAGCAATGATCCTAGGCACAAGAATCACATAGCCTCCTCAATACTATAGCCAAGCTAACCAGCTTTATGGTCACAAATTGCTCCCTTGCTGGCACAAATTCAACTGCAATTAATATTAGTGATATGCCCTCTAATATCATTAGATAATGAAGAATACTAAAGAACATTGTGGTTGTGTATATATTTTTTACAGCTATTAATAAAATATTGATTTTTCTATATCAATGTTCTGGCAAGTTTATTCAAGCATGTTAATCTTGACTAACATAAGTATTACATATGCTTATATGATTGAGTTAATAAACCTTATTCATACAGAGTTATGAATATGGATAAAAAGTTGTCTTAGCACTTAATCACTAAAATTAGTCCGTGAGTCACAAACACTTTAAATAGAATTGAGAGTCAGTACGACTTGTATATCTTGTATTTGTACAATCAATGTCATGTCATTTAGTATAAAATATTGAAAATATATGTGTGTGGAGATGACTCATAGAACGAACCAGACATATGGAGTTTATTTTTGGCTATCAAAGTCTTACTTCATGACCATGTTAACTGTACATAGACCTTAAACTTGAGATAATATGATTGTCTTATGTGCAAGACCGTTAACTTATTATTAAGGTATTAAAGGCTAATATATATCTTGGTATGTGATAAGGTTATAAGCCTAATGCATTATTGTCTGAATGTGTATTGAGGCATGTATACATTTAATAAGGGATTGATCTCCTTTCAAGTGAGAAAAAATAGTTGTCCTATACAATTAGTATTCTAAGAGATGGAAGCCCTTGGCCATGGTAGTGTGTGATTGGAAAAGAGTTTCTGATAGAAACATTTGTTTCATGAGGTAGTATTGATGGGTCATATATTGTCGTGAGTTTGACTAAATCTATGACTCTCATTCAGTTGGGACAAAGTAAGTAAGCAAAAATGTATATACAGCATGGCTTCATGATTAGAATGGTTTATTATGATCTGATTCACTTCATCTTAATTGGGCTATAATATGAAACATATGCTTTTATTTAATTTACATATCACATTAGGCAAACCTTTTCATGCCCAGGTGGCCTGTGCCTATAAATCTCCTTTTCTAGGGTACCATATAAGAAGGCATTTTTTATGTTTAATTGTTCAAGAATCTTGTTTTTCTTTCTATTATTTTCCTCTAGTGCAATTATTTCTTTTCTCATTACCTCAGACTAATATGGGCCTTTTGAAGTTTATTGATAACTGTTAGATTCAAATATTGACTAAGTGTTAGAAGAATTAAGATCAATGTTGATGTTAGAAGATTCACCACAATTCAGCCCCAATGAACAACCCTCTCTTGTTGCTTGTTTATTCAAAATGTTTGAGTTGTAACTTGATACCAAATTGTTGGTACTTATTAGCAATAGAAATCTTTTAAATATTGTGGTGTCTTTCTAACTCCAGTTGATCTTCTAAGCAAAGTGTGAGGTAAATTAATATCTTGTGATTGAGAATATGCAGGGTTCACAATAGGTTGATGAGACTAATGATGAATTTCCTCATCCAACTGTTGTGAACGAGGTTGAACAGTAGGCGTTGATTGCCATGTAATTGGATTTAAAGTGTTAGGAAAAGGAAAAATCACTTCATCATCATTAGGAGTAAGGGAGTAAACAAACTCATATGAGCTCTTTGCAATGCAACTATTATGACCATTTTTCTTAATCTTTTTAGAGAAAGGAAAGATGGTTTTGTGAAATATTACATCTGTAGAAACAAATATGCATTTGTCTCAAGCTCCAAGAGTTTGTCCCTTTTCATGCCAAAAGGATAGCCTATAAAGACACATTTTCTCCCTCTTGCGTCAAATTTCTTTCTTCTTGCTTTAAGTGTAGTAGCAAAACACAAACACCCAAACACTTTCATATGTTCATAGTTGAGTTTAGTTTTGAAAAGTTTTTGAAAGGAATTTTGCTTTCAAGGACCTATGTGGGGAGTTTATTCATTATATAGGTAGCCACAAGAACACATTCACTTCAATAAATGAGTGGTATTTGAGATGGAAATCTCAATGCCCTAACAACATTTAACAAGTGTTGATGTTTTCTTTCTACAATACCATTTTGTTGAGGTGTCTCAATGCAGGATTTTTGATGTATTATGCCCTTTTCATGAAAAAATATCTTTAAATGAAATTCAAAACCATGATTAGTTTTAATTATTTTGATTTTACTCTCAAATTGTTTTTTCACCCTGTCACTAAAATTTTAGATAGAGGTTAAAGTTTCTAACTTATTTTTAAGCAAATACACCTAAGTGGCTCTAGAAAACCCATCAACTATTATAAGAAAATACTTGCTATCATCATGAGTTATTTTATTATAAGGTCCCTACAAATCATACATCATAATTTCAAATGCACAAGATGGGATGTAGGAACTATCAGTAAAAGGTAATCTATATAGCTTAGCAAGTGGGCAGACATTCCAAGGTTTATCTTTAGAGTTGTCAAATTGAATGTGTAAGCTCTCTTTACTAGTATACTTTAGCTTATCATCTACAGGGTGACGAATCTCCTATGCCAAAGATCATAGATTGAATGAGTTACTATTACAAACACTTTAGGCAATGATAAATCAAAGTAGGAAACTTTCAGAGTATTCAACATACTACTATCACACCTTTCATACTTGGCTAGACAATATGGGGCATGCTTTACCTCACCATGACAAATTGTTGTACAAGATACTAAGTCCTGAACAAGGCACTGCTTGGAGAAAAAAAATATGCAGCAATGTAAGTCAAATGCAAACCTCTTTACTGAGATAAGATTAAAAGAGAAACTTGGAACATACAAAACATTCTACAAAACAATCTTGTGATTCAGTTTCACATCTCCTAAAAGAAAGGAATGAGTAGTAAAACCATCAAGCAACCTTACCACACAATTGCAACTTTTACACCTACTTGTGAACAAGGATAGATCACATATCATATGGCCCCAGTATCTAAAGTCCAAAAATCTAATCCATGTGTGAATTTTGAGGTTGTAAAACATTGTGGAAAGTTGCCTTACCTAAGGCAGTGTAACAACCTGCTGTAGATTTGACTATAGATCCATTGACTTCTTCTCATGAGTTTTCATTTGTCTCATATGTTGAATCTTGTCTATTGCTAAGCAGCCTTATGAATTGTTGAAGTTGTGCCTTTGTGAAGGTAACAGTATCTTTAGGAATCATACTTTTAGTAGAAGTAATATGTCTTGCAAGAGAAGCATTATTAGCTAACTTTTCGTGAAGGTTATGTCCAAGAAGATACTCTTTTAACCTGTAGTATTTTTTTAGCTGTGTCTGAGCATTTGGTAGTGTGTACACCTTGGTGCTCGTGCATTTTCGGCTTTGAAATATCTGTCCATACTATGACCAATAATTTTATAATGTGAATAGAAAAGCCTTTCCTTTCAGGTTGTCTACTTGGAACCACTGTTTGTCGTATTCACTGTCGTGGCCATAACATCTACACCAATCACCTCTCCTACCACACAGTGATTCCTCTCTTGTTGTATGGTTGCAAATACCTTGTTGATCGAAGGTAATGGATCCATTATCAAATTTAGTCTTAGGCTTGTGAATACACATCAGTGAGCCTTATGAGGAATTGCTTAACACAATCCCTCTAGTGTCTTTTAATTAAAACCTTCATCTAACCACAACTACTCTATAGCATATCATCATACAATTGTAATTCATCCCACGTTGCCTTTAACTTCCCATACTAAGATAAAATAGATTGAGGTCCTTGCTCTAAGCTTCTAAAGTTTTCTTTAATTTAAATATCCTAACAGCATTATGCTGCAACATCTACTTGTGGAGCTCCTCCCAAAGCTCCAAAGCATTGTCAAAAAAAATTAGACTAGATTTAATGAAAGGATTTATAAAGTTTAGTGTCTAAGACACCACCATGTTGTTACAATGCAAGTTTAGTATCTAAGACACCACCATGTTGTTACAATGCTCCCTGTGTTCAAATAGAGGTTTAAAAGTGGCAGAGGGTTTGGAAACTTGACTTGTCACAAAACCTATTTTGTTCTTTGTTGTGAGTGCACGTCTAATGTTCTTGCTCCAACTCATATAATTCTTTGTGCTCAAAAGGTCAGTCACCACCGGCACCATTGGATTATCGCCATTTTCAATCGTGAAAGGGTTTAATAGGTTGATTAGATTTATGTGACCAAAGTTGAAGTCACCATGGTTGAGTCGATTGAAAATTATCAAATCAAAGAAAAATCGATGAAGGAGCTATTTGTTAGATTTAGGGTTAGGACAAAAATCAAAGCACAAATTGAAGTGGTTTAAGGATCGAATTAAAGTTTTGGTACCATGTCAAAACCTAACTTGAATAAAAATTGGAACATTTCGTGCATGTTTAAGTGAGAATGAATAGAAAGGAAAATTGGTCGAAGGAGAAAGGATGTTCTCTCGTTTTCTTTGAAGAAAGTGTTTTTGGGTGTACAAATATATGACTTATCTAATGAAGAAAAAAACAATATATATCACTAAAGCCTTCCAATAACTAAACTAAAAAGGCTTAATTAACTAAGTTAACATAATAATCGTCTTTGATAACTATAACAAATATCCTCAACTAACTTTGACACATTAACGGTTAGTCAACATTCAGCTGCACATCTCAACTCTACTTCACCTGGTTGACCGTATATGAATAGCAACATCAATTCTCCAACATGCATTCATTCATGTTGTACTCTCAATAAAAGACAACTCATGCTTCAACTGTATTGGATAACTTTGTTTTACCTCAGAACTTATGAATTTTTTTTATTGCCCACTTTGTTTATATTTTCCTTCTAGCTCTTATTAGGCATGTGCTATGCAAAATATATAGTTACTTTATAAGATAACATATTATCATTTTATTTCCTTGTTAAACAAGAAGAAGAAACGCAGCATATTTCCTTAAAATTTTCAAATATATAAACAATTTTATTTTTTTTGGCATATGCAAACATCTAACTTCATCATATTACTTTGTTTGCCTATTTCTTTATCACTGGCAAGTTTGGTGAAGCCACGTATTAGATTGATAGTGGTTGACCAATTTTTTTACTACTATGAAGTATGGTGAAGGTTCAAATGAAAATATTTATTAGATTGCTTGAAACCGTGTTTCATATGTTTTATTTTGTTGATTGTGCTATGTAGAGGTAATTAGTATTATGTCAAGTTATATAATTGTACTTTGCATTTGCTATATAATATACCAGTAGATAGACTTCCACATTGAAATTTGAACTAGTACGGCTTCATGAAATATATATATATATATATATGTATGTATGTATGTATATTTTAATGTCTACAATACTCTATGCATTATTTAGATGTATCTGAATTAATGGATTGGAAAATTTGAAGGGGCATTTCAAATCCACAACAATAAATTTATCATATTTTTTTGGATACAATGAATTTCAAATCCTTTAAGTTCTCTTTTTAAATTATAATTTTAGTAATTGCAGTGAATTTGAAATTCTTTCGTAATTTGAAATCCTTCTATATAAATTCATCATTCAAATCCAAATCCTTCCATACGAGTAAAAAAATTCAGGCTATTCAAATTACATAAGAAAATAAATTGAATTAGAAATATTCAGGTAAATTTTGTAGTTCACAATTTCATGAAGAATTTGAAAGTAAACCTACGGCATAGTGACATTGAAATATTCAATTTAGCAATATGTGCTTTTTATAAATTTTATGTAGAAAATGAATTTTTTGAATTTATTGCTATCATGACAACAATATTCCAACTTTCAAATTTCAAAAAATCAAGATGGTATTTACTTTATTGCAAATTATCTTTGATTAAGTAATTTGTAGAGTATCACAACGAAAGGTTTTTCTATGCTTTAATCATAGTAATTTGAGTTCCAATCATGTTCCCAATAAGAAGGATTTGTTCACATAAAAAGCTACTGAAATAAATTGACAATGCATATTTTATAGTTAAAATTTCATACAATTTTAAAAATTCTATCTGATGGGTATGCGTAGAACTTCTATTGTAATTAATTATTTATCTATATTCTAAAAATACTAATTAAATTTTTGAATAATATTTTTCATTAATGTGGAATCCTAATTGATTGTATTTTATGGGTTTTATTTTGAATGAAAGCATTGCACTTCAATGGCTTCAAAGCATAAAAGAATAAACATTAACATTTCAATATACTTCACATTTTCTTTCCCCCTTTTTTCTTGGGTTTTCGATAAATAATTTGCTCCAGAGCTCAGTTCATCTAGACAAAAGGAAAATGCTAAAGAAAATTGAAAAATAAATCATTTTCATTCTAAATCATTTTATTTATTTATTAAATTCTTAAAATGAAAGGACTTCAATTTTCTACATTTTTTGACTAGCTAACATCATATTTTATATGTTAACCAATATATATACAGGTCCATAGCACAGAGCAATGACATCTCATCTCCTCCACTCCAACTCCATATAAGGAGTCACTTTGAAAGCATATACATGAATCACATAAATGCTTCGTATTTAAATTATTTTCCAATGCAATAATGGATTTTCAATTATATTAAATCCAATTAATAATGTACTGCATTCCATTGCATGTTACATATCTTATATACTCTTTGTGGACAAAAGAAGAACTAACCTAAGAAATGTACCTCAAAGACTATTGCAGGTAGAGATGGACAATAGAATTGTTAAACTCAATTTAAGGAAGCCAATTGGCGTGGCAACAACAATTGCATATGGAGGATATAAGAATGTCTTGGAATCTTGTAATGTGGAAACGAATAAGGGACCTAAAATCAAGAGAAATTTTCTTGAGCAAACGTGTATTATTAGGAACAACTTTCCCAAGTCCACTCATAAACCTATACATCCACCATTTGTTAAAAACAATTCCATTTAACTATGTTTCTAGGATCTAAGCATCTTATTCATCAGTTGTCATTCCTTGAAAAAACTTTTTTTTTCAAAAATAAAATTGAGAAAAAAAATTTCTTAGTATCCATATTTGTAGGAACAGTTTCCACAACTATGACCATATGATTCTTGATCGCGACAACCTACTGTGACAGAAGTCTTATTCTATTGCAACACCACTCATGAGCATGCTACTCACAATTGCAAGCTTCAGAAGTGGGATTTACATAATCGCACAATTGCACCAACGTCAGTCACGTTCATGAGAACACTTCTCGCAATTGCACAGGAGCTTGTCACAATCGTGAGAATAGTTCTCATAATCATGACAGTAGTCGTGAATTGTAGCAAAGTTGAGTCTAGACGATCAAACTCAATTTTTATCATGTTTTCTCAATTCTAAAGCATTACAAAACACTTTTGCAAGTATAAACAAGTATCCCATACATGTTCAAATAATAGTAAAATGAAAACTAATGTAAATCATGGGAGAATCATTAAATTTAATAGTTTTGCAAGGAAAATAGTGGCTCTAATATTACAATTGGGTTTCATTGGAGTTTCACAAGTGAAAATTGGAACTTAAAACTTAAGTACATATAAAACGTGCAGTGGAAGGTAGTACAACAAACCGCAACCGTTTTCATAACAAAACATGCACAATATTGCAAGAATGCGAAAGCACAACATTATACCCCTTGGAATCATATTTCAAAGGGCGCATTTGTGCTCAACGAAGTTGAGAATCTTCTATACCTTGCAAAAACCCCTTTTCAAGACTTTTACGCAAACTCTTTGAGTAAGAAAGATTTTTGGTGACAAGTAAAGGATGAGAGGGTAGCCAGACTGGTTTCTTTTATTGTTTGAAGCGTGCATTAAAATAATGCTTTTCATGTGTGTTTAAAACTCTTCTAAACATGCTTATATAGTTAGAATGCTATTGTTTCAAGACATGAGCTCCATAGGCTTCCTACGTGAACCTTAATTAATTTCTATCTCATGGACCACTTAATGATTAATCTTATTAATAATTCATATCCCATCTATTCTCCTTAATTATTAATATTTGTTCAAATTTTAAAATTAAACTTAACTTGAAATTCTATTTTGTTTTACTTTTTATTAATTTACATTGTTAAGTTTTTTGTTACATTTTTTATGGAAAAAAAGTGAGCAACTTTTTCCTATATCTAAAGTCTCCTCCAAATTTAGGACTTAAAAGACACGTGTTGAGAGCACTCAATGTTCAATTTTCTATTAAAATTAATCAAAGAAGAAGTAGGGGACTATAATTAATTATAAAAAAAAACTTAATATTAGAATATGTATGGGAAAGGTGGGACTAGAATAAAATTCTTCTAAAGCACAGGGTGAAATTTCATATATAAAATTCTAGTGAAGCTACAGATGTAATTTTACCATAAGTAAGATGATATTGGTATAAAATGCTTAAGTTTCTACAGTAATTTAAAAATTTGTCTGAACTAAAGTACATAATGATTGTCTACAAATTGAAGATTGCATGAGAACTGAATATTCCCAAATCATTTCTTAATTATGCGCTCCTTACAAGAATCAAAATTGAAGAGTAGTCTAATCAATCAATCCTATCTACATAAATCATAGTCCAGCTATGCCCAGAGCTGGATGAGGCTTGGGTAGTCTGCTTCTCCATTAATGTTTTTAAAGGCGACCTGAATCACCAGTTGAACCAGGAACTGGCCAAAGGCCTAGGCCGATTAGAAATGAGAAACTGCTTAATTGGAAACTCGGAATCAACTGGCTAAAACTAGGTGTGGAAATGCATACCTCTAGCAGGACAGCTGGCCAGTAGAGAATAATGAAGACTGCATGTTAGTTCATTTGAAGTCAGGCATTTTTTTTTATCCAGAAGTGAATGTTGCTCTTTTCAACAGTCAAGCTTTATCTTTTTTTTTTTTTTTTGTTTCTGAAGTTGCGTTTTTATTATTTAAGTTCCTCGGCCACCTTAGTATTAGTAGCATTTTTCTAATTTCGGTTCACAATTAGATGAAGAACACACCTTAATAAACATGTTTTGGCTCCTCTTGACCGTTCCTTCCCTCCAAAACCAAATTTTGTCTAAATTTTTCCAGCCGCCAACACACTATTTGATTCAGTGCATATTGTATCAGAGCCATTCTAGAGGGAAAGGATGATTGATCAAAGATGTTTGGATGCTCTTCCTCCAACACAAACCAGGAGCTACGAACGAACCGAAAATCCACAGTGATGGATAAATTCCTTAATCTAATAGATCTGACCAATCCTTTTCGGCTAGATAATGAAGATAATCTGACTCTTGGCCTTATTTCCAACCCATTGACTACCGAGAATTATGTAACCTAGGAAAGATGCATGAAGAGAGAGCTCTGGGTTGAAAACAAGCTTGGATTTGTTAATGGCCAGCTGAGGAAGCCTATCGAAGTTGAAGATCCACTATTGGATACGTGGGAAAGGTGCAACAACATGGTTGTATCGTGGATCCTCAACTCAGTTACTTCATCTATGAAGTCAAGTCTTCTTTTTGTTAATGAAGCACATAAACTTTGGAAAGAATTGAATGACAGAATGTAACAGCACAATGGACCACGGATCTACCAACTGAAGAAGGCTTTAAGTGTTCTAATGCAAGGTGATGACCCTATTATTAGCTACTATGGAAGATTGAAGACAACTTGGAATGAGTTAGCTATATATGATAATCTACTGGATTGATCCTGTGGATAGTTAAGATTATTAACTGAAAGGCAGCAATGAGATCAGGTTATACAGTTTTTGATGCGACTAAACGAGTCATACAATGTAAGGGATTACATCTTGATTCTAGAGCCTATTCCTTCTATGAATAAGGTGTTTTCAATTGTACAACAACAAGAGAAGCAACATCAAGCACTAAGTGGAATGTAGGGACCCAAAGCAGCTGTATTAACTGTGCAGCGAAATTTGAGCTACCAAAGGAGCGGTTCAAGAAAAGAGAGACCTTATTGTGTACATTGAAAAATGGTATAGCATAATCTAGAAACCTACTTTAAGGCTGGGAATACAGAAATTCCAACTTGTACACATTTCAACATGAAAGGTCACGTAGTTGAAAAATGTTACAGGCTCAGAGGTTATCCGCCAGGTTATAGAATGAATCAGAAAAACAACAAATATGGCGGATTTGCTAATCTTGTACAAAATAGTACTCAAACAGTTAGAAGACAAGGGACTTATGAGAATGAGAATATGGTCCTCACTACGTCTCAATACTAGGAATTGATGACTACACTTGCTGGAACGAAGGCAGTAGTCAATGGTGGTGAAGAGGTAGATCAACAAATCCATCAAGTTGCTGTTAATGCTGCTTCTGGAGTTTCATCAACCTTTAATGCCTCAATACCTCCTATGAATGGTAACATAGATTCATTGTTTACTCACTATCAAAACAACTCTGTTAGTCCTCATAACCAATGGATTTTTGACACTGGAACAATGGATCATATGATCTGTGATCCAAAGCTTTTCACTGTTGTCACTACTAGACTTTTCAAACCAATTAGCTTTCTTAATGGTGCATGAGTTTTCTCTACACATCAAGGCATTTTTAGACTAAATGATTCCCTAACCTTGCATGAAGTCTTGTGTGTGCCTTCATTTTCACTAAATCTGATTTTAGTCAGAAAACTCACTCAAACTAATAAATGTTATGTCATCTTCTCTCCGAAGCCTTGTTATGTGTAACACCTTGCTCCGTGGACTATTCTTGGGAAAGCTGAGGTGCAGGATGGCTTGTACAAGTATTCTGCAATGAAGCTATCTCCACACTAAAACGCAACATTTTTTGAGAGCATTAGGACCAATCCTCCTTGCTGTATGAATTCAATAACCAGACCTATCAATCACTAAAGCCTTTGGCATTATCACCTTGGTCACTTATCCAATAAGGTACTGAGTTTGATAGAAGACTTTTTCATAAAACCGTATGCCAATAAATCTAATGACAACTTTTGTGATATCTATCCCATGGCAAAGATGTGCAGACATTCCTTCCCTGTTAGTGATCATAAAAGTTCACATTCTTTTAAGTTGTTGCATTGTCATTTGTGGGGGCCCTTTCATATTGTTGCACATGATGGTAGTCGTTATTTCCTAACTATAGTGTATGATTATAGAAGAGCCACTTAGGTGTACTTATTGAAAACCAAAACAAAAACTGGGCAGTGCATTCAGGCTCTTCACACTTTGGTAGTGAATCAGTTTAAATGTACTGTCAAAGTAATTAAAACAAACAATGGTTCAGAATTCAATCTGAAAGAATTCTACTCGAGTAAAGGAATTATACACCAAAAAACTTGTGTAGAAAGTCCACAACAAAATAGAATTATAGAAAGAAAACATCAACATATATTGAACATAGCAAGGGCCTTAATGATACAGTCTAGTATGCCTATGGTATATTGGAATGAGTCTATTCTCACTGCTGCATACATTATCAATAGACTACCTACTCTAGTGACCAACAATAAGACACCTTTCGAACAACTCTATGATTTGAAACCAACCCACTAACATATGAGAACATTTGGCTCTTTATGCTATGCAGTAACAATAAGTTAGGGAAGGTGAAAGTTTGATCCTAGGGAAAGGAAATGTGTTTTCTTAGGTTACTCACATGGTGTGAAGGGGTATAAGTTGCTTGAAATGGAAACAAAGTGGATAGTCATTTCAAGGGATGTGATCTTTTATGAAAACATTTTTCCATTCTTTTCAACTGGTTAAGATTCTGCTTCACCAAAACAGGAATGCCTTTCAAATACGTCTTAGAATCCTTTTCAGGGTTGCACCAATTTGAATCCAAACTTGTCAACACCTACACTTCATCAATCAAATGATCTAGACTTGCTAGTCCATATAGAATAGGAACAGACTAGTTCATAGGCAGAACAATCCTCACTCTATACACCTGTTACTATTCCATTAGATAACTCTTCATTCCCACATGTTAAAAGGTCATCCAGGTCAAAGAAAGCTCCTAACTACCTGCAAGACTACTATTGTAATCAAGCCATCTCGACCATACCTAGCTCAAAACCTCCAGGTCAATTCTTACTGTCTTCTTCTACTTATTGTCCAACTTCTTTAACTATAGCCCAAAACAATGCTATCTCACAACACTGAGCCTTTTTAACTGTCACTCATTCACAAAAGGAACCTAAACCCTTTCTTGAGGCATCCAAAGATTCGAGGTGCTGTGAGACAATGCAGGTTAAGCTGAAAGCCTTAGAAGATAACAAAACCTGGACTCTTGTTGATCTGTCGGCAGGGAAGCAGTTAGTAAAGAGCAAATTTTTATATAAGATAAAGTATAAATCGAATGGGGATGTTGAAAGATACAACGCACGGCTAGTGGCTAGAGGGTTCATGCGAAAGATAGGCATAGAATATGAGGAAACCTTTTCTCCAGTGGCAAAGATAAGCACAGTCAAGTGTTTACTGGCTGTGGCTACAGCCAAGGGATAGAAACTAGAACAATTCGATGTGAACAATACCTTTTAGTACGAAAACATAAGGGAGGAAATATATATGTGTGTGTAAACCACCAGGCTATAGCAAAGAAAGACCAACAGAAGTGTGTATGTTGAATAAAAGCCTATATTAACTGCAGTAGGCTTCTAGGCAATGGCACACTACTTTGTCTGATGCACTCATCAGTTTTTGTTTCAACCAGTGTAAATAGACTATAGTCTCTTCACCATGAAGAAGGAAAATTCATTCACAGTTCTACTAGCCTATATAGACGACATCATTGTGGCAAGTGACTTAAATGCTGTCATAGAAGATGTAAAGGTGTTCCTTCACACCCAGTTCAAAATCAAGGACTTGGGAACTTTGAAATACTTCATGGAGATTGAAGTGGAACAAATAGACACAAGAATCTTCTTGAATCAGAAAAGGTATGCACTGGATATATTGAAAGACAGTAGTTCGTTGGCTGCTAAACCAAGCAAAGTGCCAATGGATCAACATCACAATTGAGTAAGGAGACAAACTTACCTTCAAAGGAACGGACTATGTATAGAAGACTTGTAGGGAGATTGCTATATTTGAACATCACAAGGGCGAATATTTCATACAGTGTAAAGGTTTTAAGTCAGTTTTTGGAGACTCCATAGGATTTGCATTTACAGGCTTCTCTCAAGTTACTACATTATATAAAAGGAACACCAAGATTAGGACTTTTCTTTTCTTTAGCAATTGACCTAAAACTAAGGGCGTACTACGACTCTGATCGGGCTCATGCCCTGACACTCGCAGATCAACCACCAGATATTGCACTTTTATTGAAAGCTTATTAGTGACATGGAAGGCAAAGAAATAATTGGTGGTGGCTAGATCATTAGTAGAGGTTGAGTCTCGGGCAATGGCATCAACATGCTGCAAATTGTTGTGGTTGAAGTATGTTCTTGAGGCACTACTAATTACAAACAGTGGAGTAGCAAACTTATATTGTGATAATCAGACAACCATCCACATACCTTGCAAGTCAATGTTCCATGAATGGACTAAACACATTGAGATGGACTACTATTTGGCAAGGGATCACCTTCAAGAAGGACTGATTCATCATGTTCCAACCAAAAGTTAGCTAGCAAATGTTCTCACTAAATCCTTACCTGTGTAGCTTGAATCATGTTCCAACCAAAAGTTAGCTAGCAAATGTTCTCACTAAATCCTTACCTGTGTAGCTATTCAAGAGTCATCTGATCAAGACAAGGATGGTCAATCACTACTCCTCGTCTTGAGAGGGCCTGTGGAAATACATACCTCCGGTGGGACAGCTAGCCAGCTGGGACTAAGGAAGATTGCACACTGGTTCATTCGAAGTGGGGCATGTTTTCTTTTATCAAAAAGAGAATGTCGTTCTTTTCAGCAGTCACACTTAATCCTTTTTTTTTTTTTTTTTCTGAAGTTACATTTTTATTCTTTATGCTGCTCACCCGCCTTAGTTAGTGTTAGTAGCATTTTTCTGGTTTCTGTTCACAGTTAATTGAAGAACATAACTCAATAAACATATTTTAGCTCCTCTCAATTATTCCTTCTCTCCAAAACCAGATTCCGTCTAAATTTTTCTAGCCACCAACCGCACTGTTCGACCCGGCGCATATTTCGACACTGGGCAAAATCAATAACCCGGTCGACCCGTTCAAATTGATTTGGGTGGCTTTCACTTTCATATTTCCGTGAAGTTGATCGCTTCACTGCTTTTCGCGGCTTCTTCTCATTTTCAGTTATCTTTTGTCAAAACCCTTGACAATCCAAGAAAAAGAAGTCATGGCATCACTGTCTGCAAGATTGACATACCATTCGTCTACTGTTATTCAATAAAACTACTTCCTGTAGAAAAATTTTTGGAAGTTGGGATTGAAAGGCTAGTTCTCGAATGGGTCAAATACTTCGAAGGGAAAGGGTTTGAAAACGCTCTTGGATTTGGAACTGAAGAAGCTTAGAATCATGGACATTTTGAAATGATTTTAGATGAGATTGAGATTTGGAGATTTATTTGTCTGTATATATGTATCTCAGTGGAATGGAAGGTGAAGGAAGAATGGGGCCCTGACTCAGATATAACGAGGAAGGCAGAAGGAACAGTAATGGCTTTTTTAATTATTATTTTTTAAATACTGAATTTGAATTTGAATTAGACCATAAAGAGGGAGTTTTGTTATTTTTTGGTGGCATTGTTGTTTGTTTACTTTTCTTGTTGTTAATTGTAATCAATGAATATTTATTTTAAAATGATGTATCTTTTATTTAATACAGAACTTATTTTTTTGTTTTACTAACATTTATAATTAATTCATACATAGAAAATTTATGTATGAATATATACATATAAAAATATATATTATTTACAAGTGAATATGGATACATATATGTGTGGATAATAAGGGTGTATATTTATCTTATACAATGGGCATTCGGTTTTTTCGAAACACTTGAACCACTGGAACACTGACACAGCAAATACTCACTGATACAATTTTAAAAATATTTCAGTGCTACATGATAAACAAAGCATTTTTTTAGTTTCTATGAGTTCATGTGCGTCTGTGTGTGTGTGTGTGTGAAGATAAACACCATCTATGTTGTTATTTTTAAGTGTTTTTATTTTAAAAATTATATTAAAATAGAAAAAAAAAGAGATATGCTTATAACACCTTTATTAAATTTCCACCTTGGAAGCCAACTCAGACCTATCATACAGCTTTTATCAAATTTTATATTTGTATACATACTAGTAAACAAAATTTTTATCTAAATTTGAATTCAAATTTTCACTTTCTTAAATATATAATTAATTGATTATTTTTTAACCACTTGTTTACAATCAAAATAATATTTATATATTATATATTTACTCACATTTATATGTACTAGAAGATAATACATCTTCACATGAATAAAATATATGTTAAAATTAAATAATATAAAACTATATCAATTAATTTATTTTAATTTTTTATTTACATAGCATGGTTATTTTTTAAAATAGAGCTATATATTTACTTTCTTTTGCTTATCATATAATAAAGGATATAAGGATATTATTGTCTTTAAATACTACTTTAATAAGTTAAATAAAAGCTAAAAATAAATTAATTTTCAGCAGTATCATTTAATTAACTAAAATAATGATTAAAAAAATATGCCATTTAAATAGCAATACTACAAATACATTTTGAATGAAAAGAATATTTTTTGATCATATTTTTTTGTCTTTAAACCATTGAGTAAAGTTAAAAACTTTATAAATATAATTTTATTTAAAATTTGATTTATACAAATAAATGCGAAAGATATATTTATATTTATTATGAAAATATAGAGATCAAAAATATTTTTTAAATTAAATATTTCTTGCATTTTGAAGTACGTTTGTGTTTAAAAAATTTACCTTATAAATATAATAATTGATGATATTTGATTAAAATAAATTCATATCCATCTAATTTTTTGAACTATTATCTACAAACTTTGTTATATTTTTCAAAAATGAAAAATATTTTATAATCATTGTATAAGAATATATAACTTCTATTTTAAGACAGTAATCACTATTTAATAAACCTATGGGTTCCAATAATTGCCCCATATGAAATTTTGTACAATTTTGTCCATCTTTCAAGTCTGGTTTTTATGTTATGTATGGCTATACCTAAGAGCATAGTGATACAAGCAAAATTCCCAAATTATTGCTAAGTTTAAAAACTAAGGTGAAGAGTAAAATCTTATTATCATATCATTCTTTCTTTCTTTTATATTGAAACCTTTTAAATTTTTAGATATTAATCACTATCTCAACAAAAAGTATTTTTTCTACATATAGGAAACATATTTGATCCAATAAAATTGAATTATATCATTCTTATTCCTACAATTCAATATTGATTGATATATACACCATATATATATATATATATATATTTCTTTTGTTGCCATCAATTTTTCCAATTATATGCTTACCATCATATATAATTCTTTAATATTTATTTTATTTTTTAAATTATTTTTTACATTATTAACGACAACTTTTGTATATTTAAATATTACTTTTCATCGGTGATATGTTGAGATTAATTATTTATGTATTTCCTTTGCTAATTGAGTATTATTTATATTCTTCTTTGACTTGTCTTTTTTATTGCATTGCCTTTTCCTTACATGTAAGTTTTTCTCACAAGGAAATTTATAATTTATATTTTTGTAATATTATATTCACATAAATCTAGTAATAATTTTTTAATCAAATGGTATATTTTGTCTTTACAATCTAAAGTTAATATACTTGTTATTTTTATTCTTTTTTTATAGTATTATATTACAAAAAATCAACTTTAAAATAAAAAATAATTTATAAAAATTGCAATATGTCTCTGAATTGGATAGCCATAAACTCATTTATTTTGATTGTTTTATAACATATTGTTTTTAATACGGATATTATCTTTTTTTAGTCTCTAATCACTTATTTATTTAAAATTTTTTGTACATTATTGTAACATTATTTTTCTTACTACTTGTTTTATACGGTAGTGTATGAAAAATAACTGATATAAAGTAAAAATAATAGTACTCAAAGAATGATCACATGGTTAATAAAACAAAAGGTCAAAAACTGTTTCGCTATAGATTTTTTTGTGATATATTGTTATATGAATAGCATTCTTTATATAATAAATTTAGTCTTTTACTTAACATTTTAACTCATCACATACGTAATAAATTTAAAGGTCAACTATGCAATCATTTTGAATTTTTGTAACTTATATAAAATTTATTTATTCATTCAAATTTTAAGTTCATTATTATAACTTTATTCACGTTTATATTTGTTTCTTCTTTCATATTTTAATTTAAATAATATTTATGTTTATAAATTTAAACTTGTTAATTTATTTTATATTTATAAGCGATATGTTCCTAGCATCAATGTCTTCCAAATGAATTTATTGTTTTATTTTCAAAAACATAATTATGCAATAATAACATGTTCAATAAACTTGATAGTCATAAATTCATTGGTTTTAAATATTTTATAACATATTATTTTTTTCATAAGAATATTGAGTTTTTTTATTTGCAGTTTATTTATTTGAAATTTTTCCACATTGTTGTTACTCTATTTTTTCTATTTGTTATATATAATATTTATTAAATATAATCATCTATTAAATAAATACTAACATAAAATGAATTATCACACATTTAATACATTTGATGATAAAAGTTTCACTCCTTATAAATATTTTATAATAAATTGTTATAAGAATATCATGTCTTTGTGTATGAAATTTATTATTTATTTAAAATTTTAGTGAATTATTATGACTATCTGTTTTATCATTCATAATTAATTAACTTATTTAATATCTATATCTGAAAATTTTCAACTTGTTTATTTATTTTATTTAATATGCAATATACTTATTAGTCGTGTACTCTTAACAAATTCATTATTATTTGAAAAAAATACATATATGAAATCATAATTTTTTATTATAATTTATGTTTATAACTGATTTAACAATTTATAACTCAGATATTTTTCTTAATTTTACTTAATTTTTAAATACTTTAAAATTTTATTATTTTCTACTACTAATAGATTTCTATTTTACATAATTAAGATAATTATAGAAGTAGCTTAGAAATATTATAACTCTATTAATCTTCTACCACTAAAAGGTATATATATTAAATATAATTTTATTTTTACTTAAATAACCTTATTTATTATAATAAATATTAGCATTTAATTAAAGATATATATATATATATAAATATATGTATATCCTTTTACAATTAGTAAAAACTCTCGTACTTTATATATATATATATATTATAGATTTGTATCTTAAAAACTAATTATTATTTTTATATAATATCACATTATCCAATTATTTTTATATATTTTATTCATATATTCAATTAATATGAATTTTTCATCCATTAAAATCTTAAAACCAAACATATAATTCATTCCAACACAAATCTCACCAAACATCATTTCTAACAAAAACCTCTTTCTCGTAGCCTTCAATTCTAGATATTTTAATATATTCTTTAATTATTCTCCAGCATGAATCATAAGGAATAAATAGTTAATCTGTATTATTTGAGAGATTTCTTAAACTGCTGTATTAATAAATTTATATATATGTAATTAAACCTTCTAAAATAACTACATTTTGCTACTTGTAAAAAGCCTAAAATGCCTCTTTTTGTTTTTTTTTCAGTTTTTACTTTGTTTCCTCCATTCTTCATATATTTTTTATTTTTTGTTCTTTCCTATTGAATTGAATCGAATTTATTTCTTTTTATTTAATTTTGTCTCCCAAACTTTGCTCTTTTGCCCTCATATTCTATAAATTTTAGTATATTTTAAAAGATAATAATATATATTTTATCGTCATTAAGTGAATTATATAATTATATTCAGTTTAAAATAGATAATTTTTGTTAGATGATAAGTTATAAAATAAAATAGACATGCATATAATTAAAAATAATTATATAATAAAAGCATAACTTTGTGGGTGTACAAAATGAATTACATTTTAAATTTTGATATACATGCTTTAAAGGTGTCGAGTTGCTAGTGATCTATTAAAATTTTCACTATAATTTCTCTTGTTTCGATGGAGCTATTAATAAAAATGAACAAGAACAATATGGATTTGAAAGCTAAATTGATCTATTATACCACATCTCACTAAAATACTCTTTTGCCTGCTATTGTGCTCAAATACGTCCTTGTGCATGTATACCATATTGATTCTACTACACATATATGCAAACAATTTCTTTTATATCTGAGTATTAATTCGATGATGGAGCAGCCTCAAGACGGATGTAGTCGTACATGATTCCTCTCCAAGGGCTTGATCCTCTTGATTGAGTCAGGAAGATTGTATTAGTGCTGTTGAAAAGTAGAAAACCTGGTATTCCAACGCTATACAGCCAGTATAATCCATGTATTCCATGCCTCGCAATTGCATTGTCCCTGCCTATCAGCCCTGTTGTAAAATGGGGAACCTGTAGTGCTTCATCGTTGATTCGTACCTAAACATCAAAAGCTACCATAGGTTGAAAAGATGCATGCACCACGTTTGTATTTTGATAATCTCTGAACAAAAAGTTGTTACATACGGAAGTGGAACAAACCGAGCTATAGGTGGGACTTTGATTACAGTTTGGCCTCTTGTATTGTATTTTACTTAGGTTACATGCAATATGGGTAATAACACTAAATTACGTGTAAATTCAAGAAGGTGTTTCATTCAAACTCACGTCAACTGCAATGTAAGCACTTTGTAATAGAAAATCCAAAATGCATGGATGCATACCTGCAATTCTGCTTCGTTGGCTGATGCCAGAGCAAGTTGGAGGGTGTAATTTGCCAATTTATCCACATTTGTGAGGTCGAACAAGATTCTCCATGTTGTTGGCACGTACGTTTTGTTGCCTACCCTTCTACATTGCAAAGTCATGACGATTATCATACAAGTTTCGCCAGCTAATTATTAAGGTAAATCTGTGTTCTTAGTAAGTACCTGTTCACTTGAGCAAAATACCAATCCGTCTGACAAATGCTTGATTCTACTGCATAAACTAAATCGTGGTCCGGGTACATGTCCGTGTACCGATCCCACAACCCATACTGCCGAAACCTGCTGAATTTCAAGCAAAGATCAGCAAAACATTGCCTGTAAGCAAATGTAACATGTATGGAATAAAGCTGGTCATTATACATACTTGTCAGCCTGGTTAACATATAACTGGTTCATTAACATAGGGTTAGGATCAGGCACGAAGAATTCGGCGGCAGTACGATCCGGGATGCCGATTTCCCATATAGTAGGGCCATTCCTTGGAGGCTCGTATACAAGATTTCCAAGCCTAGTCGTGCTTCCTTACAGGAGAACACCCGTTTCATGTTTTAGTAAAAATGTTTTGTCTAATGAATTGTCAAGGGTAAAAGTTATAACTAGACCTGGTAGGACATTTATTTGGGCATCAAATTTGTAGTCGCCGATGAATCCAGGGACCCAACCGTGGAGACTGTAGTTCCCTGCCCGAATGTTGTTGATTACAAAGTAGCCCATAGCATCAGCCTCAGTCCAGAACTGATAGCCCTGTGACAAACATGAACCGTCTTCGGTTATGTTTATGAAACTGGGGACCGTTTTTGTCATGGAATTGAAGCACTTAACCTTGTTCTCGCGTTGCCATGATCCAGGGTCGCCTGTCGGAGCCAATCCAACATAAGCAGAGTTTGCAGTTATAAGCCTTTCATTGCTAATGTAACTGAAACCCAAGCGCATTAGTTCGTAAATTATTTGTAGTTTCCAAGCGCGTGTAGCCTGTCTTCCGTTATATACTTAACCAAGAAAAATACCTGTCGTGGACCAGTAATCGGCCAGCCACTCTACCTCTGCGCTCGGCGTAAGGGAAATCATCCCCAGCCATCGGAAAATCGTATGGCCAGCTTTCTGTTTCTACAATCATCTAACAGAGTACCGTTTGTCAAAAAAAGCACAAAACCAAACCTGATCGTCACGCAAATAGTTTTCAAAACCTGTTCTTTGGCATCTGCCCACAGTCTGAGTGGATCTTCATCCGCAGTAACTGAGTTCACATAAAACAAAACAGGGCCGAAGACCTTCTTCCACGGCTCACCGGCACGGAACTCTAGTATTAAAGACAGCCCTGCATAATGCGTACTGAAGAACATCTGCACCCGAAACATGATCTACTCAACCATTGATAATATATACTTGGAGGAGTAGACATATGTAGGTGCATACAGAAAGTGCAATAGGACCGGCATGAGAAGTGAGATCTTGCTTGACTGGCCCCGCCGTTTTAAACTCATTGCTTGGAGTGATGATCCAAAATCCGGTAGGAGGATCGAAGCATATCCATCCATGAACTCCACTATCCTTGTTGTCGCTTGAATATTGATACTTGTCATCTACCTGTCAAATAATGTTATCAAGTACTTTTCTTAGTTTCTACACCCAACAATTTTCAAGCTCTGTCCCCTTTTTAAGTTGGTATCAAATTACCTCTCCTCTGAGAAAAGTATTGGCCGGATTTGTTAGAAGAACAGCTTCTGGGTAGTCAAGAACCTGACCGTTCTTACGATCTTCACTTGTAGGCATGATCCTTTGCCTGTCGTCAGATACAGCCATGAATTGGAACCTAAACAAATGCCATAAAATTATGCTTTAATCAGCAAATCTTGATCCAAATCATCCTCTCATTATTAAGCTTAGAACCGATAGAATGCAGCAAGAATGTCATTACAGATCTGGCTGAAGCTTAAACACAACTCGTCCTTGGGAGATATTGACATCAGGCCAACCCTCTAAACGCTCGAAAATTGCATATGAGTAAAATCCAGAGCAACCGCGAAGCATTATGAACCTTTAGATTAGTGAGAAGTTTAGATTAGATATAGGGGAGTGAATTAATATCCAGAGAGGATGTTTAAGACTTAAAGACTTATAACGCACCTTTTGTCAATGTTGAGGGGAAGCCCTGTCTCTGAAGAATTCCATGTTCTCATGAATGAGAGCTCTACTTGGTACTCATCTTCCTTTATAACATGAACACTTGTCCCATCTAGCCTGCATCAACATGCGCCTCTATTGTTCATTTCACAGATTGATGAGACTTTTGGATCAGAAAAAACAACTAGCCTACTTTCCCAACGATAAGGGCAGATATAACATGCAAAACCAAAAGCCAAACATGTAACGCGACATCTTAAGTTTGTTGCTTGCTAGTTCATGATTCTATTCCTATTTCTCAGAGACAAACAAATTTAACTACATATCTCTATAGATTTTCAAAAAAAGAATTTAAGAAAGACAGCCTATATGCTTTTGGCATGAGTTGCCATCCAGGAAATTGCGTTTTATGACGATAGTTGCATTCATATTTTCTTAAAATAACCTATAAAAGTCAAACTTACTTGTCAAAAATATCGCCTGGATGATCTGGATTGCTCCAAACTAGATCCCAGTACCTGCGTATATAGTATCTTTAAACGTAGACTCTTCACATTTCGAAAGTTCAGATTAGCACGCATACAAAAGACGGTAAATATACCCTCTGTTGTTCTCTTCATTATCATATTCGAGTAAATTATCAATTCCATTGTATTCTATTCCAGTGATCATACCCCCTGGAGTTGACAGAGTAATGTTGAGAATGCCATTGTCCAACACCATCTGCAGATAAAAAAATCATCTCAGTTCTGTATTATTTAGTCCAAGAATCAACTTCAAGCAGCATCAATGAAAATAAATTTAATGCTATAGTCCATGTGTGCAATCATGTTGTGACAACATTGAACTGGCATATATAAATATCGCACGTAAGATAGTTAAGTATCCTAGCTATACACCAGAGAAACAAATTAAAATAAATACAAAAATAGTTAAAATGGAGGTGTACGTGGTCTTCCAATACATGCAACTGAACTGGAGGATAATATATGTCATCGTCGCTGTTGTTCTTGTGGATCGTCCTGCAATGAAATGAACCAGACTCAGGAAGAAGAAATTGCATGTTCTGTAAGTGTGTGTGTGTGCAGATGTATAGTTAGAACTTCAAGTGCAGTCAATTAAAGATTAATGATGTGAGAAGGTTAACCAGAAATTAGATATATCTATGTATGATAAGCAATGCATTTTGCATGGAGGAAGATATTACAGAAGATGGCATAATAATAATCATATATTCGAGAAAACATAAAATGTTCATAAATATCTGAAGGTCCTGCTATTCGGTGGCATCAAATATTCCTAATTTGGGGTTTTGGAGGTTAATACGTACAGATGAGATACACTTACACAGATAGATAATTCGACTTTGATGGATGGCCGAGAATCCGTTATAATTCAAAGATAAAAATCTGATGTAGTCAGGGAATATATGAGGAGACAGGCTTTGTTTGTTTTCCTATTTTAAACTATTCCCACCCACTCAACTTTTTACCAATCAAACCTTTTATCACACAAATTTTTCATCCAAATTTAAATCAACCTCTATGTAAATACACACACTCACATTCATATATATATATATATATATATATATATATATTTTCATATATTTATATCCAATAAACTTATATTATATAACATCATTCAATTAATAAATAAGATATTAAATATGTATATATATATATATGTATATATTTGAACTATTTAAAATTTTTCCTTTGTCTCTCTATATACTACCAAACATAATTTTATTACCCATCAAAAATTTCCTCCATTTTCATCCCCGCCCAAATTTAGAAACTAACATACCCTTTGGTTGTTTGGTTAAGGTTGAAGGCTGCCTTGTAAGTCAGCACTCTGCGAATGCGTAGAGTTTAATAATTTAAATGAATTTAAAATATACAGTTAAATAATAGATAAATTATTAATTATTTTAATTTAAATATATAAACGTATAAAAAAATATTATTTACACTATATCATTATTGTCATCTTTCTGCTGTTATTATAGTGATATATTATAATTGATATATTATAATTGACTGTGTTTATAAAATGTCAAAATATCTTATAATATATATATATATTATTTAATATATTATTGCTAAGCCATCCATTGTTTTTTCAATAATTTTCTTAAAATACCCTCCATGATTAATTCACACTTATAATAACTAACTTTAATCTTTTAATTTAATATTTTACTAATTATACCCCTATTATCTCAACTAACTAAACAAAATATCGATTAACTCATCATATTTTTCCTTTCAAATTTGAACTGAGGGTTAATAACTTTGATTTTTTAAATATCATGCTATTTCATTTTTTATTATATAAATGTCAATGTTATTTATCATAGTCATGTGCATTCGCACACATATTATAGAACAAAAATATAATGTAAATTATAGTATAATTTTTGTATTTGTATTTAAACAAAAAAAAATCATGACATAAAAATTTTTATATTTATACTAAAGTTTGAAGAAATTAAATTCGATATTCATATATTAAAATTATATTATATTTATTTAAATTTTGCACGATCATAGAGGGTGTAGTATTATTGGGTTAATAAATGTATAACTCCAACAAACGCCCTATCAATCGCATAATTGGCACTCCGATATATAACTTGAAGCTCAGCCTCTCGCAATGAATCAAGAGATACTGACTGCATAAAATCCGATAAAACATTCAGAAACAAAATTTATAAGATTAAAAACAATGGCATGTTAAAAAACTAACAGAGTATAAAACATTTTAAATAAGTTGAAAACCCTATGGGGCCCTTGTAGAAAATTCTAAAGGTAAAATTTCACGGGTTGCAAGATCACCAGAGATTCCAAATTTCATTTATTATTTTTCTCCAAAATAGAGAGAAAGACAAGACAATATGTGGGTCTGTAGAGGCCTGATGGTTTCTCGTTCCCATGAAAAAGGCTCAACACCTAAAATATCAAGTGACAGGCAGGTGTATCAAATTCCGTTTCTTTTCATTCTATTATTACCATTACATAGAAATGACATTATTTACAACGTAAACAACAATGTTTCCTCTACTTCAATCACACTCATTTTTCTGGTATGTGCGGAACAAAATTATGTTTTCCAGAATAAATTTCCCCTTGCATCCCAAATTCCTCTTTCTTTTTTCAACTATTAATATGAATTTACTTTCTGTTTAGTGAATACATTTTAAGGTACGTCGAAGACTTTATTTTAACAAAAATTTAATGTGAAATTACTATTTTCTTAATTAGTAGTTTTAAGATAATGTAATATGAAAATAAAATTTTATTTTTTTAAGTTTCATCTTCAACCTAATTGAGTCCATAGAATAAATTGATGTAGTAATTGATGGAGAAAAGTGTAAATTAGGTTGTACTACAACTGATTATTTAGCATTAATTTGTATTTTAGTATTCATGTGGACTTGTCTGATTACATTTAAATGAAGGAAAATAAAATGTTAGATAGGGATTAAGATAAGCACAAGCAACCAAGGGGAAAATAACAATAAAAATGGATAAAAAGTGAAAGGTAAACTAGAGTGGGCCCGTAAGATGTGTAGTATTAAGTAGAAATATACGTAGGAACAGGCTTTTTGAACTTTTGTTGGGAGGTGATCACGGGAGTGTATCACTGTGGGACATCAAACTCACTTTCGCAAACTCACTTCACAGCCACGTGATCCATCTATTACTACTGTTATCCAAGAAAATACACACCCACCAACGAGTAGGCGTGAGTGCATGTGTAGAGGGAGAAGGACAGAGAGAGAAGCTTTTCAAACAAAATGTGTAAGAGGAAACAAGGGGGGAACTGAAAGGGGACAGAAAACTGGAAAAACAATAAAAGACCCTGCCTGGAACCAACATAGGTCTAGGATATGGGGTATGCATTTTGGTTTGGTTTCTTTAGGTTCATTACATTCATCTTGTACAACTTTATTTCTTGAGCCGAGCGTTTGTAGAAAAGAAAAAGAAAATTCTTGAGGCCTGCAGTTGAAACGATGATACAGAACTCAAGGGCCAAGTATTCTTCTTTCAGTAATTAATTATCTAATGTTGATGAAAATGGAATTTTTCAACAGATAAAACTTGAAGAATTCAGGAAACGTTGTAATCCAGATCACTTTTGATCAAATATTTCGAATTTGACTGGTCCACAAAAGAATTTGCATATATCATGTGCGGATGAGAAGAAAATTCCATGCAAAATAGAAGAATAAAACAAAACGCGCAACATATATATTAAAAAATATATATATATGAGGGAGCAGCAAAACGTGAATAGAGACTCAACTGCTTTCTTGGGAATGCACATTGAGGAAGCAAGAAGAAGTGGAGAAGAAGGGCCAACCATCCCAGGTAGGAACCCCATTCCCTCTTCCGTCCCATCTTCTTCAAGCAAAATTCCACCTGCTTTCCAAGGGTCAGAATAAAAAAATGTGCAGTTTAGACACACTCCTCATCAGCCCTATTTTTGGCAGCCATTTCTGCGTGACTGATACAATACCCGGCCCTCACAATGACAACCTTTTCAGTGACCTTCCAGTCAGAAATCCCACAGATTACTTTAGAAAACAAAGCAGGGAACGACTGTTCCAGCTCTTGAGGTAAAGATTAAGGCTTAACTTGGGGTGATTGAGCTTTTATTAGAGATACACAGGGAGCGGGAGGGAGATGATAGCCAGAGAGTTTTGTGGGAAATTTTGTGTGAATGGGTGAGGCAACAAACAGTCACGGCCACTAAAATATTGAAGCCTGTTTACATTATTCATCCCAAGTCACTTTATGCTTTCATATATAACATCCAAACATATATAACGTTGTAGGCCGGTTTAAAATAATAATGTGTAGACTTCTATTAACTTGGTTTGGAAAACGAAAAATTCCGTTGAGAACTTTCATTGGGATTTCGTGTTTTCCTAATCCAGGGATGACCTTTCTATGTTCTTGGGAATCAGGTAAATTTATTTGACGTTATCTTTTCCTTGCAATCCTAGGTGGAGTGGTGTTTCTTTTGCTTTTTCTTTTTCTTTTTTTCTTTGACTTTTTAGCCACATATTTATTAGATGGTATAAAGAGGACAAAATGGAGGACTCAGGTTGACAAAGGATCGTAGGTGAAATGTGGTTGTCAGTTAGCAAATTGCATTAGTCGATTGCTCTAGAAATCCCCATGTAAGAGTAAAACTTGAGAGAGTGGTTATTGGGAAAAAAACATGGATGAAAAGAAACACGTTCACAGCTCGTCGCTTACAGCGTTGAGATCTTAGTACGACATTTTTCCGAAAGGCTTTTGTGTGTGTTGTCCAAACTTTGACGCTAAGTGAGTGTATCGTAAAGGAATATATATATAAATATAGAGTAATAAATAATAATAATAATAATAGTAATAACAATAACAATAAGAATAAGAAGAAGAAGAAGAAGAAGAAGAAGAAGAAGCAGCAACATATAATGCGTCTGCTGGTTGAAGATCGATTTGGAAAGAGTTTTCTTGATCCAGTTCTCGATCCGCCCAATTTTATTGTTGGTTAAACAAACAAGACTACTGATATTTGAAAGTGCTCCAAAGAAAATCTGGCAACGATCGAACACTGATATTAAAAGAAATAAATATGAAATGAGACAAAATTAAGAAAATGTAAGATAAAATAGAAACGCATTTTCAAATAATATAAATAAATTTATTTAAAATAAAAAAGTACAAAAAAATATTAAATAAAAAATGACAAAAATTGAAAAGAAAACAATTAAGTAAAGAAAACAAAATAAATATTAGTTAAAGAAGAATGGAAAGAAAGGGTAAAAATTAAAAAATTAAATAAGATTAAATGTGCAATTTCATATTGTACAATCAAAACAGACTTATATTCTTCATAATATCATGTGTGTGTGTGTAATTTAATTTATTATATTTTTCCAATTTTTCGTTCTATTATCTATTTTATATTCTACACTATATATTAGACAAGTGGCATTATTTTTTATTTTATATGTTAAATTTCTATGCTTTTATTTAAATATTTTGACGTTTTTTTATTTCTCCACTTTTAAATAACTCTATTATTCGCCTATTTTTATTATAGCTTTATTCCCTATTTCCATCTTTTTTTAAATTTCTCATGTTCTTAATTTTAAATTAATTTTATTTTTGTCATAATTTTTTACAACAAATAAAATTGTGTGATTTATATGAAAACTTGCATATGTAATGAGTGTGTCACTATTAATTATATATTATTATGGAGATAAGGCTTTTTGATTGCACAGTGTAGAATTACACGACTACTTTTATTTTAAATTCTTTTATTTTTATCATTTTTGTCTCTTTTCTTTTAACTTGTTATTTTTATAAATTTTTTCTCTTTCCAAAATTTTTTTGATCTTTCTTTGTTTTTTATTTTAAATATAATCAATGCAATATAAAATTACACATTATTTTTTAAATAAGTGAAAAATGAGATGACAATGTTGGTAATAATGGTGACAATAGTTGTCAAAATTAAATGCTTAGAGACATTATGATTCAAACTCACACACATGCTAACAACTAATTAAATGAACACCAATATGTTAATGCTCTTGGAAAAATCATTTTGCCAAGTAAAATCTCCTACTAACTCAATGAAATAGTTAAAAAAAAAATGATCAATTCTCTCACATAAATTTCAATAGGTATCTAAATGGTCGGATGCACTAGACCTCAAGACCTCAATTCAAAGTTTTGTATTTAACCAAAACTACTCTATAGGCCCAAAACTCATATGTGCTAATTTGTACTACTCACAAGAGTTGATTCATAAAAGTTTGACTTGCAATCACCACACAAACAAATTAGATTGTTAGCCAAAACTCGTGGCTCTCACATGACTAATCTTTTAGAAAGTGCACACTTTGTCTTCATGGGCTTGTTATCTAATATTTACAGTCAATACAAAAACTTTCATTATTTATGACCAATTTTTTGTGAGCAAAGTAAAATTTTATCATACAAGATAAGACAATGAGAGAAAATATCTTTTCCTCACATTATATCATATATTTTGTGACTAATTTTTGTTTTCTCATAATCGTATGTATCTTTTATGAGGAAAGAAATAATTTTCCACAAAAATTGAGGTAGTTCCTCACAAAAAATCTTAAAGTAATAAGAAAAAAGTCCTCACTAAAATTAAAATAAAATAATTGTACACAATTTTATCAATTAACTCTCTAAAAGTTTTAATTGTTTTTTAAAAATTCTCTATTTGGTTTTTTAGTACTCTGAGGAGTATTATTAAACTCTTGAATTGTTAGTTTTTTTCTAAAAAATTATAATTGATATTTTATGTATTTTCTTTAGGAAAGAAGAGTTCCATGTTATTATTTATTTTTTCAGAAAAGTGTGTAGGCTGTTTCTCTCATGTTGTTAAACTTTGGTTGTTCCAACTTTTCCTTACCCTCCAATCTCCTCCATTCTAGTTGAATTGTCCATTTCCCTTCAAATATAAAGGCCATTGCCGACATCGTGATCCTTCCATCACCATTCTCGCTTGTTCTTGAACTCTATTTGCCAATCACACCCTATTGGATACAAATTTGCATCCATCCAAATCAATTTTTCCAAACACCAAACATCAGAAAAACTCTCTCTTACTTTTACTATTCCTATGTTTTCATGTCAAAATTTTCTTTTTTCAAAATTTTTATCCAAACATATTATAAATCCCTTATCGATAGTGGTATTGCAATGGAAGGGGTGAAGCCCATTATTTGGTGAGTTCTCACTTCTCATGTTTTTATGTTACATTGAATTTCCAACTTTTGTTTCTCTTTCATTTGTTATGGTGATACATTTTGATTTATGTCCTAGAAAGTAACAAGGAAATGAAGTCCGATTCATTTGAAAGTGCATGTTTTTTAAACTAGTTTATCTTGAAACTCTTTCAATTTGTTTGTATACCCTAGAAGTTCATTCAGGATTCATGAAAACTTTAAAAATCAAATGTTCCAAATTCACCAACTACTTTGTTCCTAATTTGTACAATAATGTTCCTATAGTTGTTGAACTAATGTTGCATTGGCTATTGGTAACAAGTTGGTGGTTCTAAGCTTGTACGATAATATATTTTAAAGAAAGTACGGAGGATTGTAGAGCAGAACCTTCGGGCCATTTATCCAACTTGGAACCAGTAAATAAACATACTATTTGATCACACTTGATTACAAATCCAGTGGGGTAAACCTGATCAAATCTAGTATAGGCCACTTCAGTAATTTGTTGATAACATTGAGTGACAACATTACAAGCTGTCCTCTCACATACATTTTATGAAACTATTCAAAATACTCAACAATAATCTTACTCAATAAAATTCATAAACAAGGTCATGATAAAATACCTTAAATCTTATGACAGCCTTGAGTAACTTAATGTCATGTTTTAGGCGCAATAACTTTTTCAACAACAAAGTAGCGCAATTTTACGTACTTATATCTTTGGCTAGCCTTTTGGTGTAAAATTCCCTGAAAAGTGCTCTAGCTAAATCTGGTTGTCTATTTCCATTTCTTATCTTGACTCATTATCAATTTTAGCCTTCTTCACCTTGGTTCTTAGACCACATCTCTAACTTGGCTAAAGAATGCCTTCCTTTGATGGTTTCCTTTTCCTTAGTGTAGCGTCGGTGGAAGTTTCTTTAGATTGAGACTGTTCTGCATCTATTGTTCACCCCATTTTCACAACATGCTCCATTTCAACTTCTAAGACAATTTCTTGTTCAATTTCTTAGGCCTCTATCGGCTTTTCATCTGAGAGTTCTTCAGTATGGGGTTTAACCCTCTCCTTTTTAGTGGCATTGATAGTTTCTTAAACTAGGTTTGTTTTAGATGTGACATTTAGAATTGGTTTAGATAGAGCTTCTTCTTCAGTGATTTGCTTTCTTCTTTTTGCTCCCCCTTGCTTCATCGATTTTCTACCTTTAGTAGTCCTTCTTGGAGAGGGTTTCATAGGTGGTTGTGGAATCTCTTCCCATATCTTAGGTGGGGATAGTTGGGAATATTGTTTGAATGATCTCTACTTCTATCAGGTTTTCATGCGATGGAACTTGTTCTTGTGTTGTGAGACTTCTTCAGTAGTTTCAAGGGGTTGTGTGGGAAAGGTGGATCTTCTCGCAGTTCCTCTAGTCTTTCTTTGAGCCGTTCTTCTTGTTTTAGTTTTACTCATAGTTTTTCAAAGAGTTTGGAATAGTTATAGAAAGACAATCAGAAAAGATGAGGGCTTTAACATGATTTGATAAGATTTTTCAAGTAAAGATACGTATTATATAAGCTCAAAATTGGTAGTTATACAATAATTAGAAAATCAAAATTTTATTGGAAAGAAGGGGGATCAACTCCTATAATTGTTGAGAATTATACTATCATCACTACACCTCTGATAGTTTCTACCAACTCTAATAATACTATGTCAGGTCAACTAAGATATAGACAAAGGCCTAGGTCACACCTAAGGTGCTCAAATTTGACATTACTTAATCCTTTAGTGAATATATATGCAAGTTATATGTCTGTTGTAACATAGTTGATAACTTGCTCTTTGCTCTTTATCTCGCCGACTCAATGTGTTTTTGTCTGTGAGTGATGGATGAAATTTTTGGATAGATTAATTGCATTGTGTTATCGCATAGTACGATCAATTCCTCAACTTTCACTTCATAATCCTTCAACATTTGCCTAATCTATAAAAATTGCGCACAATAGCTTCAACTGTAATATACTTAGCTTCTGCAATTGAACGTGAAATAGAATTTTGTTTTTAACTATACCATGACGCTAATGGTTTTTCACAAGAAAACAACCACCAAGTGTACTTTTTCAATTGTTAATGTTTCAAGTCTGATCAACATCACTATAACCAATTAACGAGATTTTGAATACCATAGTCCCAGCTCAATTGTACCATTCACATAGAGTATGATCTTTTTTATGACTATTAGGTGACTTTCCTTGGGTATCACTTGATATCTAGCACACAAGCCTATACTAGAACAAATACCAGGCTTACTAGTCGTTAAATATAGTAAACTTTCAATCATACTCCTGCAAAGACTTCCTTCTACAAGTTTTCTTTTTTCATCTTTATGAAGTTTTGATGTTGTTGATAATAGTGTCATATGATGCATGTCATGAGGTGCACACAATATGGAATAGTGTGTAGTGCTGAGTAGAGTATCGTATCCATAAAAGGGTGCAAATTTTTGTCTATTGATATAACTAAGTGTATATTAGCTAAGCTTTCCAATGGAAATGAATGAAAAAGTAATAGAAAATCAATTAATCTAATGTCTCAAAAATAAGCAACACAACTAAAAAACAAGTATCAATGAGAAAGAGCTATAATCCCTTGTAACATGTTGATTCTTAATAAATGGTGATTTATATTAATAATCAATTAAATTGTCCAGACATGGATCACTAATCTATATGTCTCTTAAGTATCATCCAAGATTCTCCCAAAGTATCAATCCCAAATTATATTAATATTTGCAATTGATTGTCTAACCTACAAGTTTCACTCTCGTTATTCCTTATGTAGTCTTAAATCAATTAAAGGGTAGCTAGGCCTATAACAGCATTAAACACATCAATTGCAAATAACAAAGGCAACAAAAATTGAATATAAAATCATTCATGCATTAATAATCAAAAACAATCACAAAGACTTAGAATAAAAATTTAGCAACTCCTAATATTTTTAATCAAAACCATGCTAAAATATATTACCCAAAAATATCAAAAACTTGAAGAAAAAGATAAGAAAAATCTTACCCTCTAGTCTTGTATCGCAAAGGTTGATGAAGCATTCAATATTGATGTAGATTCCTCCTTCGTGCTTCTTGAATGGATGCTTCTTTTTCCCAAGCTCTCTTAGGGTTTCTCCAACTACCCTACTCTCTTTTCCAGCCCTCTTTTATAGGTGGCGGTTGCGGTTTTCAAACAATTTGCAAAATTTGGACAAAACTACCCCTATTATATAGTCTTGATTATCCGTTTCTTTTCACCTCGTGACCGTAAGCCATTTTGTTGCACATGCTAACTCACCTCTCACCCCAGCGATGCTAGGCATTGGTTTTACATGCTTGCTTTGTAAATACTACAGTCAAGCCATCATCCCTTGCAATCGAAAGTTCCTCGTTTGTGGGTGTGGTAATGGCCATGACAAAATGGCCTCCTCACTGTTCTTCATCCACTGTAGGGAGCATCTCTTTTGGGGTTGTGACCTTCTCCTCCACAAGGCACAACTTTAGTTGCAGTTGAATCTCCCAATTCTCTATCGCTCATATTGTCACAAGGGCAAACCATCCACCATGGGCGTGACTCCACTCACAAGAACAACACATGAAAGCAGACAACAATTAATTTTTTGTTTAGAACTTGTCCAAATTGACTAGCTTTCATTCATAATTCATCTAAAAACACACTAAACTCAAAATAAGCATGGCCATGGTTCCATTTGGAATTGGAAACCAAACCTAATTAGACCACGTAGGAATCAGAATCATGCAAGAACTGATGGTTTCGGTTTCGATTGTCAAAAAATGGAACTAAAACCAAAATCACTAGTTTAGCTTCGGTTCCAAAATTGCCAAAAAATAAAAAAATATATATAATATAATATATATTTATGTATAGTATTGTGTGTATATATATAGATATGTTAATTTTATTAATATTAATTATTTAAATGATGTTATGTATATTTTTTTCCTCCTGAAAACATTTGCTAATTGACAATTTAGTGTATTTTATAAAATTTGTATTACTTAGTCTTTGCTTCATGAAATAATAATAAAATCAAAATATGATTTTTCTTCAATTTTTTTACATTTTACACTTGTTAAAAATATTAAATATTTTGTCATAATACTTTTACATTAAAATTAGAAGAAAAAATAATAAAATACAATTGCATAAAACTAGAACATTAAAGAACTAGAACCCAAACGGCTAAAGAACTGGAACTAGAATTGTTGGTTCCAAAGCTAAAAGCAAAACTGTTGAAGAATTAGAATTAAAATGGTTGGTTATAGAATCGGGACCAAAACTGCTATATAAGCTCCCATTCTAGTTTTTCAATTTTTAAGAACTAGAGCAAGCAGTTCTAGAACTAGAATTGCCGGCTTTGAAACCATGGCCATGCCCAACTCAAGTTGCTCACATAAGAGCTCAAGTATGCATAATATTGTCCATAAAAACTCCAATTGCTAAAAAAATTCATTAAGAATAGAGGAAAAAATCGTTGTAAAATCGTGAGTTCTCACACCCCCATACTTAAGCCTTTACTAGTCCCTAGCAAATAAAAATTTCGTAATGAAGTAAATTAATCACAATGCAGCTTATAATTCTAGGATGTGGTAGCTATGGAATCATGAAGTTGGCCACCTTTCTTAATGTTAGAAAGATTACAAGAATATGAGTTGAACAATTCCAAAATCATTCATACATTCAATGCTAGGCATAATGAGTTGAGTATAAGGCCCTTAAACAATCTCTTTTCATCCTTTGAACTTTAAGGTGTATGGCGTTTCACATTTGATTTTTTATCTTAAGTCAAATGATAGAGACTTCATTAACTTTGAAGCCACCAAGGCCAGAGGCAGACCTATGTTAAGATAACCCCACACTTCAAACAGAGGACATGGAGTCATCTTCTTATCCTATTTTTCTGGTCACAATATGCAAAGCATGAAATGTATTCTTCGTTTTAGCTTAGGTTCCACAACCACGAACTATAGTATAGCAACTACCAGTCTTGTTTCACACTCGTAGCTCCCAACCGCGAGGCATTCTATTACTATCACGGAGTGCTTCTCCACGACCACGCCAAAGTAGTCATCTGGGGTCTATCAATCCCTAAGACCTAGTCCCGCAATTGCAACGTCTTCTACCGCAATTGCGCCATGGCGCCGTGCGATGACTGGATTCGACTACAGTGTATGCTATAGGTCATGACAGATGGATTTGTTGGTTCATTTCTCATCTACACTCCATTCCAATCACCAAATACCAATTCTACATGATTCCTATGGTCTCTAGAAATATTTTTTCACATTAAAGTTATGAAAAACATGATTTAATTTTATTCCTCAATTTTGGACGATGCCAAGACAATTTTTAAGTATGTGCTAATACGTGTTTCTATGCCTCGTATCCATGTATACCCAACCCATTCACTGTTCCTACGCATCAACCATGTGTTTAACTCCTGAAGTCATATTTTCACGTGCCTAGGCATGAATATTTGTTGTTTCTATGTATGTGCATGAATTACTATGGATTTAATAAAGCAAATACCTCAAAATATCGTGTTTGAAGGTGAGAGAATTTCCAAAGGGAGTGCTAGATGGCTACTAGGTGCTAAGGTCAGAATAATAGGGTTTTTGTCTCTCATATTCCCCTAGGTTTGCTTGGAAGTCCTTGAAATATCAAACTACTTCATTTTAAGCCTAAAAATTTTGGACTAAGTTCCTAATTTCCCCATGCAATATTCACACAAAGTTTTGAGCAAAGTTTCTTATTTTTGGTCTCCCAAACATGTCATGACTTGAGGAATAATTCCTATTTTACCAATCAAAATTTTGGTTGCCAACTTCTGCCCTTATCCTTTCCATGCTTACCTCCTAAATTCCAGCCAATTTCTACACGAAAAACAAAACAAAATAATAATAAGCATGGTCTAGATAAATTTTCATAAGCACCTGCCCATAAAAACATCAATTCAAAAATCAGTTAGGTAATTCCCAATATTCAATGAAAAATTGACTAGTCTAATAGTGTGCACTTTGCTTTCTAGGTACACTTAATGCTATCCCCATAAATTCCAACGAAGTATACTTGCAAGATTAAGCTAGTAACTTAATAAAACACCCACCAAAATTACTTTTATAATCATTATTGTGTCCCAAAAATCTAGAGTATTACAGAAAGGTGGTGTCTACTGGAAGCAACTTTGTGAGCATGGGCCTATGTACTAGTACCATGAGTACATGTTCTGTGACTGTGGATATAGGTCGCAAGCCTTAGGCTGAGTCTATCATGTGTGATTTCACAAGCATGAATTGTGACCTCGCAAGCACAACTTTGGCCCTTGCATTTGTAGGTCTAAATTTTGAATTGCACTAATTTCTATTGCATTTAACTACACGGATGCAAATGAAGATTTCATGGGAGTTGCTTCTTATGTCACAGCTATGAGTGAAAAGGCAAAGGAATCCCTGGTTCTATTGTATCCTTGGGAGTGGGCATAAGTTAAGAGTTTGCAAGCATGAGATTTATCTACAATGACCATGAGATGCACTCATGGGCACTATTCCTAATGGTATAAAAAGTCAAATTAAGCAATCTTGGCCCAAGCAATCGCCAAAATTTTAAGATCAAGGAAAAAAAGACTAAACACCAAAAGAAAACAACAATCAAATTAACAAAAAAGGATAAAACATCTAGCTGTCTCCTAAGGAGCACAACATTTTGTGTCAGTAGCTAGTAGCCATAGATGTTTAGCGAGGAGGCCTTAAAGTTCATGCATTGATGGCATGGACCTTATCTCCAAAATATAGTTTGAACCTGTGGCTATTCACTTTAAGCATACAATCCCTTGCTTTCAATTCTACTATACCATAATTAAACACATTAGAAATTTTAGACGAACTTGACTAACGAGATTTCAACTTACTTGGGAATCACTTTAAATGAGAGTACAATAAAACCTTGGCCTCAACATGGAATCCCTTGTGCACAATCTAACACTTTCATAGGCATGGAAACGGAATCTTGAAGTTCATTTTATTACATCACACATTTCTCTAAAAGCTTTTGCATATCAAAACTAAGCGATTTTATGGCACAATATGCTTTATGTTCTAACTCTACAAGGAGATGAGAAGCCTTACCAAAAACAAGTTTATAGGGGGACATGCATATTTGAGTTTTAAATGTAAATCTATATGCCCACAGTGCATCATTTAGGAGAATATTTTATATATCGTAGTTGGACTAATACCTCTCAAATCGACTATAGGCCACCCTACTACCCTTATGTGTTTTCTCAAAACCCACAACAACTAAACCTCTTCTTTCGTATTTAAAAGGGTAGAAATAATCATAGGTAATGTAGAAGATTCACCCAAGAAAGTGTACCTTAAGTGTGATGGAAGTTTCTTCAATTCTGCATTCGAAGGTTCCTCCAAAGATATTTGTGGTGGATTAATTGACTTGAATAATGGTTGGACAATGTGCATTGCTACATCCTCAATCTTTTCCCCACCTTTTCCATCCCTTCCATTCTCATTTCTAGTTTCGCGCCAGGGTCATGCTTTTTAAATAATTAAAGTGCACAATCTTCAAGGTGATCTATTCTTATGCAAGTATCAACATCAAGAATATATTTAGATACATCAAATACATTAAAAATTGCCTCATCTCTACGTACTCATAATGTTAACCTACCTTGATACATATCAATCAACACCTTACCAATGGCTAGGAAAGGTCACCCTAAAATGAGTGATACTTCCCTATGTTCTTTTATAGTAGGTGAGATTACCTAAAGTCAATTAATCTACATAAACTTTTTTGACTACGAATACTTATCAACATATTCAAGGTTAAGTGCTTAAAAATATAAGGATTCTAATACACTAGGAATTTACAATCGACAATCTAAGGGCAAGCTTGTGTAATCACTAATGTTTCAACTAAGCAATTGTTCTTGCTCATCTATTTTCATTGACCCATCAACTCAACCACATCACAAAATGCAAGAACACAAAAATAAGGCCTAACATGTAAGATGACAATAAAATAAGACTCACAAGCTCAAATTTTTAGCTCAACCGCACATTGAAAATCAATCATTATTTTTAATATTCCTTAACATAAATAAAAGGAAAAATGGAAAAGTGCAGCCTAGAGGATATGGGAGTATGGCATTAAAGAAGGCGGCAATGATGTCTCCTCTCCGAAATTTTCAAGCCTTAATATATACCTTCAAGAAACAAGAATAAAGATAATAGGCTACATATAATTTAAGTAAAAAATAACAAAAACACATAAAAAAAAATAAATGTTTGGGTTGCTTCCTGATAAGTGTTAAAGTTTATTGTCTTCAACTATTTTTAGGTTGCCTCCTAAAAAGTTTTAACTTTAATGTTGCTAACCAAACTGGTAGTGACATCTTCAATCAGGCATGCACAAGTAAATGCATAGCATTCCATGCATCTCTATTATCCCCGATACTTAGATGTCCCATTTCTACTTTAATGTTCAACGCCCACACGTGAACAATAGTGATAAAGGACTCTATTGTACTAAATGTGAACATTTTAATTTGAGCATCAAACGATAAATCAAATATACGTAGTGCAAGTTGACCTATATCAACAACATAATGCCTTTTATTACACATATGAAATTTGACAAAATCAGTTTGAATAGTCAGTTAATTATACACAACAATATCTTGTAAAATTTAGATTATCAGAATGATATTAAGAAAGGATATTCACAATGCCACAAATAAGTTTTACCAACTCTTTGTGCACAATGTCGTCAAGCTCATAGGGATTCTTCCTTCCTCTACTCTCCTATGCTTCTTTGATTTGTAAGTGTTCTATAATGTTTAAGACTCTCAAAACTCTCTTCTAAACATGTTTGATCTTGTATTTATAGGTTTTAATGGCTAGTGTTAAGATAATTACACAAAATAACAAAATTTACTTAAGACTACATCCACAACTACACCCCACTCTTCTGATCATCCCCACGCTGGGCCATCTCACTCCCATGAACTCAACAGGCCGCGTCACGTCTTATCAAAGCCGCACCTCCCTTTTCCACGGATGCATGCATGGTTACAACGGCTCTGACAAGGTGCATTCTTTTACATGTATCTTTTTTGTTCGATATCCGATTGACCTGATATTTGCACCACTTGAAAGTTAGATAATTTTTATTTTATTTTATAAAATTTTATATCAATTGAATACTAAATCAAAACATGGAAGCCTTCATAAATCATTGTGGAATCTCTCCTAATGAACTACTTACTTTCCTAGTTTTGCTCCACTTTTCAAGTCAAACTTCAAAATTTTTCAACCTAAAAAATATCTATAAAACATCTTCATTAACCATAATTATGATTGAATTAAATAAATTAAGTTCAATTAACCTTAGTCACACAAAATATACAAATAATGCCTCAACATGCCCAAAAGTTTAAGGGTTATTGCCCAAATTACAAGAATTGCTTAGGATAAAAGACTCTTTTTGTGAAGACATCACACGCCACACTTATGAGTTTACCAATTCTAGTAGACTAATCCTCACTGGATCCAAGAGCATTTTTCAAATTGATGATATATGAAGTCATGAAAACATGACATTGGTCACTCCTCTTAATTATAGAAATTTTAGAAAATAAACTAGGGTCACATAGCTCAAAAACCATTCAAGGACACAACCCCTAAACCTAATTGCATCTCCAAAATAGATTTCTCTGTGTGTGTCTGCCACTCTTCAACCTTCAATAGTCCACACTCTTGATAATTCTATTTTAAATCAAAGACAACTAGTTCTAAAACAACTCACCTTAATAGTCAACTCACTCTCCCTCAAACAAGTTCGAATACAGTTAGAATAATTAGTAAGACTTCTTTTATAGGATTCAATCCTTTTTCTTGTTCTTTTTCTTCCTCTTAACACTTATTCTTTTTATTCTTTTTTGAGCTCCTACAACTTTTTTTAAATAATTGAGAGTCTTTTTACGTGATGGTGAATAAGAGTTACTGTACACTTGTAGTTATTCAACTCACAACTAACTTAAAATGTTATACATCCTCATAGTTAGGTGACTATTTTACTCAAAAATGAACAAGAGTCTTTACACAATTTCAATTACTAAGTCACACTAACCAACGGAGTAGAGAACTTTTCCACATGCTCACCTATTCAACAATTTTTTTCGTATTCTTCTCTATTTTTTTTTTTCATTTGAGCATTTTTCAATTTTCCTCAAATTACGTACTTCATTTCCCTTCCTTTCCATTAGTCTCAATCATCTACTAGATAATTTGTCAAACCATAAAATTAAGTCTTACATCTCTAGACCAACTATTTTTTCATCACAATAAAACTTCTCAAGTTCTAAGTATTCAAAAGTGGGGACTGGTATGCATAAATATATAGGAATCTTTGTCTTTGAGAAACTAGGCCTAGATAAGTCATTCTTAAGAATACTTAAAGAACTATGCAACCTCTTAGCTCATAAGAATTTAACCTAAAATTGCATCATGAATTAAGTCCAGGGGCCACAATGTCATTGCTCCTTCATTACATCATCATTTCAATTTAGCCTTTTCCTATATATGCAAAATTTCTAAGGAAATTTTCAAATATGCACAGCACATAATTTCACATGTCCGAACACAATCATCCTTATCAACCTCATCATATACATGCACTCCTCATCCACAGTTATATTGTTGCCCATGCAATAAATACAATTATGATATGAAGTCAAGCAAAAAAGACAAATACAACCTAGTGAGGTTGGTGAAGCCGACACGTTCGTTTTCTCTAGTTGGTAACTCACTTGCACAATAAAAATGTTGTAAGTTGAGATTTGAACCTTTATTCTTTTTATTTGATTACGAAAATCAAAATCAAAATAATTAAAAAATATAGGGAGGGATTTTCCTATCTATTAGATAGGCGGAAGAGCTGTTATAATTTCTCCTCATGCTGCACTAATCTTGCACCAAATGGAAAAATCAAATAATATCCCTTCCTATGCAACCACATAGTCAAAAATGAGAAAAATAATCTTGACACTACTAAAATCATGAAAAGCAAGCAAAAAGCTAGGATTGCCTCCCAAGAAGTGCTATATTTTATGTCTGTAGTCCAATATTCTCATTGGTTAGGTTGGATGAATTGGATGCTTGGGGGTCAACAACTCCCTATGAGCTGCAATAATTCACTTTTTCTTTCTCTTCTTCTTTTTCTCTTCCCAAACAGTGGCACCGAAAACTCAATGTGTTGTAAATGCATAATGTCATCAAGCTCATCATTCTTCAATATCAAGAAAAACAAAATCTGCAGGGAAAATAAATTTATCTAGTTTTACTAGGACATTGTTGATTAGTCCTAAAGAACCTTCATGAATTTGTTTGCTAGTTGAATAGACATCGTAGTAGGCTTTGTGTCTCCCAAGCCAAGTTTATTAAACAAAGTATAAAGCATTAAATTAATAATGGCACTTTAGTCACATAAAACTTTACTAAATTCAGCATTCCCAACATTACAAAAGATTCTAAAACTTCCTGGATCTCTTACTTTTAGAAGCAACTTGTTTTGGATGATGACACTGGCATTCCTCCATGTGCGAGATTGTCTCATGATCCTTTTCCTCTTCTTCGAAAGTATCTCCTTCAAGAATTAGGCATAACTTGGCATTTGAACCAATGCCTCTACGAAGGGAATGTTAATATACAATTTCTTAAATACAACAAGAAATTTGGAAAAAAAAATCTTACCTTCTTTTGAGGATTTCAATCTCTATGGATAAGGAATGGGAGCTCAATATGGCTTCATTAGTGGTGATGTGTGTCATCCCTATACTAAAATTCAATTTCTATTAAAACCAGTACTATAGTGAGTATAGGTATCGTGTCCACGAAGAAAGGCTTTGTGTCTACTGATTTAACTAAAATTCTATTATCCTTGGCCATCTCACAAGTTGATGTAAGCTTGAGTTACTCTTCATCCACGCCAATAAATAGCGCATTAATTGTCTCCTAATGTTGCCTTTTCTTCATCAATATTCTAAGATTTAATTTGTTTAAGAACTTCAATTCCTTCTTTAATTCTAGTAGTAGAAGGACACTAACCATACTTAATGTCATACTAGTCATCCAATAATTTTATGAATGAGCACCTATATGCATTCCAATAGGGATAATTGTATACATTATGAAGTGGGAGTCTACAACAAATGCCCCCTCTTTAGCAGTCATTGTTTAACCCTTCAGGATCTCACTTATTTTAACAAACTAAGCAAACTTGGTGAATCTGGCTTTAAGAGCCCATGTAAGTTAGGTTGAAATTGAGAACACACTCACAAATATTGCAATAAAGTTGAGAAAACACATACAACCATGCAAATAAATAACAAAGTAAATAAATAATACACAAAATTGGTAACGTAGATCGAAGTAGTGTCTTTTACACTTGTGAGCCTTGCCTAGATAAAATCTTCCACTAAACTCAATAGAGTAAAGATGTAAACACAATTTCTCATCTAATTTACTACCTCAATTTCAAAATTCTCAATTTGTTGAGAATACAATTTCAACACAAACTTGATTGTATCTAATTTAGACTCACTTTAAGCTTAATATTCCATCATAGTAAATTCCTATAATAAGATATTGGCTCTAACTCTTTACACTCAAACAATGCCAATAACAATTTAGCTCAACTACTACGAGACATAGCTCTTGAACTAAAACTCATACTCTTTCTAGCTTCTTTTTCTTCTCTCTTCCTCTTCAAGTCTTTCAACATCTTTTGTATAGTGTGGAATTGCAAAGTCTAGATCAAACTCATCTCAAGTTGATCAATATATAACAATTTAAAATTTATGTAAATTTTTCTCCATTGTTATACGTTTTTCGACAATCACCGGAGATCATAAGATTGGACTCTTTACTTTCTTTATTGGCGCAAACTTCCAACTCTAAGGATATTTCCACTAGACTTCTTCAAGTAATTTGAAACTCTTTAAATACTTCACCTAACTTTGTCCAACAAGTTTGAAAAAACTAATCAAACTACTTGTTGTAAATAATGTGCTAGATTAATTTTAAATAATCTTATTTTTATTAATTAAACTAAAACAACTTTACAATTTATAAATAAATTTATACATATATAGAGTGTGCAACTTAAACTAATACCTTATTAACTAAGTAGTTTCCTTTAGCTATAAGGAAATATTTCAAGTATATCTTTTTTTTTTTGGTTACTTTTATACAATTTTTTGTGAAAAACATTTATCAAAAAACACATCCCTAAAAATCAAAACATAACCTTCTCCCTTTTTCCATTATACCAAAACTTAAACACAAAATTTCCAGAGACAGAGCGAGCTGCATCAGTTTGTTTTGCCAGAAAAAGGTATGCCATCGAGCCCGTTACAGAGAGAGAGCTTTTGCCAGAAAAGGCAGAGAGAGCTGAATTGCTGCATGAATTTGTTTTGCCAGAAAAAGGTCTGCCATCGAGCACGTTAGTTTCCTCAATTAGGTCCTGTTATTTGCATATTTAGTGTTGTTGGATGTGAGCTTTGCTTCATCCACACTCAAAGTTTATTTTCTTTTTTTTTTCTTTTTTTTAACTTTTCCTTCTTTAAGAGACTTCTAAATCTTATTTATTAATTAATATAATATATTTCTGCTTTTGGCCTACACATGTACGCAATTTCAACTAAAAAAAATAAAAAATAAAAAAAAGAGTATGACTATGCGTTACCAAAATTAATTATTTCCCATGATCAAATGTTGTCTTAGATTTTACATTAATTAAGGTGCCCTCTTCTTTTTTCTTTTTCTTTGAAAAAGCCAATTATCACATGAATTTTTTGACTATGCTTGTCCTCATTTTTTTACTTAAAAAATAGCAGTACAATAATTATATTTTTTAAATTTACTGTCTATTTTTTTTACTTTTACATAATTTTTAAAAAATACACTGAAAAACAAAACAAAAACAAAAAGGAACGTAGCCTTTATTTCTTATTGGAACTCTTAAAAGTCAATAAAGTAGCGGAAAACGGATTTACTGATAGTGAATTGATGAAACATAATTTGAAGTATTTCTATTATGATTATTTGTTAATTGGATTGTACATTCAAGACTACAATTAGCTTGAGCGAAGAAAAAGCTTTTGCGGGTTGTTTCATTCTTTATTATTACAAAAAATTATTAAAATATTGTACTTTTTGGAATTTTAATTTTCTATTCTGAATCCGCTCTTGAAAACATTTGGGTTTAAAATCAGCTTTCCCCAAAGTTATTTAAAGTGATCTTTATTTTTTTTTCTTTTACTATTTAAAATTAGTGATATTGTAATTTTTTTTCCATATATATTCTTTTCCATATTTGAAATTTTCTTGATAAATTTTATTATTATCTCTATTGCATAAGAAGAGGGAGGGAACTAGCTTTTCATTGTCAAATATTGATTGACTAAAATGTTCCTATCTTCTTTATACTTATTTTTCATTTTTCTTTATGTTCAATTTATTTGATTTCTTTTGATTGCTCTCTCTCTCTACAAACTTTTAATTTTGGTCTCATTTTATACAAAGCTTCTAATATAATAACGTTTAATTTTTAATATTGTTTTATTATTAAAGTTAATAAAATTATTTTATTACATTAAGAAGATTATAAATTTTTTTAATTATGCACACATGTAGTTTAGACCACTTTTACAAATAATAATGGTTGTTTGTTACTTTTGTTGTTATTTCGTAAGAAGAAATTACTTTTGTAAATGAACATACAACTCATGTTAGTAGATAATGCATACCATGAATAACTGTGGTACGTAATTATATGTTATAGAATATAATATAAATTTTAATGTAATTTATTTATAATAGGTAATTATAGCGCACAACAAAACATACACGTGAACATAAATATAGAGGTCATTCAAATAAATATCGTGTACACATGCTTCACCAATCTATTTGACCTCTACTTCACCATGTGTTGAATTTTTTTAATAACTATATGATTAGTAATTTTAATCTATAGAATTCAAGATCTTTTTTCAGGTTACAAAAACAGATCAAAGTAGTCGAGTCAATTACTTCCTGTCTCTCTTTTTCTTAAAGTGTATCCAACAATATATGAGGAACTTCTTCCAACTCATTAAACTCCATGTGTCAACATTTTTTTTTTTTTGAGTCAATGACCAAATACGTCGTGACTTGATAATGTATCCATACACATAGATTCTTAATATCTTATAATGAATGGCATGGCATTCATGGTACAAATAAAATATGCGCAAATCTTGCCAATATGTATAATGTCCATTTAGATATGGTATGATTTGCCATCAAGTTTTAATAATTATATATTAAGAAGTCTTGTGTCCAAAATTCGTAACTCATACGAATATGATATGGCATTACTTTATGCCAATTCAAGCTTTACCTAAATGAATAACCTATTATACATTGACAAAATAATATATCAATATTTTGTTAATAGTAATTAACATTTATATTCAATATCCTTTCAAATGCATGGACAACAATTATAGAGGTTGAGTTAAAATTGAAAGATTCACTAACAAAAATAGATTCAATAATCCCAACAATGCTACAATACCTTTAATAAGGGAAAGCCTTACAACCATTTGGCCTTGGGGCTTTGCATGGACTTGTGTCTTTGATAATTTTGTGATTTGTATAAAAAAAGTTCCTCAAATTGTTTTACCATGTCTTTCATATTGATTGTAGCTCTTAAACACGTATAGCATCTAAACTAAAGCATCTTTGGGAGGTGCTCCTTATGAAGATTGCAAGTGATATAAGTTCTTTATTATTTTCCCTGAACACATTAGCAAAATATCAAAGAACATAGAGTTTGAGGATTTCCACTTATATTCCTGTCGCATCCATGTTTAATGCATTAATTTTGTTTTTCCTCATTCTACACAAAATAATTAGGTAGAAGATCATAGTATTTTTGTCACCAAACTTAAGCTAATTTACTCTGAATTTCAAAACCAAAGTAAATATTTTTGGTAGATTGTGATATTACATTTCTAAATAAATTGCTGATGTATCCCTAAATTTCTAACCCAACTATTACCATTATTATTATCTTTATATCCATTAATCTCATTATAATCTCCTAGTAACGGTCCCTTAAATGTGCAAAAGTAGGGGAGTAGAATGAAGTCTAATAGGCACTAATAAGTAAAATAAGACTTATGTAAATAAATTTATATTCAAATTATATACTTAGTTCAAATTATGAATCAAAATAAAGAAATTTGTCTATGTTATGTATTGGAGTGGTTGTATGATGAAGTTAAATGAAAAGGAAGAGAAAGAAGATCATTTGGAGGCACCAAACCAAAGAAATTCAAGTTTTTAGCCTATTGCATTGCTTAAGCGAAGTTTTGTCTTCTAAATAGTCGTCTAAGAGACGTACCTATGAAGGAGTAGGTAGAAACCAATCAAAAACCATCATTACCTATAGCTTGCCTAAGCGACAAGTAGGCGACAAGCTAAATTTAGCTTGTCATCTACTTATTGCCTGGGTGACAAGGAGGCAACAACCATTGCTTGCTTCGTTACTTAGGCGGTGGAGGAGGCGATAGGCTAATTTTTGGCCAGCTAACTTTTGGACCAATAGGACAAAATGGATGGAAATAGCAATCAATCAAGGTCTTTAGGTAGTGGAACTTCAAAACCTAAAAATAGGGGGTATTCTATAAGCTAAAACAATCATCCATAGTTTAGAATTCTTATTAGCATCATGATGTATCATTGTTATATTAGTTTAGCATAAGTAGAAGGTTTGAAGTTGAGTTTGGTATTTCACAAGATACAAAGCATGGCTTGGAAGCAAGGATTCGCTACAGGAAGAAGGTGAACAAATGATAACAATTAATCTTTTGCTTTCAAATTTCCTATGTATGATTTCATTGAGCAAGACAAGTAAGAATTTTCATATTTTATTTTTAATTAATTGTCTTTTCTTATTTAGTCATGATTAATTCTCACCTTCTTCTTCTTCTTCTTCCTTTTTAATTTTTATTTTGTTACCTAATTTGTAATTATAATGGAAGTAAATCCACAAGTTAAGCAAATTACTCCCAATTGTGAATGGTAGATTTATAACCAAAGTGAAAATCATATATTCACAACTAAAAATTGTGATCAACTTATTCTTCTTCTTTATCTATATTTTCATGCTTCCTAACTTATAATTATAACGGGAGTAAATTTACAAATTAGGATAATTGATCACAATTGTGATCGTAAACTTATAATGGGAGTTAAGGTCTTTATTGTTTATATTCTCAATTGAGTTAACTCCAAAAATAATTGGATTAATTCAATGGAAACCTTAGTGTAACTCGGGAAATTGTACTAAGGACTCTAGAGATTAATAACCCTTAAATAGGAAATTAAAGTTTGATAATTAATTAAATAATAATGAAAGTTTTTATGTATTTTTGCATGATGATTGTCAGTAGCTTTTGCATGTGACTGCCTCTATACTTATCTCATTCCATCTACTTAGTTAAAGTTACTCTATTGTTTAATCATTTATTATTAAATTCAACTTTAAATCAATTTTATTTAATCAAAATACAATATTATTAAAAACAATACTCTTAATCCCAGCGAATACAACAATCCTTAATCTCCTATATTGCTTGTGCAACCGTTGTATCTCATCAACCCTTACACATTGTGTTTATATCTCCTCAAGTTTTTAGACATGTAAAATCGGTAAATTTCTTTATTTTGATTAATATTTTGAACTAATAACTTGATGTGATATAAATGTAATATGTTGCAAGTATACAACGGCCATACAAGTAATACAAGGGGTAAGGATTGTCATATCCATAAAGAGTAGGAGTGTTGTTTTTAATAATATTGTATTTTGATTAAATAAAATTAATTTAAATTTGAATTTAATAGTAATTGAGTAAATAATAAAGTAACTTTAACTAAGTAAATGGAATGGGATGAGTATGGTAGTAATCACAAGCAAAGGCTAATGGCTATCATTATGCAAAAATATGTAAAAACATCCGTTAACATTTAATTTATTATCAATTTTTAATTTCTTATTTAGGAGTTATTAATTCCTTGAGTCCTTAGTACACTTTTTCTAGTAATACTAAGGCTCCAATTGAATGAATCTAATCATTTATGAAGTTAACTTAATTGATAATATAAACGATGGATTAATAATTGATCACTTGTGAATGTAAAGCCTTCACTCCCATTATAAGACTACAATTCATACTTGTGATTAATTGTCCTATTTTACGGATTCGCTCCTATTATAACCATAATTCAGGAGGCAAGAAATTACAGGTGAAAAAATGAATAAGTTGATCACAATTTTTTTTGTGAATATAGGACCTTTACTTCCATTATAAGTCTACTATTCATAATAGTGAGTAACTTGCCTAACTTTTGGATTTACTTCCATTATAATTACAAGTTAGGTAACTAAGTAAAAATAGAAGAAAAAGAAGAATTAATCACTGCTAAATAAGAAAAAACAATTAAATAAAAATGATAACATGAAAATTCTTGCTTGTCTTGCTCAATGAAATCATGCACATGAAATTAAGAAACAAAAGATAAATACTTATTACCTGTTGGCCTTCTTCTCTTAGCAATTCCTCACCTACAAGCCATGTCTTACATTTTGTGAAAACACTAAACTCATCTTCAAACTTTCTTCTTATGCTAAACTAATATTACAATGATATATTATGATAAGCTATGGACAATTGTTTTGGCTTGTAGAACACACCATTATTTATATGTTTGAAGTTCCACCACCCAAAGACCTTGATTGGTTGCAATTTCTATCCATTTTGTTTTATTGGTTTGAGGGTTAGGTGGCCAAAAGTTGGCATATTGCTTCCTACATATCCTAAGTGATGAAGTAGGCGATAGCTGTTGCCTAGGCGATGAGTAAGTGTAGGCTAAATTTAGCTTGTCGCCTGCTCGTTGCTTAAGCGAGCCGTAGGCGATTGGTAGTAGTTTTTGATTGGTCTCCACCTACTCCTTTATGGGTGGCTCGGTTAGATGACTATTTAGGTGACAAAACTTAACTTAAGCGATGCAATAGGCCTGAACTTGAATTTTCTTGGTTTGGTGCCTCTAAATAATCTTCTTTCTCTACCTTTTCACTTATTTTTATCATACGGCCACTGCAAAACATAAGATAAGTAAATTGCTTTATTTTAATTAATAATTTAAACTAAATACATAATTTGACAAAAATACCATCAATTATTTAGGTGAAAAAGGGATCGAGGGTTCAAGGAGATACATCCTTATCATCTTCGTCTTTCTCTCTTGTAAGTTTTTCTCTTATATTTTGTAATCATTCCCCCCTAAATAAAATATATAGAAATTTCCTCCTATGAATGTAGGCTAAATTAGCTGAACCATGTTAAATCCTAGTGTTCTTTAATTTATTTCTTAATTATTTATATGTTTAGCGTGTGATTCAAGATAAATTGAACCCTCACAACTTTGGATCACGTCACTTTGGTGCTGTTTATGGGAAACAAAGTTGGTGTTTTCCCATGATTCTACGCAATAAACATAGTTTTGATTTTTTCTTAACATCCCAAACTATGGTTAACTTAATCGTTTCATCATCATCAAGGTGCAACTTAACCACCTATTTGTTTCTAAAGCTGAAAGGAAAGCCAAAAGCCTTAGGGCTCGCATTTGGACAAACCTTGACTATCTGTCTCTTCTCATCATCTTGTTCATTTGCTAAATTGAAGGCTTCATCATCATTGGCTATTATATCCATGGGCTCATCATTAACCATTTAATGTAACTAAACACATTCTTGGGCACCAGTTTTCAAACTAGAAGAATGTATGGTCAATTTTTTTCCACCTCAATTTAGCTAACTATGGTGGTGTTCTTTTTTCCATTCCATTTTGTGAAGAGCAAAATGGCTAGAGATTTCACTCCTAGCACTCATCGCTATAATGAGGGTCAAATTTGCTTTTATTCTCACCATCATAGAAGTTGAGAACTAAAGGTTGCTTGTTGAGATTTGCAAGTAACAAAAATTAGACTCAAATTTTAGAAATTTAAAGGGAACTTTGACGTGTAGGCAATTGCAAATCTTTATAATTTGATGTGAGGCCATTTGTCACCACCTACTAAAGAATTAAAATTCACAAGTCAGGATGAGAAACAACAAAAAGGCATACTGCTGTAATTAGATTTAGGCCTTATTGTAGACGATTAGATAACCTTATCTCTGGCAGAGCTTTATGTAGTTCAAGCAATCTAAAGCTTTCACCAAGAACTGATGCCTAACGATGAAACGAGTTGCAAGAACAAGTGGTTCATCACATCTATTTAGTGCTTTGATTAATATCATTGATTTCAATAATCAAATTACTTTAGTGTTTGAGAAAAACTTGAAGAGGCTGGGGTGGCAGAATGAAGAATAAACTTGGTTTGCAGGGAAGATGAAAAGAAAGGGCTTGAAATTGTGGATCTTTCTATTTTCCTCTCTAAATCTTTATGGGTTAAGTTATAAAAATCACACAACCTTAAGACAAATGAGGATGAACAACATTCATTATCTATTGGAGGATGTAGATACGCTATTAGACATGTGTCTTTTGCAAGTCCATCATAAAATAGGCTGAGATCTAGAGGAAGAGTAGGCAATTTCAAAGGGAAGTAATCACTGTAATTTTAGATTTTTATGCATTATTTATACCTTCCTATAATAAGAATATTTTTAAAAATGCTCAAACTAAAAGACAATTGATATTTTTGAGAATTATGACAAAAATCAAGAATAGCAGAATAAGTGCATACTATAGTTCAAATGTATACCATATGATGAATACACACCATGAGCTGACTGCTTGCCATGGTATTAGTGCATGTTATGAATTATATGTAGGAATGGTAATGGGACGGGGTGGGGCGGTGGATGGCTCCCTCGTCCCCCACCCCGCAACCAAAAATTTCCCCCTCCCTCATCCTATCCCACGCAGAAGCCCCTACAGGGGAAGAAATATATTTAATTTTTTTAATAATTAAATTTTGAAAAACATAAAAATTTGATTCTCACCAAATATTAAACATAATTAAATACTTGTTTGCTATTTATTCTAACTAACAAATTTTACACATTTTTTATGAGCAAATGCATTCTCAAATTATAAAGTTATTGCATTTTAAATATTAAAAAACAACATTTAACTTTGAAATTATAATAATAAAAAATATAAAAAGAATTTGTGAAGAGAGAAATTTTGAAATAAAATACAAATAAAAACAAATTAAATGAAAAGGAAAAAAGAAAATACTAAAAAATAAAAGAGTGTAAAATTAAATAATTATATAACTTTATATTGTACATTTTATTTGCTAAAAATATAAATATAGATTAAAATTATATATAAATATTATACATTTATAAATAAATACTTAATTAAAGCAAGGGATGGGGTGGGAGACATTACTCCATCCCCCATGACGTGATCAACGATCGCGTCGGATAGGACGGTGTAACCGGACCCGAATCCGATAATCCCAGGGACGCGAACCGGGCGAAGAACGCCGACCCAACGTGGTAGGATTGGATTGAACCCGATAAGAACGGCCACAATCAGCACACCGATTGCTGATTGATACGTTACGAATCACTCGAACCAATTCGGAATGACTCGATTTGGGATAGAAACTCACGAGAAATTGAAAGAATCAATTTCAGGGAATTGAAAGGAAACCTGAATTAATTGAAAACACTCTATATTGTCTGTCCTCAATTGAATAACAAACTACTATTTATACTAAAACTATCAGACTTTAATCTAAAAAGCCCACACGGCCCAATTTATTAATTAAGCCCATTAACTAATAAAACTAAAATTAATAAATATTAAAATGAAATTCGACGGATCCTTGGGATCGCGTCATACCCCTCCTCTTGAAGGCGAATTGTCCTCAATTCGAATCTGTGTCCTCCTGGATCAAACACGAATCTCTGAAAGTCCTTTAACCCTTCATCGCCTCGCTGAAACTTCAGTTTTATCTTCTTATGAGTCCAGCATAGAAATATCAGTAACAAACTATATAAAGGAATATAAAAGGGCACTGATGACTTATTCGGATATGCATGTGTAACCTCTGCAGATAAAACTATCTTCAACTCTTGTACAATATAATTGGACATAGGACCTGCTAGATAGTCGAATGGATCAATGTACACGTGGCTCTGTAGAAGTTTAATCTCCCAATCCTTGGCTTGTGCTTCATGCTTGTGGTTGTCCTCAACTTTCACTTTAATTTCTATGGCTCCTTCTATCTCAGCTTTATCCCTTTCAATTTCTGCTGATTCCGTTACTTCTTTCCGTTCACTTTTCTCCTCAGTTTCCTGATGTGTGTTATCACTGCCATTATCTTCATGTTGTACTTCATCCGATGGCATCTTCTTTGCAATTTCCACTTGAGTCAAAGATGGCGTCTCGATGGATAGGCCTTTCTTCTCTCCCAAAACTTTGCTAATGCCGATGTGAGTATCAACTTCCTCATTTCGACATTCACTCATGCTATGCCCACGCTGAAAGCAATTAAGACACACCCGAATTTGACTTCTAATAGGAGAATTCGATACCTTAGATGGCTCGTTGTACTCATCCACATTCGATCCATACTCTCTGATATTATCATGCCTTGATGGTGTATATTTATTTCTTGTCTCCTCGTAGCCTCGTCGATCTTGTCTTACTGGCCTGACATGATACCCATGTCCATCCCTAGCCTGAGCTTGGCTTGGCACGGGACTGCTTCTGTGTCCAGTCGATCTAGACAGTAAATTGTCTCTTTTTAAAGTTGCAGCTTGAGATGCTTCTACGCGCCCTAACCGATCTTGCATATCTGTCATCCTGTCCTGCATACCCTTCACGCTTTTGGTGAGCTTCCTCAATTCATCAGAGAGAGATTTGAATAAGAACTTAGTCTCGTCAGGGCCATTACCTTGGTCTGAATATTGATTGGCCATTCAACGTGATTAAAGTTGAAATGTGGGCCTAACACATCTCCAAAATAAAAAAAATAGATAAATAAATAAACTCCTCTCTCTTTTTTTTTTGGTCCCCCCTTTTTTTTTTGGCCCTTTTTTTTTTTTTTTTTTTTGGCCTCTTTTTTTTTTTGGCCTCTTCTCCTTTTTTTTTGCCTCTTTTTTTTTGGTCTCTTCTCCTTTTTTTTTTTAAATTTCAGTAACCAAACAGGCCCTTAAGCAGAAATAAAATTCTGCTGCAGAAATAAAAATTCAGCCAAACAGGTCCTTAAGCAGAAATAAAATTTCGCAGCCAAACAGGCCCTTAGTCTGAAACGAAAAACTGTAACCAAACACGGCCTTACCACGTCAGAAGGTCCAGCCCGGCAACAGCTTCTGGTCCAGCCCAATTCCTTCGGCCCAATGATTTTTTTTTTCCTCACGCCTGGCCCAGTTTCAATCTGACCCAGATCCTGCTTCCAGCCCACTTGGTACTCGGCCCAACTCTTACCTTGGCCCAACTGAAATTTTTTTTTGGCCCAATCAACTTGGCCCAACAGAATTTTTTTATATATCTCTCCGGCCCAACAATTTTTTTGGCCCAAATAATCTTCGGCCCAACAAAATATTTTTTTTTTTACGAAATCGGGCGGCGGCGGCGGTGGTGGAGAAAAAACCCTGATTTCTCCGGCGATTGGTCGTGGAATTGGCCGGCGTCGGTTGCCTAGGCGTCGGCGTGCCCCGGGCGGCCCTAAACGGCGGCGACAGGCGGCGAAATCGGGCGAATTTGAGGCCTTTTCGCGGTGGAGTCCCGGCGGCGGTCGCGGTGGAATTGCGGCCGATTCGCTCCTCCTCCAGCGGCGATTCACGGCGGGATGGAATGGGCTCGCGGTGGTGGTGCTGTTGGTGAAATTTTCGGGCTGAAATCGGCTGAAACGGCGACGGAATTGCGGTTGCAAGCGGCGGTGGCGGGTTTTCTTCGTTGCGGCGCGGCGGCGGCGACGCGGATCCCCCCCCCTTTTTTTTTTTTATTTTCTTCCTGCGGCGGCAGCGGCCGGATCGGTTGCTGCCGTGAATCGGTCGAACGGGGGTCGATTTTGCGGCGGCAACGGCGGTGGCGCGGCGGCGGCGAATTTCCCTTTTTTTTTTTTTTTTTTTTTTTTGATAATGCGGATCGTGTATCGAATTAGAATTCGACACAAGATGGCTCTGATACCAAATTGACGTGATCAACGATCGCGTCGGATAGACGGTGTAACCGGACCCGAATCCGATAATCCCAGGGACGCGAACCGGGCGAAGAACGCCGACCCAACGTGGTAGGATTGGATTGAACCCGATAAGAACGGCCACAATCAGCACACCGATTGCTGATTGATACGTTACGAATCACTCGAACCAATTCGGAATGACTCGATTTGGGATAGAAACTCACGAGAAATTGAAAGAATCAATTTCAGGGAATTGAAAGGAAACCTGAATTAATTGAAAACACTCTGTGTATTGTCTATCCTCAATTGAATAACAAACTACTATTTATACTAAAACTATCAGACTTTAATCTAAAAAGCCACACGGCCCAATTTATTAATTAAGCCCATTAACTAATAAAACTAACATTAATAAATATTAAAATGAAATTCGACGAATCCTTGGGATCGCGTTACCCCACCTCATTTAAAGTAGGGGAAAATAAATTTCATCTACCCCAACATCTACTCTATCCCAACCCCCAATCCATTTGTATCCTCATGAGGTAGATGACCGCCGTCCCTAGTTGTATGCACACCATGAGAAGGATCTTCCATAAATTGAATGTACGTTATGGGTGAAATGTAGAAGACAGAGTCAAAAGCCCAACAATTTTATATATTGATACAAATTACATTTTTGTGATAATCTGTATAGAAAAATATTGTACACATGATACTCTTTTTTATTTTTTTGCAAGGCCTAGAGTACTTGTGGCTAAATGGCCTAGCTTCGAGAAGAATGAAAATTTTAGATCAATTTCTTAATCGAAAATTTGGAGTAGCGATATATCCCCTAAATTTGACCCCATCAAATCCCCTAATTATATACATTAATTACCATTATTATTTACTTATTAATTATCGTCTAATTGTAGGGAAGAGTCGGTGAGAATGAGGGCAAGTGGGAAAGTTTCAAATCTTTATCCTAATTGGTTATATTTGAGAGGTTTTTCTTCTTCTTCAAAAATGATTTGATGGGAAGAGCATACAACTATAGCTCCTCAACAAGCTCTATACATGTACTCTTTTTTTCTCCCATAAGTGAAATTTTTAGTATCTTTTTGGTAGATATAAGACAAATTGGCCAAACCGGGTTAGACATTATGTGATTTCCTTTATATAGATTTTTCTACACTTTTTGGATGTGATTCAATTGAAAAAAAATATACAACCTCCATGTATGTGTGTGTGAGTGTGTGTATTTGTATACTTTTTTGGATGTAATTCAATCCAAAAAACTAGACTACCTCTGATTTTGGACCACATCAATTGTCACTACAAGAAAAATGACCTTTTATTACAATTACATGTACTATAATAAAATACTTGTTTCAGAAAGTAATTAAATACTACAAAATTGAACTTGTAGCAAAAGAAATTTTTAAACTGCACATAATTAAGCTTTTACTACCCCATATGAAGAATTAAATTATTTGCTATATATATATATATATAGCGCGCGTGTGTGTGCCTAAGTTTCTCTCTTTCAGTGTTTATACTTTTGCATTTCTAAAAATATGGTTCCTAGAATTTCCTCTTTAGCAGCAAAAAATGTTGGGATTTCTATTCACTAAAAAGAACATGCCTCAATTTGAGATTGGATTTTTCTTGAGAAAATTAAATTTTAGGTATGATGTCAGATAACGAGACAAAACATGTTTTTACTCAAACAATATCTTTAATAATGGATTTTAAGTTTCTTGTAAATAACGTTTATCAGTTTTGAGAAAATAAAAATGTTGTTACAAATATTAATTACACGATTTATCAAAACAAATCATGTAAATTTTTTCACTAAAGCGTAGAAAAAATAACTTTTTTTTTGGTGGAAATTTACTTCCCCCAATATTATAGTTATTGCTTAGTTATCCTCTTTACATATATATATACATACATACATATATATGTATATAACGAGTAATATTTATTAACACTTACACCTACTCATTTTTCACTTTATTTATTTTTAATATTTTCAAATAATCTTCTATATTCCTTTCCCCTAGAAATGCTTCCTTCAAGTCTTCAAATACCTAATTCCTAAATTTTACATTCTCAATTCATATAACTCTCCCACCTAGGAGCCCTACCCAAAATGCAGTTCTCAACTTTTAACTTCAATGTTTGGAAACCCCCCGATGAGGAACAATTTAGCAAAGCAAGAAACTTCAAAATGCAATGGCAAATCTCTACCTTTGATGTCGATGTAGTCTTAGGAAAATGTAAATTTAGATATGCAAATCCCATCTCACCTCCATTATCAAAGTAAAATTGCATCCAACTTGGTGAAGAAATTAAATATTCAAAATGACAATGTTATTTATTTGTTTGTTTATTCTTTAGTTAAAGTATATAGTTACACCATATGTGATACTATGAGAGAAAATAGACAAGTACAAATAAGAGAAATGGTAATCCAAATAGATTCACATATTTTAATGTTTCATGGGTTAATGGGAGGATTTACAATTCCACTCAATTTTCTATACAAAGTATGATTATGTAGGTAGACTATATAAAAAGTAGTCAACATTCCACTTTTATTGACTATTTGAAAATTATTTTGGTTTATGAAACTTGAAGCAGTGTATTAGGTTTTTGTTGTTTTAATATAAGTTCTATATATAGTTTGTGTTTTTCGGTGTTAAAAGAAGAGTTTTTGTCTTATGAGTTTGTGCTTGAATGTGTTGCATGTGGTTTTTACATTGTATTAAATAAGGATTAATCAATATTTGCTCTTAGTTGTGTTTTTTTTTTTTTCAGAAGTTGCCTTGTTTTGATTCTCAACATATTGAATTACTAATTTTTCCAAATTGAGGCAAAAAATTAAATATTGTATTAATGGTGCTATAAGCCACACTTTATAACAAATTTTACAAGTATTTCCACATTGTCATGAAAAGCATGTAATTCATTGGGATATCAAACCTAGAAACTTATTACTTGATCATGAGGTGATCTCTTTTAGAAATGGCGTGTTCATATTGTCCAAGAAAAGTTTGTGATTCATGGAAATATCTAACCTAAAAAATTGTTATTTGATCATTAGGTAATCCCTATTAGAAACCTGATTTAATTATTTGCATTTTATAACTTGTTATGTATGCTTATAAAGGGATAGTGCAGGCACAAAGTTGTGAAACTAAATTGCTTCTATTGTTTTATTCGAGTGAAATGCATAAACTCACAATATCTTTTTTTCTTACGAGAAATGAGAAAACTTGTGTGTGATAAGAGTTAAGGAGATTGAGTTATTGCCTACAATATTCTATATAATATCAAAATAACAAAATGAATCACAAAGGTCAAAAATAGATGTGAGTTCTATTATCATTATCATTATTTCATCAATTTGTCTGTGCAAGATTTTGATGAATAATTTGATAATTTTGAGAAAATAAGTAAGGTGACACTTGTATAAGTTGTATGAAGTTATTTGTAAGTGATGATTTTCTTTCAATGTAAGACAATAAATGTAGAGTATTAAGCATTTCAAATGTAATGGATATTGGAGTAAGGATCTACAAGTTTCCACTTGTCCATGGTGGTTCTAATGCCAAAAGTTGCCTTAGACATGAAAAAAACATGATTCTTTTTGTTGTTGCTAGGTAATAGGTCAAAAATAAGAATTATAAACTGTTATAACTACTTTTCTTCTTATTCATATCTATTATATTGAATTTGGGTTTTCATTTTGCCTCTTCTTAATTATCATAAGAGAACAATTTTTCAAATTGGGAGGCTTAGTCTCCTTTAAAGAAAAATGCAAGATTTCATCTCTTATATCGTATAGCTACTCTTTTAATTGGAGATCAAGAAAGAATTTATAGAATTTAGTAGTTAAGCAAGTTGTTCTTGGAATCCATGCCAATGCATTCAAATTTTCCAAAATGAGATATATCTCCATGCACAACTATTACCTGGTTAACATACATTTTTCCATTCAAATACAATGTATTGAATTTGAATTTTCATTTTTTATTCCTTTTTAATAGGAGTTGAATAATTTTCATGATTCGAAGACTTGATATACTTTGAAGAGGAAGAAAAGATTCTTGGAGATGAAGAAAGATTTTTTTGTACTTGGAAATTGAGTAAGTTAGTTTCATAGAATCCATGCCTTAAAGTTGTATTCAAGTTTTTTGAAAAAATGCATATCTCAATGCACAATTATTTACTTAACTATGAAAAGTTTAATCTCTATTTAGTGTCTTTGAGAAATCATAAATGAATGTTGATAAACTTTTAAGAAGTTTAGTTGTGCGAGGTGTTGATTTAACTCACATAGCCAGTAAGACTTTGAATAAAACAAAAACATTGCCTTCTTGTTCCATCTTATAGTTGTAGTTGAAAAAATATTTTTAATTAATATTACTTCTTTTTCAGCAAGAAACAAGTGGTGGAGAATCTTCTGTGGATTTAGGAACTCCTTGGACATATTTAGATAGCGGAAAAGCATCCATAAATGGTTAGGATATGACCATGACGACTTTAGGTGAAAAACATTCTTCACTTTCTCATACTGTTTTATTTGTTATCTTTTGACTTTATCAATGATAAAATAATTTATGAAAATAATATGTTTTAAAAAAGGCAACTTGTCAATTTTCATTTTTATATGAAAAGTACTAACCACTAGAGTTTTCCGTTTCTTGATGAAGAAAAAATTCAAATAAATTGTTTTTGTTCATTTACCATGGTTATTTTTATTTACTGCAGGTTATGGAGATTTATGTGAAAAGATGATTTAGCAATACATGAATGTCTTGACAACTTGTATACTTTATGAAGTTCACAACACAATTAGCTTTCCACAATATGACGTTGATGTTACCTTAATTTTATTAGAATAGGAAATTTATATGACAATTGCTAGTATATTTCCTTTTGTGTTGATTTCAAGTAGAAGTTGGGCAAGAATAATGCACTCCTTAGTAACTTAGGTTGTTATCATTGGATTTAAGTTGAATTTGAGTTTTAATTATCAAGGTTTGTTGGTGCATATGAATGTTAAGAAAAAAGTAGTAGTGATGATTAGTTTTTCTTTTTATCTTATCTGCTACGAAATTCTAAGCACTAAAAGCTAAAAAACAAGTCATGTTAAGAGTTCTAAAATGTAGCAATTTGTTTGTAATGATATAGGCACAATAAAAAGTTCATAAATAATTATATATACTATTTATCTGCTTCAACATGCTAAATACTATAAAGCTTGTGATATTTTACATTTGCTTCGTAATTATGTCATTGTGGATGTTTTGTTATGCTTGTATTGAGAATGAAACAAAGTTTGTAGTAAAATTATAGAAAAAGGGTTTTACTACAAATTTTGCCTTGATACTATGAGTTTCATATTATAGTAAAAGGTTATTTTTCTTAAAGTATGTTTTTCTAATTCTAAGAGAAAATTACTTTTTCCAACTTGCATTTTTGGATGTACAAAATCCTAGGAAGCAGTTTCTCTTTTTTCTTTTCTATATGTGAAATTTCCAAAAACATATTTGTTCCACTTTTCAAAATTCCCTCGGCAAGATTAGTTAGAACATCTATAACGTATAAGTTATCACTCTCTCTCTCTCTCTCTCTCTCTCTCTATATATATATATTTAATAATTTCCTCTCATTCAAGGTGAGAATGCGTGTGCCAATTGTTAGTGGGATCAAGATTAATACTAAGACAACAAGTAAATAACGGATGGTGATCAAATTATGAACAAGGTGAGTGGAGAACTAAACCTCCCAGAAAAGGCATATTCTATTCAACATTTGCAAGTCATTCCCTCAAAAGACCACCACATTGCTCTTTATTTGTTCAAGCAAAGTTTGGTCCATGAAGTCTCAAGTCCATCAAATTATATTTCGTTATAGCAACCATCGTTCTTCTATACCTACTCCAAGTTGCTGGTTTGCCATCCCGTTTTTTCATGATGGTAATAGTCACTAAAGCCTTCAATGAGGAGCCAGGGTCCAGGAAATTAGTCCTCATCTCCTAAATCTCATTCTGCAGCTCTTCATTTGTTCTACGGTGAGGGCTAGCATAAATACCTGAACAAAATGACCCATCTTCTTGGGGTTCATTATAACGTGAATGTCTTGGGAAGAAACTGATATAATATGAACTCAAATATTATTTTGGTCTCATAGCTTCCAAATTTCTCATTCCCATCCTAACGTTGGTGCTCTACATGCTCCAATAAAACCATGATTAAAGGATATATCAGTACCTCTATTCTTATTAACTTGTTAACTTTAGTTTCAAGAAGAAATATGAGCTATGGTGATTGATAATGTCATGAAACTGTCTTCTAACATTCTCTATTCCTCATACCTTGATAATTCCACGTAAGTATTCTCGGTAATTTATGTGTGACAAGTGGAGTAATTGAATAGTCAATGGGGAATTTAGTTAATTCCCAATTTAATAGCTTTACAAAAGTCTCCACTGAAAGCCATTGCAGACCCCTCTCCTTGCATCTAATTTTTCTATTATAATTACTTCATGGGTTTCTTGTAATAAATTTTTGATTTTATAACCAAAGTTTCACAATATATATTCTATATATCATTGTTTAAATGCAATTATTTGATTGAAATCTAAATCTATGATCTATCAATGCATATTTCGCCATTTCTTATAAACAATCACTTAGCATAAGATACAAAATTTATATGTATACGTATTCACATCAATTTTCTAATCATTCTCATTGTCAACGTGTATGTGTGAATTATCTAATAGTTTGTATAAATCACTATATATGTTCCTTTGAAATTCAATTTGAGATGGTTTTTTAAACAATATTAAAATTTAGTTTACTCTGAGTAATTATTATAATTACCACTAACTTCATAATGATTTAATTCAAAACAAAGAATCCCTTTTAGTGAATTATTTGTTAAATTAAATTATATAATTTATGCAAACTTCACTATTTATTCATGTTATAAACCAATAAAGACATAACTATACTAAATTATTATATTAATTAAAAAAACTCACCTCATTTTATTCATGTATATATATATTTTAAATTTTATGTGGAGATTTGGTGCTGTTTTCAAAATAATATTATATCTGTTCCTTTGAGCATTAAGTTCAATTCATGCCCTACTGTATTTATAATTTCTAAAATTTATAAATAGTTAATTGTTAAAAATGTTGTAATTATAGGCATCGAAATATAATTTTAAGTTATTACTACTATAGTATTAATAAATAGTTTTTTTCCAAAAAAAATTTAACTTTTTTATTTTTTGTATTTGTAAGATATTTTATATTTTTAAATTTTAAATTTTATGGACTAAAAATTAATCCGACCCCTTGTGTTTGAGCTTGATTTGAATTTTTTCTTTCAAAGAATTCAAACTTCTTGATTGAGTTTGAAATTAGACTCAGAATTTGAACTTTTTAGCTTTTATTCCCACTAAAATCATAACTTAGACCAGAATTTGAACTTTTTAGCTTTTATTCCCACTAAAATCATAACTTACATTTTTTTTTAATGCCAAAATAACTGTACCCAAGTAACTAAAAATAGTTACATTCTGGGTACTTTGTGACACTAGTTTATCCATTAGTAATACTTCTATTCATTTTCTTACTCAAAAATCTGGCTCACATGACCTTCTACCAGTCGATTCAGATTCCAAAAAACAAATATGATAGCCCGCAGCTTAAACCCTCTAAATTACAATATTCTATTTATGAAAAATTGTCTTTTGTTTTTCAATTAAATGTAGTAGTTGAAGAGCCCTGTGTGATACATGCAAGAAACAATGCTGTTAAAAATAATTTACATAAATTAATATTGTATGGCAGCTAATTTTAGATAATATCTGCTCTTAATAACATATAAATTAATATTGTATAACAGCAAATTTTAGATAATATCGGCATTTTTAAAAAGCAACAAATATTGAACTTGTATGTTTTACATAAACAACAAAAACAGAAAAAAAACTAATAAACATAACATTCCGAAACCAATTTATCATTATTTATTTAATTTAATAGCTATAACATTGTAATTATAACATCAACAATACAATTTTAATATAAAATAATAGCCATTTATGGCGTAAAGGTTGTCCAAAATAAGTTTTAACTTCTTATATTGTAGAATCATAATTACTTTTATCTATTTTTTAAATCTTTATTAAGATTTATTTGGCATAATATTTATTAAAATATACTATATATACATATATAAAAATATTTTTCACTAAAAGATGGACGATAATATTAATTTTAAACACATAAAAGATTTATTTAAAAATTTAAATTTCACATTTTTCTGCGTTTCAAAAGTTTCTTTGGAATCATGACAAAAAAATTTGAATATTCAAAAATTTATAATTTTGAAGTGTATATTAAGATTGAATTTGTTATTGAAATGTTAAAATCTTGGCCCAAATTGAATGTCCATTTTATAAATATATATGGAATCTCATCTATAAAAAGAATGACGAACATGAATATAATATTTTATTATTTCAATAGAAAAAATCAACAAGAAAGTTCTGGTGGACGTGTGTGTGTATAATATATTTGTTTTTTTCATAAGTTCAATCTTAGAGAACGCGGGTTCAACTTTACCCGCTTATGTCCGTCCTTCGGAAGAAATCGCTAGTCACAGGTTTCCGACACGACCCGTCTCCGCCTCTTTAAATTAACGTTTCAGAGACCTTAAACCCTGCTTCCCCACCGTTACCTCGTTTGTTTTTGTCCGAGTTCTCTGCAGCCGTTGCAATGAATAGTTGGAGAAGTCTGGTGCTTCGAATTGGGGAGAAATGCTCGGAGTATGGTGGAAATGCGGATTACAAAGACCAACTCGTTTGTCTTCACCTCCTCGCGACTTTCTTTTAGAACCCTTACTTTTTTCTTCTGTTTATGTAATAGACCTATAAATTTGTTCTTATTTGCGTGCCAATACTCGTTTATTTTTAGTCACACACGATAAATCTTGACCAGGCAATCGCCAAATTTTTCTTAGTTTCACTAGCCGTTTACCCAATTACCAAATCGAGATAATCTTCGTTTTTTTGGGGAGACTTGTTTTTATTTTAGTTGCACGAGTTATTAAAATCATGAAAAACTTTGCCCAAGAAATAGCTAATAGTTTCGCTATGTTTACTCGTCAGTTCGCCCAATTGCCAAATCTTGAAAATCGTGGTTCTTTGGCATTGCAGGATACTTGTTTTGGTGTGGTTCGTCGTGAGCTGTTACATGCTGGTGACGATATCTTATCTGTGAGGAATTTCCTTGTTATACTTTAGTATTATTCGCTTTATTTTAATTTTCTTGATTAATTGTTTCTTTGAACTTGTTGCCCTTACAATTTTTTTTAAGGTATAACCTCTTTTTTATTACTTCCATTTAGTTAGGTTTGACTGGAATCTTTAGAAAGATGGAACCGGTAAAGGGTTTACTAAAAATTAATTCTTTTTCAAGTTGACTAGTAGCCTTGCTTGGCTAATGTGCATTGGAATGATGGATTTTGAGTATTGATTGCATCCAACTCTATATGTTTATCTTTAGTCATCTTATTGCTTAAGCTGCCTGTGCAGTTCCTTCTTCAGTGTGCGGAACAGTTGCCTCACAAGATTCCTTTGTACGGAACGTTGGTATTATTTCTTTTACTAGTGCTTCTTCCCCCTCAGCTTAACTGTTTGTTCCCGGTGTATTTATTTATATATTTATGATATTGTTTATTTATGCTAATAAAAATACATACTTTTGAGCATTCGTGATACGGATGGTAATTGATAGATTAGTTAGTGAATGTTAATTTATTAAAACATGAATGCTTGAAGCATGTAATTACGTGTGGTAGCTCTGTGATGGAAGACTAATATGTGCAGCTGGGTGAGATTTTAGTTCCGCGGGCTTTATTGGGAGCCTGGTTTTTTTCAAATGCTTATACAGCCTTGATGGTTCAATGAAACAGTAACTTCTTGGTAGTGAATGGTTTATCGGGTGCAAATCCAGATCTTAAGTACGGATATATTCGAGCATATACAGCAACTTTTTTTCCTTATTTACATATAATGTGTATACATAATCAAGTACAAATGGAATCTTTGCACGATAATTCAAGTTTTCCAAAAATTTTGATCAAAATATAAGGAATTCATAGGTCAGCTTATGTTTTAAATGCCTGGACAGTATTCTAAATATTTCTACTTATATTTCTTTTCTCAAAAATTTTCATAATGTCTAGGTCTAAGCTGCACTGTTAGAAGTGGTTTTTTCATGTGTATAGTTTCATATTGCCTATTTTTCTATAATGTCTGTCCTGGAATGTCAGTAAGTCTTTACACATTGTAATAATATTTAATTGGAAATGTTTTGTACATCTTTACTCATTATAATGATATTGTGTAACTGAACTTCCATTATTTTTAGTACTACTGTATGACGTTGCATCTGATATTCCTACTTATGAGAATCTATTTTGTGTGCCCTGATTGGGATTTTTCTACCATGTAGGTTGGCTTATTAAATTTGGAAGATGAGGATTTTGTTAGGAAAATTGTAGAGAATACACATGATAATTTGCAGGTAATAGCCTAAATTGAGATTTACATCTGGGATGTATGTTCAATTAAACCAGTAGTTCTTTTCATTGCTTCTGTTATCCTTCTCAAACAAACCATGTACTCCTGCTTGAGTTCAAAGATTTGTATACATGCTCACCTTTCTGCATGTGGCAGAAATTGTGGTTTCTGTTCAATGTTCTTCTGGATTTTGCATTATCTTTGACTGCAAACTGTATCAAATTACTTTATCTGCTTAAATTTGTCATGCGGTTGTTGTTACATTATCAGTTGTGGTTGAACGGAAAAGCCTGTGATATTGTTGTTTTGCTTGATGAGAACCAATTTGGTGACAGCACTTCTATCATTTATTGATTAATGTTCTTTCCATTTACAGGCTGCTTTGGATAGTGGTAATTGTAATAGAATCCGCATACTTATGCGCTTTCTAACTGTTTTGGTACGTGTTATGTGATTATGTATCACATTATGTTTTTGCATCATTAATTTGGAGAAGCACTTTTGCATTCTGTTTATGGATTTGATACTGTGAATTATGCTTACGGTTTGATGCATTAATTCCAAGTGGATAGATCAAATGAATGATAGTTCACATACCCATACTCCATAGGTTTTAGCTCATTTCACATCATGATTTTCTTCCCCCTGGAGGGAGAGTGTCCTTCTAGCTGGTTTTGAATGTATACCCTTTCCTTTTAAAATGCAAACTTGGAATTTTCAAATATACTGAATATAATGAAGAAATCTTCGGAGAATTGTTATTCTTAAAAATTTAACGACTCCGAAAAGGGTGAAGAGAGAAAATGAAGAAATGATATATTACTGTTTGGCCATTCAATCTACATCTATTATAAGTAACCAAGGGTTAAATCATAATATTCCTCTTTAATTATATGGCAATGATCACCTGTTTATATATGTGAATACATATGAAAAATAAAGAAATGTATCATCTGAAATCATATCAAGTTGAATATATCATAATAATTATGTAGATATATTATTGTTATATTATAAATATAGAGCAATTTTTAATTCTTAATTCTCTACTCAATTTGAACAATGGGATTTTAATTATGTTTAACTTGGACAATAAAGATGAATTTGTTTCTCGAATCTTCTTGGAGCCAGAAAGGCTGTAGAAATAAGTGTTGAGTTTTTGTGTTACCTCAACGGCTAAACAAAAGTTTGCATTATCTATGATATGGATAGTAACCAAATAAACATGATGTGACTGTTGGCCATCTGTGATAGACAATTAGCTGTATTATTAGACTATAGCACACATTCATACAATAAAGCAAAAGTAGCCAAAACTTGTGGTATTATGTTAAAATTTAATGAACTATAAATGGATGACTAGGAAAAATGGAGGGAAAAAAAATATGCTCTACATATATGTACAAATTTTCAAAGTCTTAAATTATGATATTATTTTCTTAATTTGATATTCCAATGACCACCTATTTATATATGTTAATACATATGAGGAAATAAGAAACGATGTCATTTAAAATCACATTAAATTAAAGATATCATAGTAAGTGACTCTGGGTTTATTTTTGTGATGTTTACAATTATGGCAAATAATCAATTCTTGATTCTTAACAGGCAGCTGTGTCATAAGAACAGCAGACAAAGAGAACCAAATTTTGTGAGCATAATCTTAATTGCTGCAATTTTTCTTGTACTCTTAAAAGCTGGATTTGCTTTTCTTCTTTCTTGAAAAAGTCAACCAGCAAGAGCTTTCAAAAAAAGGACAACCAGAAAAAGTCTTGTTGTATTATCTAGAACTTATAAGGGCTCAAAGCTTGTGACGTTGCTTAACTCTACCTTAGTTAGGAAATTTATTGTTTTGTTTATTAAATTTCTGATGATCTTTTAAATTTTGTACATTTAAAAAGAATGGAAAAGAACCACTTCTTGTTGAATGACTATTAAAATGGCCCATTTTAAGAAATGAACTTGCATGTTAATTTCATTTTCAATGCATGGAATACAGATGTGCAGCAAAGTTCTTCAACCAAGCTCCTTAGTTGTTTTATTTGAAACACTTCTGTCGTCAGCGGCGACAACAGTAGATGAAGACAAGGGCAATCCCTCTTGGCAAGCTTGTGCTGACTTTTATATTACCTGTATTTTATCGTGTCTTCCTTGGGGAGGAGCGGAACTTGTTGAGGTAAATTTAATCTTCTGTTTTATAGTAGTTCTTTGGTTATGGGATAAATGTAAGTGATTGCCAACTTTATGTGATGGAATTTGGTTGATCGGGCTATCATCCATTTGTCTGGGGCTGCCTTTTTCTTCAGTGAAAGAATTACAGTGGTTCTCATTTTTGGAGGACTTTTGGTGGGATATTGTTGCACTTTCTTCCACTATAGCTATAACTTTTTCTGATTAGTGTTGAATTTAAAATGTTGCCTAACTGGGGAGTGTTAGTGATGTTGTACCTTGATGACCTTTTTGTTTTGATGAATGGATTGCCAGTGTGATAACACTTGTATAGTTTGTAAATTAGATTTATCTGAGGAGACGAATTAGTGGCTGCCTCACAAGCAACAGGCGTGCATCAATGTCATCTATGGGTTTTTTTTATCATATCTGCTTGCTGATAGTTTATAGATTTGAGACATAATACAGTTTGAAGAACCTCTGGTGATCTCTATGATCTCTTAGCAATATAGAATTTGGAGATACTAGATTTTTTCCACGCTTGCTATGAAAACACATACAGCCAAAGTAATTTTTATAGGAATATGATGACAGTGATTATGTTGGTGATTGGTGCTTCCAATAATGTCAATTTTTAGTCTGCTTTGTGCAACTAGAAGCGATTGGAAATCTCTGAGTAGTTAACTTTTCTGGAGCATCTAGATATTGTTCCCACAAGATTCTGTTTAATGTTTTATGAATTTTCAGGTAACATTTTTGTGTGATTTATTTGTCAGAGGTGAGTTGAATTAATCTGAAGTACCTCAATTTTATTTGACATGGTTTTAGGGATGTCCTTTGAGAATTGAGATTATGCAAAGTATGCAAGACCTGTTTACATTTGTTTTAACTTCTTTTGATTCCCTGGTGATAAGCACAGTGTTAAAGTATCCTGGTTTGTTTGACAGTGTCAAAATGCTTATTAAAGTTTCTTTAATTGCCAGCAAGTTCCTGAGGAGATTGATAGGGTTATGGTGGGAATTCAAGCCTACATGAGTATTAGAAGACATGTTTCTGATGCTGGCTGCTCAGCATTTGAGCATATTGATGATAGAAGCCAGGTTGATGGTGGAAAAGTATGTCTTTGCAGGCTTTTTTCCCCAACTCCTGAAATCCTGCTTTCTTTTTCACTTGCTTAGATCTCTTCGTGTAACCCATAAGATAGGGAGATGATATGAGTGTTCAGAACAGCAAACTCCACATTTTGCATTTTTTTTTTAATTGTATTTATCTTCTAGGATTTCTTGGAAGATCTATGGAGCCGGGTTCAAGATCTTTGCAACAAGGCTTGGAAGCTGGATAGTGGTATTGTTTGAGTTTCTATTTGCTTTTTGTGTCTCCTCGTCTTTTCTATATGCTGTAGATCTAATAATGATGCATCAAAAATATTTTAACTATATATGGCAACTTCCTGAAGTGAATATTTGTAATTTGGAGTGATAAATGTGAGTTCAGTATAATGTACTTTTGGAAATATGGGACATCCATGGAAGTGAGCATCTGGTCGTACAAATATACATTCTTGACAATATGTCATAGAAATTTTCACTGGAGAAATTTTGCATATTCCAACCTTGTCTGTGTGACTTTTTGTTTATTGATGCACTTGTCAGAAGAGTGATCTGTAAAGAAGGTTATTTGGAGAAGTCAGCTATGTCAATTATAAACATCTTTGAAGAAGGTTTGCCAAATGTTAGTTTGATGTGATTGCATTTATTTCAAAGATCATACAAGTGAAATCCAACTAGTTAGTAATTTGACTTCAATGCAACAAATTCGTCAAGCTATATGGTTACTCAATTTTACAGCAGCAGAATATTGATATAAGCTCGCTTCCATATGCCAATATACATGTATGTATATATAAGTATTCATATCTACTTATATCTATTCTAGATAATTTTTTCTCTGAGTTGTATGCCCTTTTCAGTTCCTAGACCACACCTTCCATTTGAACCACAGCTGGTAGCTGGAAAGTCTCATGATTTGGGTCCTGTAAACTGCCCTGAGCTTCCTGATCCTCCCACTTCAGCGACAGGGATTGCCTATGGGAAGCAGATGCATGAAGCGGAACTAAAATATCCTCAGCGTATCCGAAGGCTTAATATTTTTCCTGCTAATAAGACTGAGGTAATTTACTTGATTCTAGTATACCATTTTTCTTTGTTAAGCGAGGTCTCATACAGAAACTATTTGTTTTCTTTCATGAAAGTTTTAGAATTTACTTTTGATTATCTAAAATAAGTTCTGTTACATTTGTCAATAATGTCTCACTTTTCAAATACAATTTTATTGATCATTTCCTTTCATGACAAAATTTGCTGTTTAAACTGCTTTTGTTATTTATTAAATAGTTTTATTCTATAGTTTCAGCATGCTGTTGATAATAAGAATGAGAAATTTATCCTTTGAGCTATCTAGATTGGTTAAAATGACTAGCCCTGATTGTTTCTTCTATTTTGAACAAATATTGAACTTTTATTCTTGTTTTTCTCAGGTATGCGAAATTTTATTGAGAACCCTATTTGTTTTTAGATTTCTTTTGGCGATGAAGAAAGAAAAAGAAACTAATAATGTAGGACCATCAAAAGCTAATATGAAAAATGTGTTCTTTTGCCCTGGGTAGAAGAACAAGAGGGATGTGGCTGAGCTCAATGTCTCCATAATTGAGTTATTCATGAAATGACTTGTCCTCACTATGCATTATGTGGATCTGTTAATTTTGCAATTTGACTATTGTCATCAAGATTGAACCTTTCCTGCCTTTAAGTAATTGGAATTCCACATATCTGGTATTCTGAGAAAGATACTTGGATAGAACTTAACTCTGATTCTCATGCGTTGTTAACTGTCTTTGTTATATGCTTCTTAGTGGCTCATATCCTCTTTTTGTTGTGCTTTACAGAATTTGCAACCTATTGATCGGTTTATTGTGGAAGAGTATTTGTTGGACGTGCTTTTCTTCTTAAATGGGTGGTTAGTAGAATTGTTTGGTTATGATAGCTGCATTCGTATTATAAGAAGTTTTTGGGATCCAAAATAACTGTTATTGTGCTTAACTGCTGATTTAGAAAATAAGAAGATGTGTATTTGCAAATTTTCTTTATCTTTTGCTTTGCTAGTTTTGGAAGCCAATGTGGTACTTCCCAACCTTTTTTCCCTATGCTTTTGTTTTGTTTCTCAAGAAAGAATATTTTATGAACAAGCGAATATCCCTTTTTTTTTTTCGTTATTTAGCTTTGATTAATTTTGGGAGGGAGGCAATAGTTGAAAATTGTGGTAGCTGAAGATTTTCTACATAAAGTTGCTTGGGTGATTCTATTTTTGATCTTCTTATTATTTTGTTTTTGGTTTCCTGGAAAGCTAGTCGAAAGGAATGTGCTTCATCCATGGTAGGCCTGCCTGTTCCATTCCGATATGAGTACCTTATGGCTGAGACAATATTTTCTCAGGTACAAAGTGATGGTGCAATTTTTTATCTTGGTCTTGATCAAATTTGAAATATTTGATTGACAACTTTTTCTATTCTAGTTCTTGAGTGAATTAATCAAACAAGGCTTTTTCACTTTTGGGAATCTCAGATTGTAGTTCCTGAGTATACAGTAGATAGAAATGAAAAAGTAATTATATTTGCATAGTTTCATTAATGACTCAGGAGTTAACCTATTTGTGGCTTGTTTAAATTAAGCACAGAAATAAGATTTCGTAGATAGGCAGAAGATTCCTGTGTGAGTTTATTATTACAAATATTACCCAAGTATTTGATTTTGAAAATACCACTCACCACATAATATGATATCAATAGTACTTCTGGGATTAGTGGCAGCTATAAAGTTAGCTATAAAATAAGAAGTTGATGTGACTTATTTTTTCGTTCAGGTTGGGCAGTGGGAGGGGGGAGCGGAATGTTGTGAGAGTGAGTAGAGTCTGACCTGAGTTGATGTTTCCAGAAAGAATTAGCAGTCTTTAGCTTTGGTAATGTGAGTTGGTTCGTATGGATCATGTTCTATCTTTTTAATTTGCAGATTCTCTTATTACCCCAACCTCCTTTCAAGCCCATCTACTATACATTGGTCATTATGGACCTGTGCAAGGTACCCCGTGATTTTTCCAGTTTTGTTCCATTTGCAATTGTCCCTTGTTCTTGCAAATTGTATTGCCATCTACAATCGAATCAGACCATCAAACATCTGTTATTGTTCTAACTGCCTCGTTACATTCAGGCCCTTCCAGGTGCCTTTCCTGCAGTTGTAGCAGGGGCTGTTCGTTCTCTTTTTGATAAAATTGCTGATTTAGACATGGAATGTCGAACACGTCTCATCCTTTGGTTTTCACACCATTTGTAAGCCACTCTACTCAATTCACATGGAATGTTTCACATCGAATGTTTGCCTACTTTAAAAGGGTGTTCTTATTTTCAAAGATAATTCTAGTTTTGTGATTGTAGAACGTTTCTTGTGCAGAAAGTATCCTATACCCCCAAATCTTTTTAACTGATGGATTTATTGTTAAGTTAAAAAATAAGGCAAATTGGAATATCTTCTAATTTTTGTTAGAGACTGGAACAACAGCTTCGGTAATGTCTGTCTTCATTTTTGCACTATGAAAACACAATCTTTAATCATTACACTTTTGAAATTTGTTCTCTATATTTCTTTTACTTTCACATAATTTTCAAAAAATACACCTAAAAGCACACTCAAAAATGAAAACAAACATAATCTTTATTTGCATCATCTCTCAATTGCTATCTGCATTGTGCACGTCATATATGGATATCTCATCAACAATCTGTATTCCTTTCTCAGTGTTTTTTGGTTACCAGACATATTCAACTTACATATGCCTTTTTATATGTCATCCTGTAATAAAAAAAAATTAGTTTGAGGAGGTTTTCTTTCTGCTCCATCTTTTTGGTCATTTTTGCAGATCCAATTTTCAATTCATTTGGCCATGGGAAGAATGGGCTTACGTCTTGGAACTTCCAAAATGGGCCCCTCAACGGGTGTTTGTTCAGGAGGTTTTGGAACGGGAAGTACGCTTGTCATATTGGGACAAAATTAAGCAGGTAATATGTGCCATTTGCAATTTATCATGTACATTTGGTTGGCTCCTTTTTCTTCTTTCTTTCTTTCTTTTCTTTTTTCAAATTTAGGTAGATAAATTTTCAACATTTCTCTGCTATGATTAAATTTGAATTGTCCTTGTTTCTTATATCTGGGCTATAAATCATATATGTGCATTCATTTCTTCTATTTTCTGGGGTAAGATATAAGTGTGCAACCTTTGTTCAATTAAGATTTACTTCCTGTTCATTTGTTTTCTTTAGGGTATATTCTATTTGTCAAAGTATGTTTATTTTGAAATAGGTCTGTAGCTATGCTGATTATACGATTGCTTTTCTTAATTTGGTGGAGATTGATCTTTACTTTCCAATTGCTGCGTCATTCTCCTGCAGTTGTATGTTCACCTTGCCAATTGAATTTTTTTTCATATATTCCATGTTTCTCTTATAATGTGTTAGAAACTGTTGGGGCAAGTACTGTCGAATGCAAGGACTAATTCATTTGTTTAAGGAGCCAATATCTTTCTAGCTAAGTAATTTTTGGTTGTGCATGCAGAGCATTGAGAGTGCCCCTGGTTTAGAAGAGTTGCTTCCTCCAAAAGGTACAGCAAACTTCAGGTACAGCGCGGAAGATGATAATCAAACTGAGTATGGTCTCTCCTCAGAACTCACTGGCATGGTTAAAGAACGTTTGACTTCACGGGAAATTATTTCATGGGTTGAACGTGTGCTTCCAGCTCATGGTCTGGATGCCACACTCAGAGTGGTTGTTCAGACCCTTCTAAATATTGGTTCAAAAAGCTTTACTCATTTGATTACCGTGTTGGAGAGGTATGGACAAGTATTCACAAGACTCTGTCCAGATGAGGACAAGCAAGTTATGATGATTTCTGAAGTGAGTTATTTATGGAAGAACAATGCTCAAATGACAGCTATAGCCATTGATAGAATGATGGGATATCGCCTTATATCTAATGTGGCCATTTTGAGATGGGTTTTTTCATCATCAAATGTCAACCAATTTCATGTATCTGATCGTCCATGGGAGGTATATTCTGAGAATTAATAAAAACATGAGGGCATTTTTAAATATATGTTGTAATTCAAATCTGTAAGGTACACATCAATTGATCCGTTATTAATGAAGGTTCTTTTCCTTGTAGATCCTGAGAAATGCTGTTGCTAAGACATTCAATCGCATTACTGATCTAAGAAATGAGATATTGTCCCTCAAGAGGAGTGTTGTGGTAGCTACAGAAGCTGCGTCTAAAGCTGAAGCTGAGTTAGAGGATGCTAAGTCAAAGCGCACTCTTACTCTTGTAGATGGCGAACCTGTCCTTGCTGAAAATCCTGTGAAAATGAAGCGATTGAAATCAAATGCCGAAAAATCAAAAGAAGAGGAGGCTTCTGCACGTGAATCACTAGAAGCTAAAGATGCTCTTCTTGTTAGAGCTATGGATGAAATCGAGGTATATAAAATGTATCCTGTGTTAAATCTTTACTCAATAGCATCTCATATCTTAAATTATTCTCAGTTCTGTGGATTGCATCTGTAGTGAAAATACGGCATAGTGTATTTGTTGTTTGTCAAAACTTGCAGGCATTGTTTCTTTTCTTGTACAAAAGCTTCTTGGATGTGTTGGCGGAACCACTTCGGGAAACAGATGGATCCTTACACCATTCTGGTGAAGCGGATGAAATGGCCATTGATCATGAAGATACATCAACAGAGTTGGACAAAGAGGGTGGAGGATCTGAGAAAAGGTCCTGCTAAAATTCTCTATATCTTGACTGTAGTTGCGTTGCTATAGATTGGGTTCTTTCTTCACGTGCTGACTGATGGCTGTGCTTATTGTTGATTTTGGATGTTTTTGTACTGTTTGCAGTCAGTCCAATGGGGGCAGGACCACAAATGATTATAATGTTGGTGAAAAGGAACAGTGGTGTTTATCAACCCTCGGTTACGTCAGGGCCTTAACACGTCAATATGCTTCAGAAGTAAGTTTTTAAGTACTTGCCAAGCAGTTCCTGTATGTTGTGATTTGTAAAGGACATATCTTTACCATGTGAAGTGGGTGAGTGCTATTATTTTGATTACTATTTTGTTGACATGTTATTCCATGTGACAACTGAGAAGGATAAAGCCAAAAATATATATATATATATATATATGTATATTTTTATTATTTTGATGTTTTCTGACATTTTCAACAAAATCTTCTCAGAAAAGTATTTTAGCGATATATATATATATATATTATTTTAATATTAGGAGATGTTATGAGAACTCTTTTTCATCTATATCAGCACTTCATTGGGAGGTTTTTATGTTTATGAGAGTGCCCCTACCTTGAATTGGTTCCTTGACATTGGATGTAGTCAACATGATTTTCTTTTTTATTGGTTTATAAATATGAAACACGTGTAATGGTTTTTAAAACTATGTTATAAGGTGCATGTGGTCTGTTTTTCTGTAGTCATAATGATTTCTTGCTGATTTCTTTGCTTTGAAGCTTTATCTATATATGTTTTCCTTGCTGTAGTTTGACAATTTCCAAACCTGTTTATTTTCAGTTTCTTGTCATTTTTGTCATTTTTGCCATTTTCAACAGATTTGGCCTCTTATTGAGAAAATAGATACCGAGGTATTAACGAAGGATGTTCATCCTCTTTTGCGGAAAACTGTATATTCTGGTTTGCGCCGATCCGATGATTTTTAGTTGGTCCTTTGTTTTCTTTGTCCTCATTTGGATTCTGAACATGTATATTGAACACATCCCTTGGGCAGAGGCGGTAGAAGCCTGGCAAGGTTTGTAGTATGTTTTATGTGTAACAAACATAATTTAGTTGTAATGATTGTTACAGGGGTTTAATACTTGCTTTTTGAGTTTGAGGTATGATCATTTCCACGGTCAAACTTTTATGGTTTGGGTTATTGCTTTTGCGTTCCAAAGGGTATTTTCTACGTTGGCTTTGCTTATGACATCTAGCAAATATTATATATCTACTACATTATATTTTGTTTTCTGAGTGAGGACTTACAGTGGCTGTCATTTGAGACCGGTGAGATGACAAAACAATGTTTCCGTCTTTGCTTATGTTTTTTTTTTTTTTTTATGCGTTCTTAAAACTTTTTTCTCTCTCCTCAAGTACAATTTGATATATTCTATTCAAGCCATTTGATGTATTCTATTATTTTATTTGATGTACAAAATCTATTACTTTTTAATTTTTAATAAATTATTATATATTTTTGTAAGTATAATAAATTATATTTTATGTGAATCAGATGACTTTTTAGTTGAAACGGACAGTTAAGAGTGGGCAATTCTTTTGTCTCACTACAAATCGTATTTGGGCTTGGCGTTGGGGTTGGGGATTGGTTGGGGCAATGTGGGATTAATTTCTTATGAAGATGGGTTGGTTGGATGGGGTTTGGAGTATTAACGAGTCTAATTGGTTTTGGACCTAATCCAAGTTAAAACATTACTTTGAGTATATAATTTATACATTTAACGGAATTCTTAGATAGTTATTTGAAAAAATCACGGGAGGTCAGTCATTTCGGATAAGAAGCGATTTATTACTATTATTTGATTTATAGTGATAGATGGCATATGCTATTAATAATACATGTATTAATCGAAGTTAGTCAGGTGCTATAATTAATCATATGCTATAAATATGAATTAATATATTAGTAATAGATAAGTGGCAGCAATATTTATTTGTCAATAATTAAGCATATTTGGTGGGAAGAAGTTTGTTCTCAATATTGGTTTTCAAAAGTCTAATAATGATTATAATTACCTGTAAGTTATTACTATTGAAAAAAAATTATGACAAGAATTTTGTGTTGGTTAAGTTCTCTCAACATTTTCAATCATCAACACGGAAAGTGACACTTTTGTGGCAATAAAATTGTCCCACTGATTTATGATAATAGTTATATCACATTTAGCACGGAGTTATTATCACTTGTTTACGTGACTTCAAATCTCAGAAGAAACAACATGAAATAGTTATTCACTGTTAAATTATTATTGTGACAAGATAAAACTTATCATTACTGCATATCTGTCATTGATTTTGCAACAAATGCCTTTCTTTTTTGGTACATCAATCATCTGTTGAGTTTTTTTTTTTTTTAGTGTTTTATTTATAACAATCAGATATACGCTAGGAAATGGTGGATGTGATCCCCACAAAATTACGGAACTATTTTACAGCACAGTAAAAGAATGAAAATCATTTGGCAGGAAGTTTAATTTTAATCGATCCAAGTTGGAAGGTATGTGGAAGTTACTCTCGCATGAGAGTTCATCTTTTCCCTATCTCATGTGAGAAGTTAATCTTCAGAAAATTTCCTACAAAGTTTCTTCACTGGTTAATTCTTGAAGAAATCTGATGTTGCTTGGTCGTGTTCTCATAGCATGGCCAGCGCATTTTGGGGGATCAAAATTGACTCGTTTAAGCTATATTTTCGTATAGTCAAGGGCTTGAATTTTTGGGGAGTGGGTTCACAGAGATCTCTTGTATTCTTTGAAAAAAGAGTAGATAAGCAGGGAGTTGTGGCGAGTCAACCTCGGCCATTTGGAAAATAGCTTGTGAGTTTGCATGATACACTTCCGCATAAAAACCCCAATGATGTCAGCTTAGTTTGGTGTCCGTTTAATGTTTTAGTGCTACAACTTCTGCTAAATTTTTTTTTGTCAGAAGAGGCAACTGAAATTCTAGGAAACAAGTTGGCTAAATTTGTTGATGTTGATTCGAATCATTTAGAAAATCCTTGGGGTACTTTGAAAATCAAACGCCTCTTTACTATTGGAACAAATAAATAAAAATTGAGATGTTTACCTTGTAAAAATGATTTTCTTGTTTGTGGAATTAACTATTTATTTTTTTTGGAAAGAAATTATGTTCAAGCAAGCAAGTGATGATTACGGGAGTCTATTCTCTGTATATTGACTTTAAGAACATAGTGGCAAAACCGTCCTCTTAAACGTGTCCTCAAGATCCAGCAAATAGATGGCTAGGAAGGGATAGTTCCAACTACGTATCAAAGGCATCTTAATATTTGTTTTTTCATGTCGTCAGTTGGAACATGCAGCCATGTTACCTTCAATATGAGGAAGATTTTTTTTCTTTATAATTTAGGAGATAATGATGATGGAGTTTATTGAATTAAACACTACGAAATTAGAATTGTTGTTTAGATATTACATGGGAAAGAAGAGAAAAATGGAAATGTACTTGAATCTATGATAGCAACTAATGCATATAGAGAAAGTTGGTCTTTTAATTGATGGTACTACTACAAGGAGTTGAGAATCCTTTGAATGAATTGTAGTTGTTGATATAACATCTTAATAAGGCAATAGACCCCTGTTTATAGAAATTTTAATGAGCTTGACTACTAGCTTAGCCTGTTATTAGGTTGACAATTATGCCTATGGGATTTTACACATATTGAGTTAATCCTCACATATTGTTTTTGATGGCTGGCCTCTATTAATAATATAACATATTTGATTAGTTCAATGGAGTTCACAATCTTATTATAATGATAATGGTGCGATCAATAGCATGTTAAGTATGTGTCCACATGCGTGTGAATGTGTGGTCTGCAATGCAATGCACATGAGCTAGTACGTCCTTAAACACGTGGTCTAAAATGTGTCGTACACACACTTGCATGTCCTTAAATGTGTGGTCTACAATGTGCACATTTGTATTTGGACGTCCTTAGTTGTGTGGCCTAGGCACTTGCCATTGCACATCCCCAAATGTATGGTTAAGAAATGTGGTGCATGCTACCATACATCAACTATCAATCACATGCACATGTGTTATGTAGTCCACAACCTAACACATATGCCCTTTAGTTCTAGGTTTTGTGAATCTACTTCCATTAGTTGTCAGAAGTTTGTAGTTAGAGACATATCTATATCAAAATCAATGTATGTGAGAGGCTGAATTTTGTTGCTAGAGATTCATTTGTTGTCAGAAAGTGTTTGACACAATTCTAGAGTAAGATATTTTTGGGAGTTTTGGTATGAGGGGTTCCATTAGGTTGATGAGGGGAATGAAGATAACTATTAAAAGTCCACATTAGTGGGATTTGCCTAAATTCATCAAGATCCTTCTTCTAATCAAAATCTTTTAGATGAGGGGTAGAGAGGACAATTGTCTTGCTTGAACCAAAGATTGCCAAACTAGATCTTGAACAAAGATTTGATCACAGTGGTGTGGTAGGCTACTATTCTACTTGAGAATGCTCCTTAGTGGAATATTTTATTAAAGTTCAAACCCTTATAACTCACTCTCTTCTAGACAAAGATAGCACTAAAGTACCTTTACATGGGACTAACTTCGATTGTTTGTTGAAAGTTTCTTCTAGTTCAAACCTTCATTGTTTGATGGATATTCTAATAGAAGAGGTTACACTTCAAGTCATAAGGAAGATTGTTGGTTTAGATGTAGGTATATGTTGTAATATATATAATAGCATGCATTGACACACAGAGCATGAAAATAATGAAGGAGATAAGAATTGTTAATGTAATTTGTAGATAAACTTCCTATGTTATGGGGCCTCGCCTAACAAAGTAATATGCTAATTTTTTAAGTGATTACAATGCTGATTCCCCAACTACAAACTCACATTTGCGAATATTCTTTTGGCACTAACTCATTTATGCATTTCTAGCCTAATTTTCGTAGGAAGTATGCTTCCCTTGTGTCATATGAATCAAGACTATCTCTTGGTCTAGACTCTAACATTGATGCGAGCTCCTCCTCCTTGCAATTAAGAAAATCAACTCATCAAATTAGTGTAAATTGAATTTGGATAAGACGGTGAAGTGCTCTCTACGAATCCTTATCCACAAGAAAAGTTAAGATTATTCCAACAATTTTCATGCCAATGAAATTTAGTTAAGTAGTCTTTAAAAATCCATTGAAATATGAAAATAAAATTCCTTGTCATCTTAGAATTTTAAACATGGTAAGTTTTCTCAACAAGTTAACTTATCAAAAATCTTCATAAATCCAGTGTGAAAGACATGTATAATGATTTGGTTAACTCCTTGCCAATTTATGTCAGAATAATTTATGAAAACTTCCCTTGATAACGTTCATCAACAGTCTATTACAACATATCTCATGGTAGTAGTTGCCAAATCATATTCACCACACAACCTAATTGAGGATGTACCAAAATAATGATGACATTAACTCCATGATACTAACAACCTCCCTTTTTAATAACATGTGGAATAACCTTAATCACCTAAATCATTGTCATCTAGCATTGTGAATTCCATCAAGTATTAGAACTCAAAATAAAATATGATCAAGGCTCTTGTTCAATCACATGTCTTAATATAAATTATATCACATCTAGTAAATAGAAACAAAAAATCTAAACAATACCATAGAAACTAGTTAGGAACACAAAAATTACTCCTTAAACAAAAATCTTGATATTTGGACAACTTGTACAATAAATCTCCCCCTTTTTGGGCCACAAAATGCCAAAACTTAGTTCTAATAAGTGTAAAACCATGAGTATCATCCACAATAGAAATTTACCCAAGTAATCTCAGGTAGTCTAAAACCATAGAATAAAGTGAAGAGAGAACCTTAAATCGTGCACAATCTAAATCTTTATTACAACATATTTGAAAACAATCTTCTATAAAGTTGACATCTTTGATGAAGTGTTAAAGGTAATTTAATATCCTTAATCCCATATTCTTTACCAAACTCATGAAGTTAACAACTTGTAAGTTGAGAATTGTTTCAACACCAATCCAAAATCTTTATCCACCAACCAATCACTAGAAAAAATCATAGCATAGCTTTAATAAGCTAATTAACTATCAATTGTCTCTATTCATCATCTCATTACTCCCTTTGAGTGGTACTAGGTGTTTCAACTTGCATCTCAATATTTGTTGGTCCATCTTATAGTATGTCTAATGTTGAAACAAAGGCTTCCATAGGTGATGTGATAACCTAAGTAAAATAAGACTTTATGTGAATAAATTTATGCCCAAATTATGTTATTTAGTTTTTATCAATAAAAATAAAGAAATTTACTTATCTTATGTGTTGCTATGGTTGTATGATGAAAATAAATGTGAAGAAAGGGATACAAGCTCATCTAAAGGCATCAAATCAAGGAAATGAAAGATCAAGGCCTGTTATACCGTTGAAGTGTAGCTTTGTCACCTGAGCGAGCTACTAGTGACGGAGTATGTAGAGATTAATCAAAAACACCATTGGTCACCTACGGCTCACCTAAGGGATGATCTAGTGATAGTTCAAATTTAGCCTGTCCCCGACTTGCCACTTAGGTGACAAGGAAGCAACTAGCATTGCCTATTCCATTACTTAGGTGATGGAATAGGTGATAGTTCAAATTTTGGGTACCTAACCTTTGGACTAATGGAAGAAAATGAAAGAAATGAGTAACTCATCAAGGACTTTGGGTAGTGAAGGCTCAACCCTATAGATAAGGGACTGTTCTACAAGCTAAAATTATCATCCATAACTTAGAGTGGTTATAGACATCATGATGTATAGCTGTAATATTAGTTTAGTATAAGTAGAAGGTTTGAGGATGAGTTTGGTGCTCTCACAAGACGTAAGGCGTGGCATGAAAGTGAAGAATTGCTATGGAAGGAAGGTTAACAAGTGATAAGTATTTATCTTTAGTTTCCTAATTTCCTATGTATGGTTTCATTGAGCAAGACACGTAAGAATTTTCATGTTATCTTTTTTAATCAATTGTCTTTTCTTATTTAGTTGTGGTCCATTCTTCTTAGTCATATTTTTCTCGTCTTTCATATTTCTTAATTTAATCTTTAATTTCACACTTGTGTGCTTAATTGAAACTATACTGTAAGTTTAGTGTGAACAATTTACATTTGATCTTCACTTTATGCATATTGTCAAAATTCTAATTCTTATATAAAATGGCTTACAATTATGATTGGACTTCTAATTATTGCATGAAATGAAATTAATGTTGATTATTCTTGAGATTTTTCTAATTAGAAAATTATTTGTTAAATCAAGGTATGAATGGTTCCTTTTATAATTCTTATTCATGTAACTCATATCCTAATTTATGTAATTCTATTTCTCTAGGAAATAATATTGAAGAATTATTGTCAGATGTGGTTCAAGTTACTTCATATTATATAGTTAGGATAGATAATTTATTAAAAGAAAAAAATGAAAAGTTAAGTGAAAATTCATGGGTAACGCTAAACAATCAAGTACTTCAACCACTAGAATAGCCTTCTACAGAAGAATTGTATAATTAGCTAGTGACTAGTCATGAAGCAACAATAAGTATGGCTGAAAATTTAACAAATTTCCCGATCATTAATACTAATACAAAAAGGCTGAATTGATGACAATAGAACTTAAAGAAGAAAAGGCAAGTAAAAGAATTTTGGAAGAATTCTAAGTATCATCCTCATGCTTAGAATTAGTTGAACCAGTAAATGAGAACAACTTTAGGATGAATGGGCCAATTGAAAAGTCATCCCAAGAATTAAAAAGTATAGAAGAAGATCACAAGCTAACTTCCTTAGAATTAAGAAAACAATGTGAAAACAATGAAAGGGAAGAAAATAACTTGTGATTTTGTATTAAAAATTCCCATTAATCATAAAGAAGATGAAGACCTCCTTTATTTCTATGGTAATTTTAAAGAACCAATCATGATTAATTCTTTGCAGTAGCATTATCTCAAAGGCTACATTGTGTTAAATTTTTACATGAGGTATTTAATCAAGAAAGGAAGATAGAGAATGATGAATTGGTGTGCCTTGTTCAAGCAAGTAATGCGCTATTACAAAAATTAAGCTCATGATAAGAGACTAGAAGTATTTCCTTTCCCATTTTTATGGATAATTCTCTTAAATTGAAAAATAAATATGTTATGAATGATGATGTGAGCCAAAATGTGTATTATAGAGGTTGTATTCCTATATTTTGCTCTTTCAATTATTAAAATATGGAAAATTACTTATTTTTGTTATTTGGAATAAATTTTTAGTAAGTATAAACATAGAATGGGAAATTAAATCAATAAGTATAATTTTATAAGAATATATTTACGTGAACTTGATTAAAAATTTTTGGAGGTAATCCAAGAATAAGTTTGGTTGAAAACAATAAACTTAGCACTTCTTGGGAGGCAACTTAAGTAATTTTCTTTCCTTTCCTTTTTCTTTTTTTTTTTTTCATTTTGAATAAGGTTATGCATAATAAAAGCTTGTGGTTGGAAATAAAAAACTAACGAGATAAATGAATAAATTTATTGTGGAAAAAGGAATTAAGGGTCATAATCAATGATAAATAAATTCTTGAAAAGTAATAAACTAGTAGCATAAAAGTGTGATTTATATATTACATTACTTAGTGCAAGTCTTTCTCTTTTGAGCACACACCAAGTACTTTGATGTGAAGTTGAGTTTTAAAATTATTTATATTTAGATGTAGTATTGTGTTCAAGGTGTAAATTTTTATATTGTATTGCTTGATCCCTTGAATAAGTTTTAATTTAAAATACGGTGGTTTCAGAAAAATATGTAGCATTAAAAAATGGGCAAAAAATAAAGTTTGAAAAATAAAAGGGCTCTAAAACAAGAAGTCTACTCTGCTGATTCGAATGCTGAGTAACTAGAATTATGCAAATGACTTTTGTTCCCTTTTACATAAAAGGACACAAGAATCATGAGTATGTACAGCATTCTACATTCGTGACATATTGAGTAACTGGGGTGCGCAAAAGACCTTTATTTGCTTTCATGTGAAAAAGGTATGTGATGACCTAGAAAAAGAAAATAGCCCTTCAAAAAGAAGAAGAAGAAGAAGAAGAAGAAGTGACAGAGAAAAAAATATATGCTCCATGCTTTTTGAAAAAAAAGTTTTGTTGTGAGTATCAAAACGCAAAATAAATAAAGGGTTAAGGAACTCACTAACAAGTAACCAAGAATGGAGCACAATTGAAGAATATGAATTTTTCCAAACTCCTTTCTGTTAAAGTTGCTTGAAAAGCGCACACACACACACAAGGATTTTTGTATGAAGGTAATGTGATAAAATAAATTCATACATTTAGATGCTAGTGTGTTACTTTAGAGAATTCTAAGATAATGATGATTGGAAAGTTTCGATTTTGCATAAATTTATTCTTTTGTTTTACTTGATGATGAGCAAGAAATAAAGCATAGGGGTATTTGATAACCTAAGTAAAATATGACTTTATGTGAATAAATTTGTATTCAAATTATGTTATTCACTTCAAATTATCACTCAAACTAAAGAAATTTACTTATTTTATGTGCTGCAGTTATTGTACTATGAAAAAAAGTGCGAACGAAGAGATATAAGCTTGTCCAGAGGTACCAAATCAAGGAAATGCAAGATCAAGGCTTATTGCATTGCTTAAATGAAAGCTTGTTGCCTAAATGATTGCCTAAGTGAGTTACCAGTGATAGAATAGTTGGAGACCAATCAGAAACTTCTACTGGTTGCCTATGGCTAGCCTAAGGGATCAGTAGACAATAGTTCAAATTTAGCCCGTCACCTACTCATTACCTTGGCAACATGGAAGTGACCAGCATTGCATGTTCCATCTCTCAAGCAATGGCATGAGTGACAGTTCAAATTTTAGGCGCCTAACTCCTAGATGAATGGAACAAAATGAAGGAAATGAGCAACCACTCAGGAACTTTGGGTGGTGCAGGTTCAACCCTATAAACAGGAGAGTGTTTTACAAGTTAAAGTCATCATCCATAGCTTAGAATCCTTATAGACATCATGATGTACTGTTGTAATATTAGTTTAGTATAAACAGAGGGTTTGATGATGAGTTTAGTGCTATTGTAAGATGTAAGGCATATTTGGAAGCGAGGAATCACTATGAGAAGAAATCCAACAAGCAAGAAGTATTTATCTTTTATTTTTCTAAATTCCAATGCATGGTATTATTGAGTTAAATGAGTAAGAACTTTTATTTTATCATTTTAATTTTTTTGCCTTTTCTTATTTAGTTGTGATCAATTCTCTTCTTCTACTTATATTTTTATTTTTTTTACCTATCTTGTGGTTATAATGGAAGTGAATCCACAAGTTAAGTAAATTATTCATAATTGTGAATAGTGCACTTATAATGGAAGTGAATGTCCTATATTCACAACAAAATTGTGATCAACTTATTATTCTTCTTTACTTTTATTTCCTTTTTTCCTAACTTCTTGTTATAACAGAAGCGAATCCAAAGGTTGGAACAATTGATCACAACTGTGAATCGTAGACTTATAATGAGAGTGAAGGTTTTACGTTCATATGAGTTTAATTATTAATCCATTATTTTTATTCTTAATTGAGTTAATTCCATAAATGATTGGATTAATTCAGTTGAAGACTTAGTATAACTTGGGAAAGTGTACAGAGAATTAAAAGGATTAGTAGCCCCTAAATAAGAAATTAAAGTTGGATAATTAAATAAATGACAAGGAAGGTTCATATATATATATATATATATATATATATTGTATGATGATTGCTATTAGCCTTTACTTGTAATTGCTACTATACTTATCTCATGCCATCTACTTAGTTAAGAATTACTTTATTGTTTAAAAAATTATTATTGAATTCATCTTTAAATTAATACTTAATCAAAATACAATATTAGCAAAAACAACACTCTTATTCTCTATAAATACGACAACCTAACTAACTTGTATTATTTGATGCGACCATTGGACATTTGCAATGTTAAATTTTCCTGCATCATGATAGTGATTCAACTAGGATGCCTTCGACATTTGTTTCTCCTTTCTATTTTTTTTAATAGTTTTTAAATTTTCTAAAAATAAAACTATATATAAAATATATGACACAAGGAGATTAATTCCAATATAATATCAATTTAGAAAGCAAAGATCCAATGTACTCCTTGATTTCTCAAATTTGGCTACATTTAGTGCTTTTGTTAAAAATGTCAACATACCACTCATCTATTGTAATGTGTTACACAACAAAGTCCTTCTCTTGAGGTATGCCATAATCCTACCACATTATCTTCATCCATATTAATCATGTTTAGCAACTAGGTTTAATGTAGGATGTAAAATTAATATATGTTGCTAGCTCATCTTAATTAATCAATTAAGTATTTGTTGACCTCATCTCATCACAAATATCAATTTTTATCTTCTAAAGAGTGATTCTCCTAAGTTTAGAAGAACATTGAGGGATTTCATCATCATTTGTTGTATTATCACGAACTATTGTATTAGATGTTGGAACAAATGGAGTAACACTTGTGTTAGTGTTTTAACACTTTCTACTATTGCTTTTTCAACTTCAAGCTTGATTGTATTATCTTTTTCCATCTTCTATAAATTTAGCTATGGAATTCCATAAATGGATTCAAGTTTGTTAGATTATAATGTTTAGGTAGTTGATTTGTCATAATTTATGGTGGCACAATTTGCTTTCAACTTCTATCTTTAGGCCGACTTAAGGGTTTTTTAATAGGTACAATAATCTTTTGTCTTTCATGGCAAATGTATGCATAGACACAAAACTCTATTTTATAGAATTTTACATCAAATTTGAGATCATAAAATTGGCCTTTAAGTCTTTAACATGTAGGACTTTCTTGATTTTGGATAGTCCATCAATATGTAGAACACTCTTTTCAATAACCTAACTTATTTATACATCTTTGAGTGTCACAAAACCTTTTGAATAGATTTTGTAGTTGGAAAGAAACTTTTACCTGTCATGTGATGAGAATAGCCACTATCAAAATATAATTTATCACATATCTCAACATATGGTGAGGTATTGCTAAAAAACACTTCATTTCAGATTTTTCACCTAAACTCCTCTTAAACTACTCAAATTTCTACTATTTGAATGGATTTTTCTTCCTTCCATTAAGTGTTTGAATAACTTGAAACATGGTAAGAGATGGTGGCAAAAATTATGACAATAAGTACAAATAAAATTTTTCTTCAACCTTTTGGGAGTATTTTGTCCTATTCCCTTTAGATATTGTAACATGTAGCCTAATAAATACTATCTTTGTGGAAAACTCCACTTTTTGGGCTCTAAACATGCTAGTATTGGCCTATTCAATGTATCCCATACCAAAATGGTCTTTAGACTACTTACCTGTCGTGAGGATATCATTATGCTTGGCCTTTTTTTTGTTCAATATCTTTAGTCCTACTATTGATTTTTTTACTTTACGTTGTAAATTTTTATTTGATACTTGCAAATTATGAAGTCCTTTAGAAATTTTGAATGTGAGAATTGTGCATCAGCTTTTTCTTGCTTCACTATTCTTATTTCTTGTTTGAACTTCTTTATGGTATTTTGAGCTACTGTAATTCTCTTAACTAGCCTTTGATTTATTGACATTAACTCATATATTGCTACTACTATGGTAGACATTTTTGATATTGTGCAAGATTGTAATGACCAAATTTTTGCAAGCAATAAATAAACCTTTTTTCATTCTTTTATCTAATTATTATTATTTTATGAAAGGATTTAATACATATGTTAGTCAAAGTGTGAAAAGATATGAGGATTTGAATGACCCTCCATGTTGGCAACATCCCACATGGAGTTTGAGGAAATTATAGTTGGCTGAAGGCTAACTTTGGAAGAATTAAGGGTGATTGAATTTGATTTTAGGCGGGAAATTCATGCTAAAAGTAGAGTGGTCAACTCTATTGTATTTGCACATGCTAGCTCTAGTTATCAAACCATAGCTGCAATGAGACTGCTGAAAGCTTAAGTTTTCCACTCTCAAAATCTTTTCTTGAATGGCTACAAAGAATGTAGAACAAAGGAGGATTTTTGAGCTACTTTGAAGTAACTCTCAAGCTTAAGCCTCATAATTTAATTTGATTTATATGTAAAACTAAAATAATTTTAATGAATTGCACAAACCTTTTGATCCTATGAGATAACCAGGAGATTTTTGGTATGCCAAAACCCATTGAATCACAAGAAACGTAGTTGAGGATAGAAATGCTCAACCCTAAGATACTAAGTTATGTTTTGTTAGAATGGGAATTAAACATATTGAATTGAAATTGATTTCTTTAGTGAAACATGAATTCACAAAAAAAAAAAAAGGGAAATCCCAGTACGAGTAGAATTAAAAATTAGAAGTTAAATGTAGCATTTAATCACTTTCAACTACATGGATATATAAATATATGTATATTTATATGTCTATGTATGTATATATATATATACACGCATATGTATGTATGTATACACCTATTGATATATATTCATGTTTTGTGTGCGTGCAAGATTCTACCATATTAAATGTGCAGACATGTTTGTGGCTGTATGCATCTATTTGACCATAATATGTCCATATAATATATGTAATGGAGGTGGGCCCCATTTGGAGTACATTTGGGTCTAAACAAATAAAAAAAAACGGAAAAAGAAAAAAGGCATAAGACTAACCAAAAGTAGCACTACCTTTTCATCGAGACTAAGTGTGTGATGCACAAGACTTCTAGTATATGGACATGGGGCAAACTAGCAATATATTATAATATATATGGGTATGTGCAAATATATATAATTTCTTTGTGGCGCAAAGGATATGTTTTGTACAACTATGAAAAATTTTGGAGTTAATTACGAATTTTTTGAAATCCTATTAGTTTCATAATTAAATTCTGATCATTCGCTTATGAAAATTGTTTTACTAAATGATTTGGATGTGGACATGATTATATACATGTTTTATGAAAAAATTGTTAAATTTATTTTGCAAAGTATATATGTATATTAAATTAGTTTGAAGAATTGAAAGCTTACGAAAGAATACATATGCATTCGAAATATTCATTAATTCCGACCTTACTAATCAGGAGTATAGATTAGGATACTATCTAATCGTAATTAAAAACTAGCACTCATAGTTGTCATAGTCGACAAATATATACAACACTATCAATTGGGATAGTAGATTGGGCTACTGTCTAGTTGGAGTTGAAAACTAGGGTTCACAAAAGGACAATCAGTTGACCACGTGATCGTACCATCGGAAAATGGATTGGGATACTAACTAATCGAGGTTGAAAATTAGGGCTCACGGCGGATGTAGCCGATTACCAATGGAATGATACTTGAATGTTTAAATTACAAGTATACGATTAGTAAGTAATGAGTTAAATAAATTCATATTTCAATGTTACAATTTGCTTCAAAAAGTTATTTTAAACATTTTGTGAAACACTTTTAATTATGTTCACTTCCTATAAAAAAACAAATAGATCCATTACTAGGTGATTTTGCTCATAAGTTAAATTTTCTATTACAGCTGATAACTACAAAGAGAAGTATGTCTGGGGTTGATAGATACCAAACTTGGAAATTGAAGATCATGAATGTTGTCCTTATCTTTTGTTGTATAATAAGTTGGTTTAGGTATTATTGAAATAAAAGTCTCAATAATATAGCCATATCACGTACCTGATTTTTGGGATGTGAGAAAGATGCTGTAACATTTGGTACCACATGAACAATATTGAATGCCACTTGGTTAGTGGTGTCCTCCTTTTTTCCTTTGTTGCTGTCTTTTGACCTACCATCATTATATGTGATTTTCCACATCTTTTAATAGTGTTAGCACATTCAGATTGAATATGTTGAGTGTATGATTGAATTCATTTGGACTCCTTCTCTTGACACCCTTTAGGATTGTTTGTCTTTCAATTAGTTAAGTTGATGGGTTCCATCCTTCAATCATAGCTATCCATGCCTTCTTATCTAATGGCTAGATAAATGCTTTCATTGTAGCCTTTTAATAGGTGTAATTCATTCCATCTAGTAGGATAGGCCAAGACATAGAAGCTCCTTCTTTGGTGTCATTCTTGTAGCCAACTCTTCAACCAAGATCTCATCCACTTGAAAAACAAGATTTTATAGGTGATAAGGCTTTGTTGCCACTAATTAGTTTGTTCATGTGTTTACATTGTAATGTATGTTATAAAATACACTAATACACGTAATGGAAAAATAACATTTTTCAAGGATGAACTTATATTAACCTTTCCTAGAAAAGTAATTTACTAATTCTTCAAATGATTATGATGATATATCTCATAGCTACACACTCATATTTTCTAAAATTCTTTTGGCTTCAATTCATTTACGTGTTTTTAACCTAACTCTCTCAAGCAACAAGGTACCCTTGTCTCTCTTGAAAGAATTGTGTGTGAATTACCTCTCTCTCTCTCTCTCTCTCTCACACTATTCTTTATGTTTTTTGTGACTTCAACTCATGCATATCATATATGATTAAAGGTCTTTTGGTTAAGAATGATATCTATGTAATTATGGCCAAATATCTACAAAATATTCGGATTCGGTACTTTCCATATTATGACATATTTTGTCTTATGTATCTAGATTTCAACTTCTATACCAAGTACATATCTAAATCTATGAGAATCTTAATTTGCAAGGTGAGCAAAGATTATTCCAATAATTTTCATGCCCAACCAAATTTCATAGTATTTTTTTGAAAGTAGTTAAAACAATCCCCAAAAATCCACCAAAATATTTAAATTAGAATTTTTGCCATCTTAGACTTTGAAATGTGGTAAGTATTCCCAACCAGTAAACTTATCAAAAATCTTTAATAATGAGTGTCCAATACATCAACAATGATTCAATCAACTCCTTTACTTTCCAATTTGTGTTTTATCAATTTGTGGAAACTTCTTATGATAACATTTGTTTATAGTCTGTTACAACATTTCTCATGACAATAGTTGCCGAATCAATATTCTACACATAAATCACGTGAGATAGTGCCAAAACAATGACAACATTGACTTCATGACACTAAGACATTTAGAATGCAATAGTGACATGCTTATAGAGTGGCCAACATTCTATGGGAAAAAAGATTTAATAAGTGACCATAAGAGGAAAGATATTGCAGCCCTTTATTTTTTATCAAGGGAAGTTTTAGTACATTACCAAGAACCATGAGCCATGTAAGTTGGAACTATTGAGGTTTAGGGGGGGCTTGGGAAGTTTATGAGCTCAAAAAGTTTATCTAGAGCAAACCCCTCCTTGTGTTTCTCATGGAGACCAATGTGTAGCAAACCAAAGGATATGATCTAAAAAGAAGTTTAATATGTTTGGAATTGCAATTGATGAAATTAGAAAAGGGAGCAGGTCAGCTTTATTATGGAATAAGTAAATAAAGGTTTCAATTTGGAGCTTCTCCGTGAATTGGAGATTTACATAAATGTTGATTCTTGGTAAAATTGGAGGAATTATATCCAATTGAGATTTATGGATTAATGGAGAAGCAGATTTAACAAAGCATAAATCTTCTTGAAGTATTATTAAAAAATGGCAAATTCTTCTTCCTTGCCTTAGCTATGTTGCGGAGATTTTTATGTGATGCTTGGTGATCAAGAGGAGCGAGGTAATTTATTACATCCTTGTTGTTTTAAGGATTTTTGACAATTTTTGTTTAATTATGGTCTATATGACCTTAATTTTGTGGTTCAACCTTTTACCTAGTGTCATAATGGACAATTGCTTCATATTATAGCATTTGAATCAAGTGGGTGTGTATGCAACATAGCTTCACATTTTTTCCTCACGCCCATACTTTCAACTTAGAGGTTGTAAGGCTTCATCATGATCGTTTACTCATTGTTCTTTCCGCTGTTTCATCCTCAAAGTGAGTAATAGGAAGAATATCTTTTAGATGTTTACCAAAGTTAGAAGAGAGATAACAATATATCTTTCATCAAATAATTATCAACCATTTTTTTCCATTTTTTTTTTACTTTTCCCTATACATATTGGAGTTAGAATGTGTTCTGAAATTTTTTTGTTGCATGGTATTTTATAAAATATCATTATTTATTTTTTCAGGAAAATTACATATGTTTGGAGGCAAACCTTGAATATTTGTAGCTCGATTAATAACTAGTTTTTAGTATTTTGATTAATGTAGATCAGTTATAGTTTTTAACGAACCAATACTTTTCTATGTAAATCCAGAAAAATATCTGCAGGTCTCATGTGTTCTACCTAAGTGCAAATAATTAAAGAATTCTAAAACTAACATTTCTATTTTTTGAAGTTATAAAATTTCATCAACTATGGGACTAAAATAGCTAAAATTTTTGTTTTATCCAAATTTTCCCTCTTAAAATTGTGAAGGTAATGATCATCACTAAAGAAAAAAGGAAAAAAAAAAACAGAATTTGAGTTTTGGGGATAAAGTTCTAATATCCTTTTGAAGTTTAGAACTGTTTAAAACATTCCGTAAAATGTGGGATTGAATTTTGGACCCCATTTTTCTGTGGCACCAGGATACTAAAACATAGAACCGATATATGCATAGAACGTTAAAATTGTGCTAATAAGAGGAATTAATAAAACCATATATGAAAAAAAATTTCTGCGTTTGTATCTCCTTATGGTTATTTAAATTTTCCAATCATTAAGTTACATAAGAATCTGATTACGACTTTCAGATTAAATGCTTAATTATTACAATTTCAACTGCTAATTGTCATTAATAGAATTGTCACCCTGCGAAAAATCGGATTTTTATATTATGATGCGACAGTACTAATGATATAACTCAAACATTCCAGGTAACAAGCTGAACGAGTTGCGAGAAGTCATTTTGCCTCGTACAAAGTTAATGCTTTATCGTTCAGAGTAAAAAGGAAAAGCAAATCGATCTCGGTCTCAATTTTCCCAATTGTCATTAGGGAAATTATTACCTTGCAAATCTAACGAGATATCTCACGTATTCCACATATATGTGTGTGTGTGGAAATATCTAGCTATATGAAAATATGCTGAATAAATAAAAAGGAAACCATTTTCATATAATGCTTGCAGGAGTCATTTTATCTTTTGAAATGCACATAAAATGTCTATCAGATTAAAATAGGAAATGAAAATGAATTCATCTCCCTCGCACACAATTTATTCTGCCCCAGTCAAACAAGAAGCTAGCTAGCAAGTCCACTTATATTCATATGTATTTCTCAATTAATTTTAGTCTTATTGTGATCTTCACTGCCGCGGTTAATTGATCTCTTGGAAGCAAGAATGGGTGAACAAAATAGGTTGCCTTGACCTTTGATAGCCATTGTTTGTAACTCATATTACGTGATACAACGATTTCAATTAAATTTTGGTTTGAAACTTATATTTGTTGACAACACGTTTTACTATTTGAGATTCGTTACTTTAAGAACGTATATTAAAGGGAAACCTGTGAATTCTGGGGTGGAGTTAGGATTTTTAACCCCGAAGTACCTATACACATTTTAATTCATTAGAGAGGGCATGTTTCCAATTTAGATAACAAGAGGATTTGTAGTTTACTCAACATGTACTTAGAAGTTAAGAATTCTCCGTTTTTGGGGATGATTATTCAGTCCAGCGCTGTGTCTTTGTTAGCCAAGTGGCGCAAAACATTTTGTAGCTGAGTTGCTAATTGAAATCAGCAATGAATTTCCTTGTTTTGCAAGGAATTCTGATTCTTGATAAACATTAAACTTCTGGTAGTTAAAAACATTTGCGTTCTTAAACATATATGCTTGCTGACCCTATGTTTATCTTTCATGAAAATCCGCAGAATATCAGTTAAAGAATGGGAAAATGGTCGATCATTTGGTGGCTTGGAGTGACTTCTGAGCGATTCTTCCTCGTTGCCGACTTGGGATTTGGAAGGGTAAGATTAATTCACAGATATTATTGGGTTTATTTGACAATTTTCTTTGGTTTTAGTGGAGCCGGGAGCCATGTTTACTATGCCTTGTATGCATCTTGAGTATTTTTACTTTGACTTGTTCAAAAATAATGACTATTCTAACCAAAATTGTGTTTCTCATGTGAGGAATGCGCTTTTTCAATACACATATATCAATACTATATTATTGAGTTAATATGATTTTTTTTAGTTACACAAAATCAAATTATACAGCTACTATTATTTAACTTTCTTTTCATTTTTTCTCTCCTTTTATTTCTCACTATTCTTTTCTATTATTATTATTATTTTTATTTGTGTTTAATTTTTCTTTTCAATTTCATTTCATCTTTCTTTATTTTCTTATTTTAAAAATTTTTAGTTCTATTATTTAAAATATAATAACTTTATAATTTATAAATAAATTTGTACACATAGAGTGTGTGCCATTTTTACTAATATATATGAACTGATTGGTCTAATGTATATTTTTATGAAAGATTATAGTCATTCTAGGCTTTCGAAATTTTATTACAAATGGTAATTTTCATTTAATTATTTGACTGCGGACATTGACGGTTCATTTATTAATTTTTTCTCCTTAAACAGCAGATTTGGCCATACCTAGTTATGACTATGGCCATGATTCGCACCAAGGGTGCCCATTTTAGGACAACATACATTTGTCTAATAAATTTATGAACTTCTTTAAAATAGTCTACAAGATATTTAAGAGTTCACATGGTGTTACAAAATATTCAGTAAAACATTCAGTAAACGATTTCTGAATCTTCTAAGTTCATTCAAAGAAAAGGATGGATTTGACTTGTGATATGGATATTGTTAATTATTTTCTTTAATTTTAATTGTTCTAATGAATATCACTGATTTATGAGGTGCAATACTGAAAATTACACGCAGCAAACAGGTTGAAATGATTGCTCAGTGTTTTCTTTTCCAGTCTAATTACCTATAATTAAAATTAAATCATGAAGTCCAATTTTGTGCTTTTTTTATTTTCAGACAGTTGCTGGGGGAAGACAAAAGTCAAGCCCCTGTAGTGTAATTGGCTCGACATAACTACCATGTATAAAAGAATTATTAGCCTCAACTTTTAGTATTTAATATACTAATGTTATTTTATCTATGAATATCATGAGTACAATTTTTTGAACCTATGTTTCAATTCCTTATTAACATTTAATTGATCCATCATATCTGCCTCGGGAACTAAAACACTTCAACAGTATTATAATGTTGTTTTCGCAAAAAAAGAAGAAAAAAAATTTCAAATATGCTTGCAGGTTGTTTTGAGCAATGGGATTGTCAACCTAACATAAAGTACACCGGAAGGTCAAATCCCCAGCATAACATATGAAGGAAGTGAAAATTTGCTTGAAACCCGAGACACACAGGATAATCGAGGGTACGCATACTAACAGGTGCAATTTTATTGTGTACTGTTAGACTTTCAGGAATGGCTTCCTAGTTGCACTACATTCGAGGAATTGAAATTCCTTTGAATCTCGATTCTCGACCAAATCATAAAGGATTAATTTGATTTGTTGATATTCGTAGGTATTGGGGTGTCATTCGGAGCAACACGCCACATCATGAAAACATGGACAAGTAAGTTGGCATCCATTCTTCACTGTGACTTGCATTGAATGAAAATTAAAATTTCAACAGTAAAGTTTACTGACTGATGTTGCAAATAGAAACTCATACGTTAACGTGTGTAACTCATGATTCAGCTTATTTCAACATCTTAAAAGTAATGCACTGCACTCCAAGTAGTTAATGAAGTGAAAATTATATGCAATTGCTCCCACAAACTTAGAAACAACACCTAGAGACTATAGGATTGTAAATATTTTCACCTGATGCACTTAAGTAGTAAAATTGTGACATGTTATGATTTTAAGTACTTGATGTGGATGCATTTTCGAATGGACCTAACTAGTATAGGCATTTAATTAAATGTTGGTTCAATCCATTAAGCTTCTCAGGAACAAGTCATAAGGTCGTAGGGCACAACAAAGATCAAGTAGAAGTTTCATTCACCGTGACATGGGCAGCAGGTAGTCCAAGAGTTTTGGTTAGCATAGACAAAATGTGAACTGCTCTAAAATCCTACAAAACGATTTCCATAATCATTTTCCCGCAATGTTGTTGACACTTGAATTGCTTTAACATTGGGAATGACTAAGCACATCCGTGATAATAAAAGATTCCCCCAGATTATATACATATACGGGCTCTCAAGCGATTAGAAGGATGGCCTGCTTTCGTAATCCAAGAAGGAAGAGCTGTGCTAAAGCTTCCAGAAAACAAGTGATTACAAACATCATCCTTATTATTTCATTTTCTATTGGGAACAAAATGACGCCCAAATTTGGGCACTACCCTCGAGACTTTCATCTTGATAATATTAAAGTCCAATATATCTGAGAAACCAAAATCATTTATTGTAAGGTACGAAGATACCATGTTCCCAAAAGTTTTGAAACCTACATAAGACTTTCTCAAAAATCCTCAAAACATTAATAGTAGCAGAATATTAAAATTAAGACTTATTGACAAGCAACCCATAACCTTAAACATAAAGATTACAACTTATTAAAATATCAAATAATAATTTAAACTAAATCCCGAGCCGCTTCTTCACCAACCCCAGATTGACTCGTCTTTGTGATCCTTGACTGTCAAAAAGGGCTTACAAAGAAGGTTTGAGAGCAAAAGTGCCCAATAAGAGATTACCTATTTTAAAGGATGTGAACAATTCAAAGCACACACAGAAGTCCTTTTCAAATAAATTTTCACGTATGAATATTTTTCAATGAAATGTCCTAATAACATTAGTACGTGTAAAATTTTTTCAACACCATCTCATAGTATAGATTGCTCATAGGTGAGCTAAAGTTATGGATTTAGTCAAATTCACATGCTTTTCATATGAGCAGTTGATGTTACCTCATTACACAAATGTTTCTATTGGAAACTGTTTTCTGATCACATATTGCCTTGCCCAAAACTTTTCATCTTATAGAACACTAATTATGTAGGACAAATACCTTACTCACTTGCAAGGAGGCGAATCTCTTATTGAATACACACATGCCTCCATCCGCATTTGTGCAATGACACATTAGGCTTATGACCCTATCTAATATCAAGATAGATATTAGCCCATAATGCCCTAATAATACATTGACTGTCATAGGTACATGACAACTATGTCGTCTTAAGTTTAAGACCCACGCACACATAATACAATCATGAAGTAAGATGTAGATAGCCAAGGGTGAATTCCATGTGTCAACTTCACTCTGGGAGTCACTATCCAAATGCTTTTTTCCCAATGGTACATTCAAACACATGTATTCTCAGTATCTTATTTTGAACGGCATGTCACATATCATACAAATACAAGGTTTGTAAGTTGTACCGACTCTCTATTTCTCATTAAGTTGTTCATGACTTGCAGACTAATTTTAATGATAGAGTACTAAGACAGCTTGTTGTCCATATTCATAACTCTTTATGAGTAAGGCCTTTTAACTCAAATATATAGACACATGCAATACTTTACACCAACCAAAATATATATGCACGAGAAACTTGCTTGAACTTTGACATGTGAAATCAATATTTTATTAATAATTGTGAAGAAATATATATACAACCACATTGTCCTCTAGTATCTTTCATTATCTATGAGCATTAGAGTGTATATCACTAACAATTTTGCACTTGTAGTCTAATATCGTTAGAGGTAATGCGAATCTCCATGGTACATAATACCAATATTCTTAAGATAGTAATCGAGTTGCCGCTGAGTCATCAGCTTAATAAGTAGGTCAACCACATTATTAGCTAAAGCTATTTTCTACATGGGTATATCAGCCCTTTAATGATTTCCCAAATAATGTGGTGGCACCTCTCTCCTAAGCCTTGTAAATCAATTAAATACTGAAGAGGTTCAGTATAGAAGCCTCTAAGAAAATATTGCTACCATTTAGGTACAACATCTATCTCACAAAATCCATGTGCCCAAAGACAAATGATAAGAAATGGATGTCATACTGAATAGCAGTAATTCTCCCTTAGAGGTTTCTATACTGAACCTCTTTAGTATTCAATCGATGTACAAGGCTTAGGACAAACCTAATAATCTGTTTACACTATCTCTATAAACACAAATACCTAAGATGTAGGTCACCTCTCTCAAGTTTTTTTATGGACAAGGTGTTAATAATGTGCTCTCTAATGCTAATAATCAATGAGAGATACTAAGGGCATTATGGTTGTATATGTATATCTTCAAATTAATTGATAAAATATTAATTTATTCAGATCAATATTATAGCAAGTTTTAATACATATAAATCTTGAAAGGCATAAATATTCCATATGCCTATGCAAATGAGTTAAGAAGATTTATTTATAAAGAATTACGAATATTGACAAAATGCTATATTAATATTTGATTACTAAAACTAGTTCGCGAGTCACATACACTCTAAAGAGCATTAGAGAGTTGGTACGACTTGCAAACCTTGTATTTGTAAGGTGAGTGTCATTTCGTTCAGTATGAGACACTAAAAATACATGTGTGTGGATGTGCTATTGGGGAATAAGAATTCAGAGAATAACTTGCACAAGTAAGTAAACATATGAAATTCACTCTTTACTATTAACGTTTTACTTCATAATCATGTTAAGTATATGTAGACCTTAGACCTAAGGTGATATAGTTATCTTGTGCAAATGACAGTCAATATGTCATTAGGACATTAAGGGTTGATATCGATCTTTGTATGGGATAGGGTCATGAGTTCAGCATGTCACTGCTTGTGTATGTATGAACACATGTGTGCGTTCAATAAGGGATTTGCCTCCTTATAAGTGAGTAAGGAATTTGTCCTATTTAGTTAATGCTCTATGAGATGAAAATTCTTGGCCAAGGTAGTGTATGATCAGAAATGAGTTTTTGATAAAAACATAAGTCTTATGAGGCAATACAAATTAGTGATATGACCAATTTGTGAGTTTGACTAAATCTATAAATCTCATTCAGTTAGAATAAGGTAGGACAAAAGATCTATATCGCATGGTGTTCATAATCAGGAGAGTTCATTATGATCTATTTCACCTCGTCTTAACTAGGTTATGATATAGGCTGCAGGATAGGCATTATTCATATTCTTTGAGTCATACTTATTGCTAATTAAGGATTAACATAGGGAGTCACACATAGAGGATTGCTGTGTATGATAAGTGTTAAGTTGGTAGGTAGCATAATTTATTTGGTAGCAATTGGATTGAACCAAATAAATTACCATGGTATTTGTTAATGATGAAATCATTAATTAGAAATACAGTGGGAACTTTAATTTAATTAATAGGATTAATTAAATTGAGGAGATAAGACACGAATGGAATTATTTGATATCAATCATGTATGTTAATGACAAGACATAAATGGAATTATTTGACATCAATATTGTTTTTTAATAATGTGATTATTAACTAGAAATATGTTGACCTTTAATTTAATTAATGGGGTTAATTAAGTTGAAAGATATAATTCCATTAAGACTTAATTATTAATAGGGATGAATAATTAAAAGGCTAGATGGATCTTAATTATAAATGGAGATTAATAATTAATAGTCATGAGTTGTAATTATTTGAGTTTAATAACTAAAAGGTACATTAGCTAGTAATTACTAAAAGTCTATGTAGTGAGACTATAGATCCTATAGCTAGGGTACCCTAGTGTCTTAATATACATGTTTTGGAAAAGTTCTATGCATATGAAAAATCAGAAAATTTATGTGCCACCCTCAAAGTAGAGAAATTATTCTAACCACCCTCTCCTTCTCTTTTGGGCTACAAAAGCCTTCCAACCCAAAGGAGTTTGTGTTAGAGCTTTGCAAAAGGTGTTTTGCAAGGTGTTGAAGGTGCTCGTTATCACAACAACTGTATAGACAAACTAGAAGTCAAGGTTTGAGGGCCATGGCTTTAAGATTGCAAGCGTGCTCATAAGAATGTGATTCCAAAGATATGTTCATTTCACTTTTCTTTAGTACTTCTTAGTTCATGTGTGTTGTATGGAGAATGTGGAACCGTGCACACATGTGTCAATTAACTATAATGTCTTCATTAAAACCAATATGCACACATGAACTTAAAACAGCTTTCAACTATAATGGCTTCATAAAAAACGAAGTGCACACACACTCAGTGGTTATGATTCATTAGAAAGGAGTTTTCTTTGGGATCAAATTTTAAAACCCTTAAAACCTAAATGAAGCTACAAAATAACCAAGTCTTGATTGAGCTTAACATTATAATATCAATCTCAATTAATAGTATGTTATCCACATGCAATAATAAGAATGTTATTACACTCCCACTAAACTTCTTGTAGATGCACAGTTTATTTTCATTTTTGATGAAGACAAATGATTTGACTACACCATTAAAACGAAGATTCCAACTCCTAGACATCTGTTTAAGGGCATAAATGGACCTCCGAAGCTTGCATATCCTATGAGATTCTTCTTAGGCTAGAAAATCGTGAGGCTACACCATATAAATATCTTACTCAAGCATTCTATTGAGAAAAGCGATTTTGACATTCATTTGCCAAATCTCATCACCTTAGTGGGTGACTATTCCAAGAACAATTTGAGTAGATTTAACCATGGCAAATAATGAAAAGGTTTCCTCATAGTTAATTTTCTTCTTTTAACTATAGTCCTTCCCTACTAACTTGGCCTTGTATGTTTCCACTCACTAATCAAACCAATTTTCCTTTTGTAGACTCATTCACATCTAATGGAAACAATTCTTTTATGTGGATTCACCATAGTTCATACCCGGTTCACATGCATTGAATCCATTTCATATTTCATAGCCTCTAGCCACTTAGTGGAGTCCCTATCTGTCATTGTTTGATCAAAGGTAGAAAGATCATCTCTATGATCATTATCTCACATTAGGAACAACCTTTGTCCATTCTCTAAGCTATAATCAATCTCTCTAGTGCTCAAGAGATTCTACCTAATCATTGCAACAGTTGCCCTCAAAAGATTGCTCTTGAATAGGATTTTGCCTTATGGGATCAACTTTCTTGAGCACTATGGCTCCACTTTTACCATTTTCATTAAAAAAACTCTTTTTCAAGTAAACATGCCGAATACCCAATGGCAATCATATTACCTTCAGTTATGTCGAACTTATATCCCATGGAAACTTAGGGATATTTTACAAAGTGGCCCATAATGACCCTAGTTTGTAACTTGTCCGTCTTAATCTTCTTAATAAAAACTAGGCATCCCCAAATCTTCAAATGCTTAAGGTTTAGCTTCCTTCCATTTCATGTCACATGCAAGATGGAGGGAATGGACTTAAGGGGAATCCTATTAAAAATGTAAGTTGTGGTAAGAAGGGTGTGCACTCATAAGGATATAGGAGAGTCGATCAGACTCATCATAGATCAAATCATGTCTGACAAAGTTTGATTTCTATGCCCAACTACATCATTCAATCAAGGTGTTAATAGTGGTGCCAACAATGATATAATACCCACTCTTCTTGAGGAACTCTACAAACTCGGCACTCATATACTAGCCTTCATAATCTGATTGTACTGCATTGGTATGCTTTCCAATTTGTTTCTCTACTTGTGCCTTGGATTCTTAGAACTTTTCAAAGAATTCATATTTGTACTCCATTAAGTACACAAAACTATACCTCAAATAGTCATCAGTAAAGGTTATGAAGTAGAGAAAAACCTCCTCTAGCCATTTCATTATATGGTCGACAAACATTAGTGTGGACTAATTAGAACACATCAGTGGTCCTTTTGACATATCCATCAAATGGAGTTCTAGTCATCTTTCAAAGTGCATAAGGCTAGAAAGTTGGATAGGGTTTCTCTCCCAATAGGCTAATAAGCCCATCTTTCTTTTTCTAATCTTATTATCCCTGACATAGCCCAGTCTAAGATGCACAAATGCTTGGGATTTAAACCATCCGTTTGGCATTTGTTTGAAATAATATTAACCACATTACTATTATCCATAGTCAAATAATATAAGCTACTGATGAGAGATGCTGTGTCTACCAATTTATTATAATAATAAATATAGAATATGTTGCCTCTAAAAGAAAATTCATGATTTTCTTTAATTAATAATGGAATAGAAACAATGTTCTTAAGACCTTTGGGCAAAAATAGACGATCTCTCAAAACTATATATATCTTGATGATAGTTTAATTGAAGCAATCCCAATCACAATTACTTCAACACTTGCTCCATTCCCTACCTTAATCACAGGTTCACGATTCTCAAGCATTCTACTTCGAACTAGATCCCAATGCGAAGTACAAATATGAAATGAAACACTAGAATCTAAAATTTAAAAAGTAGAAAAATACACTAATAGAACAAAATGTTTCATAAACATCAAATTCATTACCTCTCGGTTCCTTCTTCAGGTTGTTGAGGTACCCGACATAGTTCCTCTTCTAGTGCCCATTTTGTCCATTGTGGAGACACTTTCCTTTTTTTACAAGAGCTTTAGCCTTCTTAATACTCCCACTGGCCCTAGGAATAGTAGGCTTCTTCTTCTTTATCTTCGCTTTATTGTCACACCGCAGGAGTTAGATATAGCATGAACCACCTGCTTTCCTTTCCCCTTCATGCCTATCTATGTAGTCACCAGCTTGTTGAGGAGCCCAACCAATGTGCACTCAATATCATTCATGTAATAATTCATGATGAACTACAAGAAAGAGTTCAGAAGCAATTATAGGATCAAATCCATTTATAGATTAGCATCCATGATGAAGTCAAGTGACTCAAGCCTCTTAATGAGTGAATCATCTTAAAAACATGCTCACAAATGTCACCACCCTCTGCTATGCATATTCTGAACAATTGCTTTGATATCTCATGCCTAGCAGTATGACTCTGCTTACCAAACCAGTCTTGCAAGTGGTACAACGTCTCCTAGGCATTGCCCATCCCCTCTTGGGTCCATGGAAGATCATTGGTCATAGTAGCTAACATATTGCTCTTGATCCCTAAATTCTCCTCCACCCAATTTTTATGAGTGGTTATCTCCTCTCATTAGCCTCGTCAGCAGGGCCTCGTGGGATATCAGCCTCCAAAACATAGCTAAGACACTCTAGATTGAGAACAAATCTCACATGCTAGCACATGCTAATCGACTTAGTCAGGCCAAGTTAAAATATTGGTCTCAAGTAATTTTATAAGAGGCGTAGACATTATTTAATTATAAAATAAACTGTAAAAAATAAAAAAGATTTTGTTAGTGTGGTTTTATTTTGTGTTGTTGTTTATCATTGTCGACTTTAAATCAAAAATGGCATCCTACAAGATTTTTCAAATCCTACACTCTCTTGGGTAGAAAATGGAAATTCCATTGATAAAATTTTCTTGGTGGATGATTGGGGTCCTCATTGGACACAACACACCTCACATGACAAAATTTTGGCATGCTAGGTCCAATAAGTGACAACTCTTATTATGCATCTCAAACATGGTCTAATTTTTTACTTTAGCCCATGGCCCAACAGCATCTCACATAATTAGATCTAGGCTTTGTAGATCCATTTAAGTGACACCCACTAATTTACAACTCGCTATATTTGATTCCTACACAAGGTAATATGCTCTTAAGGTGAAATATCCTTTGAATGTCGCATCTAATGCACTTAAAGTTGTAAATACACCATCGCAATGTGTCCTCACTAATGAGATAATGTCACACTTAAGGCTTCAAGCTTTGTGGAGGGTCACAATAAACACTTTGTTGTTACAACTTAATATTAGTTGAGGAAGTTTTCAGCCCAAGTAGGTTAGGTTTCACTTTGCACATTATCCGTTTCCATATATCTCATACATTCAATACAAATAATATGCAAAATAAAATATGGAGGATTATGGACTCCTAAATCTAATTGGAGTCAAGATTGGATCATTCACAAGTTCATAAAGTCCTAGACTAAGGAATTTCTTAAATGCATTTGTCTTCGTCTTGATGGTAGCATGGGGTCCAACACATCGTGGAACCTCAAACAGTACCAACCGTTAATGATTTTTCCTCTAACACTAGTAGAAAATGATAGATATTAGAATGGAATTTGGTTGTGTATACACTTTTCACACTAATTAATGAAATATAGATTTGTTCCTATCAATATTATGACAAGTTTTCATGCGCGTAAATCTTGATTAGTGAAAAGTATTGTATGTGCTCATTTGTTTGAGTTAAGAAGTTTTATTTATAAGGAGTTATCAATATGAATCAAGGCTCTCTTAGTACTCAATGACTAAAACTAGTCTGTGAGTCACAAAAACTCTTAAAGGCATTAGAGAGTCGATATGATTTGCACACCTTATATTTGAACAGTAAGTGTTATGTCGTTTGGTATGAGATATGAAAAAAAACATGTGTGTGGATGCGTCATTGGGAAATATAGCATTTAGACAATGACTCATAGAATGAGGCAAACACATAGAGTTCACTCTTAACTGTTAATGTCTTGCTTTGTGATCATATTAAGTGTTCATAGATCTTAAACCTAAAATGATATGGTTGCCTTGGGCACATAATGGTCAATGCGTCATTAGGGTAAGGTAAACACATAGAGTTCACTCTTGGCTATTAACGTCTTGCTTTGTGTTCATATTAAGTGTTTATAGACTTTAGACCTCAAATGATATGGTTGCCTTGTGCACACAATAGTCAATGCATCATTAGAGTATTAAAGGTTAATATCTATCCTAATATAGGATAGGGTAATGAGCTTAACATACCATTACTCAGAAGTGTATGGAGACATGTGGACACTTAATAAAGGATTTATCCCTTTGAAAATGAGCAAGACAATTGTCCTATGCAGTTGATGTTCTTTGAGATAGAAGGTTTTGGCCAAGGCAATATATGATTAGAAAAGAGATCCAACAGGAACATTTGTTTCACGTGGAAACACCGATTGGTCATATGTCCCAGTATGTGAGTTAGATTAAATCTATAATTCTCGATCAATTAGAACAAAGTAAAATAAAATGTTTATACTGTATGGTAGTTACAATCAAAAAGGTTTGTTGTTATCCCGTTCACTTCTTCTTAATTAGGTTACAATATAGGTCATTGGCTAGGCTCTATCCATATTATTTAAACTATACTTATTGTTAATTAAGGGGGAACCTAGAGAGTCACACAAATAAAATTGGGATGTATTGTGCGTATTAAATTAATAGGTTGTACAGTTTATTTAGTTACAATTAGATTAGACTGAATAAATTGCCAGGGTGTTTATTAATCATGAGATCATTAATTAAAAATTCAATGTAGAATTATTTTAACTAAGGCAATTAATTAAACTAATTACACATTTGGGCTTTAATTATTCTTAGAGATTAATAATTGAAGGGTTTATGGTTTCATTTATTAATAAGATTAATAAATAAGATTTCATATGCTATTTAATTAAAAAGGTATATGTAAGAAGGCCTATAGATTCCATAACCCATGAATTCCATGAACCCTTTGGTGAAATCCAACAAGTCTTGTGCTTGGAGTATATATTGAGAGAAAATTGAGAAAGATCAGCAACCCTAAACCCTAACCTTGTCCCATTGAGTGAGAGTCATAAATTTAGTCAAACTCACAAACTGCGTCATATGACCAATTGATGTTTCTTCATAAGAGTAATGTTTCTATGGAAAACTCTTTTTTGATTACACATTACCGTAGTCAAGGATTTCCATCTCATAGAATGTCAACTGTATAGGACAAACGCTTTACTCACTTACAAGGGAGCAAATCCCAGATTAAACACACACATGCCTTCATATGCACTTAGGCAATGGCACTCTGGGCACACGACCCTATTCCATCCCAAGTAGATATTGGTCTTTAATGCCCTAATAACACATTAACCATCATGCACACAAGACAACTATGTCTTCTTAGGTCTAAGGTCCATGAGCACTTAACACAACCATGAAGCAAGACATTGACAACAAAGAGTGAACTCTATGTGTCTAGTTTATTCTGCAAGTTAATGTTCAAATGCTCATTCTCTCATGATGCATCTATATACATGTATTCTTAGTATCTCATACCGAATGACATGACACTCACCATATAAATATAATGTGTGCAAATCGTACAAACTCTCTAATGCTCTTTAGAGTGTCAATCACTCACGAAATAGTTTTAGTGATTGTGTACTAAGATAACCATGTGTCCATATTCATAATCTCTTATGAATAAGACCTCTTAACACAATCACACGGGCACATGCAACACTTTACACCATTTAAAATTTGTGTTCATGAAAATACTACAAGAATATTGATAAAGTAATCATCAATATATTATTAAATACAAATGATAACATTTACAACTAATATCCCTCAATGTATCCCTCATTAATAATTTGGCATCAGAAGGTATATCACTAATAATCTCTCATTTGCACTCTGGTGCCAATAACCATAATGCCAATAGCTATGGTATCTAATACCCATCTTCTTAAGATGGTGATCTAACTATTCTTATGTTATGGACTTGGTGAGTGGGTCAGCAACATTATTTGCTGAAGCTATCTTTTGCATAGTAATAGCGCCCCTTCTAATAGTTTCTTAAACAATATGATATCACCTTTTGATATGTTGGATTTTTGATGAGACCTTAGTTCCTTTGCTTACACATTTGCATCACAATGAAGTGGTAACAGCTGTTCCATCCTTGAAACCACTTGAAGAATAATAATCAACTTCTTAATCCAACCAGTCTCCTTTGTAGCATCGCTACTGTAATGTACTTGGCCTCAGTGGTTGAATTTGTAGTGGTGCTCTATTTGGAACTCTTCTAATACACTACTCCTTCATTGAGAGTGAAATATATCCAGAAGATGTTTGACTAAAAGTCAAAGTCAGTTTAGCCATCTACTTTTAGTTCCCTATATCCTTGGTCTTTCTTAAGCATTTAATGATACACTTGATAGCATCTCAATGCTAGGATTCACCTAGAACTTACTCATACCATTTATGGTGTAGGCTATGTCAGGCCTCATACATAGCATTGCATACATTAGGCTTCCAATTGTTGAAGCATATGGAATGGTAGCTATTTATCTCCTATCATTGTCCGTCTATAGGTATATAGACTTTAAGAGATTGATGCCCTTCGTGACTGTTAGCAATAATCTCTTAAAGGCTTCCATCCTAGACTTCTTTAGGATTTAGTCTATGTACAAAGCTTGGGAGAGACCCATTAACCTTTTTACTTTATCTCCATAAATGTAAATTCCTAAGATATAAGTAGCTTCTCCTAAATCTTTCATGGAGAACGTATTAGATAACCATGTTTGATGTTGGTCATCATCCTAACATCATCTTCAATGAAAAGTGTCATCTACATACAACACTAGGAATGTGATTGTGCTCCAACTGATCTTCTTTAGACACAGGGTTCATTCTCATTTCTAGTAACGACAAACGATTTGACTACAGTATCAAAATGAAGATTTCGACTCCATAACACTTGTCTAAGGCCATAAATAGACCTCTTAAACTTGCATACATTAAAAACTTGCCTTGAATCTCAAAACCATGTAGCTGTACCATATAGATGTCCTCCTCAAGAAACCTATTGAACAAAGTGGTTTTGACATATATTTGCCCAATCTCATAGTCTAAGTCGCCAAATGGATTGATAGTAGCTCCAGGTGAGAAGATCTCCTCATAGCAAATACCCACCTTGTTACTATAGCCTTTCGCCAAAAGCCTGGCTTTCTATAGGTTTCCTCCTCACCGATCAAACTAACCATCCTTTTGCAAACCTAGTTACATCCAATGGGAACTATTCCCCTAAGTGGATCGACAAAGGTCTAAACTTAGTTCAAATATATCGAATATATCTTGCATTACATAGCCACTTGCCACTTGGTGGACTCCCTATTTTCCATCGCTTAATCATATGTAGAAGGATCATCTCTATGATCATTATCTCTCATAACGAACAACTTTTATCTATTTTTTAGGATATAACCACATTTCTTTACTGCATGAGAGATTCTATTCAATCATCGCAATGGTTGTGTCATAGAAGGTGTCTATTGAATAGATAACTACCATATGGGTTCCTTGCTTCATCTTTTGTGCTGAACTTCCTTGAGCACAATAGTCATACCACCACCCCCTTCCCAGATAAACTCTTTTTCTAAGATGCATGCTTGATAAGCAATAATAATCCTTTAGTCATTAAGGAGATAGAAGTCGTATCTCATAGAATCCTCAGGATACCCTATAAAGTAATCCAACACGACCTTCGCCTTTAACTTATCTATCTTCGTCTTCTTAAAGTAAGCCAGACATGCCCAAACCCTGATATGATTAGGCTCAATTTCCTCCCACTCCATATCTCAAGTAAAGTCAAAGGAATGAACTTAAAGGGAATCCTATTTAAGATGTAAGTGGTTGTCATAAAGGCGTGTCCCTATGAAGAAATGGGTAAGTAAGTGAAGCTCATCCTGAATCGCCCATAGCCAATAAGGTCTAATTCCTATACTTGACTAGACCATTCAACTGAGCAGTAGCCAGTGGTGTGAGTTATGATATAATGTCTTTTCCCTAAAGGAATACCAAAAACTCAGTTCCTATGTATTCACCACCGCGATCTGATCATAGTGCATTTACATGCTTACAAGTTTGTTTCTCTACTTTAGCCTTGAATTCCCTAAACTTGTCAATGCATTCATGTTTTTTTTTTCATCAAGTACACATATCCATACCTAGAGGAATTGTCGGTAAACGTAATTAAGTAGTGAAATCCTCTCCCCACCATTTCATTAAATCGCCTACAAATGTTGATGTGGACTAACTCCAACACTGATATAGCCCTCTTGACAAGCCAATTAAATGGACTCTTGGCCATCTTGCCTAAGATGCAGAGTTCATATGCTAGATAGGTCCTTTCTTTGAATGGGCCTATAAGCCTATCTTTCTCTAACTTGCTAATTCTAGCCTCTGCAACATGATCCAGTTTGAAATGCCATAAGCGTAAGGGATGTAAACCATCCCTAGTCCATTTGTTTGCTATGGCATTCATCATAGGCTTATCATCCAAATTCAAGTAGCATAATCCCCATATCAACCTCTTAGCCTTAAAATATGATCAAATGATAATTTAATCAAAGTAGTGCCAATCATTGTAGTTGTAACACTTGCCCTACTTCTCACTTTTGAAGCGACCTACTCTTGGCTAAATTTTATGTCAAGGTGTAGATGTGGGAGAAGCTCCAAAATTTGAGATCTAAGATGTAGGGAACACACCAATGGAACAAGATACTTCAGAAACATAATGTTCCACGCCTCCTACGCCATCTTGCAAGCGATCGAGGCACTCGGTGCAATTGCTCCTCTAGTGCTCCTCTTTGTTGCGTTGGAAACTTTTTTCTCTACTAACATGAGCATCGAATACCACAACCCCCCATTAGCTTTGAGAACATTAGGTTTCCTTCTTTTGGTCTTGCAGTCTTAATCTCACTAAACAAGGGACTCGACACCTCAAGGGCAACCTCTTTCCTAATGCTTGGGATAACAACTATCAAGATTCCACCGGTTCATTGAGGAATGAGAACCTTCTCAAGCCTTAAACCTAATCAGCTATCTTAGTGCCAATAATCGTGATGGTCTCAACAATAATAATTATGAGAGTGAATATCATCATTCAAGAATAGTGTAAAAGAAGAAAGATTATTAGTTTAGTTGTTAACGTTGTTACCAAATGATTATAGACTTTAAATCATATAATCTCTTAGTAGATTTTTCAAATCCCACACTCCTTCAATAAGAAATGGAAATCTCATTAGAAAAATCTTTTAGTGGGTGATTAGGGACTTCATTAGGCATAGCATACCTCACATGTACGGTTATTGGCATGATAGGCCCAATGAGTGATAACTCTTGCCAATGCATCTCATGCACAATCTAATCTTAGTTTTGGCTCATGGCTTAACAAAACCTCACACATACAATTCTGGGCATTGTGGGTCCATTTAAATTACACCCACCAACTAACAACTTACTGTATTTGTAATCTCATTAGTGGCCAATAAGCTCTTAAGGTGAAGTATCCTTTGAATATCGCATCTAAGTGCATTTGAAGCTCTAAATGTGTCATTGTAATGTGACTCCACAACAGATGATATCACATGTTAAGACCATACTAAGAACTCCAAGCTTGGTAGAAGGCCACAATGAAACAATTTCATCGTTACAACTTAATATTGATAAGGAAATTTCAGTCCATGTGTTTTTCTTTCACTTTACACATTAGCAATTTTACAAACTCATATCTCATACATGCTGTAAAACTTAAGACAGAAATAACATGGACAAGTTTGGACTTTCTAAATCTAATTGGAGTCAACAATTTGATCATGCACACATGGTTGAGAAACCTTATACTATTACAAGGTCTTTTAAAAATTTTTCTTCATTGGTCTTAGATTCCTCCTTCTTCATGGCCTTACCATGCTTGGACATTCGAACAAACTCCAGCTTTTGGCCATAAATGACCACAAACTCTTTAGCTTCCAAGCAATCACAAACCCTTGATCTCGAAATTACAATTACATCATGGTATACCATGAAAAAATAATTCCTATTCTACTTTAGAAAAAAAAACTTAGACTTATACCTTTACAACCCATGGAAAATAATTTATACATATGAAAAAAAACTAAAATCAATGCAATAAAATCCATACACATGTATCCTATGTCCTTAACTCATACACACATCCATACAACATCATACATCACATGAATGATACAAAAAAATACTTGAAACAATCATTTTATCACCTACGCATCTCATGCCTTAGGTCTTGTTTTTGAAAAACTCCTTTTCCAAAGTTTTAGATTTGAAAAATCATGTAAGCAGCACCTGCAACCCCTCGTGCAGCTATAGGAACAATTCCTATAGTGGCGATGCGCCTAGGTATGACTACATGGCTTGACATAGGAGAGGAACACTTCTCTACTGCTGCGACTCTCGCCCCCATGAAAAGCTCAAGCACAGCCGCAACACATTTTGTAAAGAGTCGCAACCTTGCTCTGTGGTAATGCCCACTGGTCTCAATGATACCAACCTTAGCAATGAAAATTACATAAGTCCCATGCCTAGGTTTGTAGTCGCGAGATCTCATCTCTCGACTACAACACCTGATAGTGCTACAGTAGTGTTTCTTTCATGTTAATCATGACACAATTTTTCTTGCCTTTTCTTAATCCAAAATACCCACAAAACAATTTTGCAAGAATATAAAAGTTAAAAAAATTTCTATATAATTGTCAAATGAACAAGTAACATAGATCATAAAACAAGTGTACTTGAATACGATTATATGAAGAAAAGCAGCAACTCTGATACCACAGTTGGATTTTCACCAGGTATAGGGTGCAAAATTTTCAATTTTAATCACAAAATAATCAAAGAATATAACAGAATAAATAAAATCCCAACTTAGTCTGCTTTTGTTGCATAAAATGCGTCAACATGAATTTCAAGACAATTGCATTGATGATTACGAGGAAATAAATCCTATAGCTTCCATCTATGATCTACAAGCTATAAAGTCCTAGACTTTAAATTTTCTGCATGAACAAGTTGTTGGCTATGACTCTCCAACAAAACTTCATGAACTTCCTTCTAAAATCTCGCAACTCTTACACTTAAAGTATTTTTCTGAGAGAAAAATAGGGGAGGTTAGTAATTAATTTTCTCTTGTATTCAACCGGTGAATAATGTCTGAGTAAACAATGCCACCGTGGATAATTTCTCGAGTTACTGTTCGCATGGATAGTGTTTTGGAACTATTCCAAATTATTTATTTTCAAAACACAATCCTATTTATATACTAGGACACTTAGGGCTTGTGGACACTAAAATCATTCAAGCTCCACCACCTTTAATTATAAATCTAATTATTAATTAAAGCTCATTTGAATTATTTTCTTCAATTTAATTAATCTCATTAATTAAACAAAAGGCTTATTATATTTCTAATAGGCACAAAATAATTCTTTTGTTCTTTATCTCTTTAATTTAATTAATCTTATTAATTAAATTAAAGGTTTATCATATTTCTAATTTTTGATCTCATCACTAACAAACATAATGAGGAATAAATCATTCCAATTTGGTCCAATCAATCTATAAATAAATTAATTCTACCATAAGACTTCTCAAACCTCATCCACAAGATTTCTCAAGCCATGTGATCATTAGTTTGCAAATGTCTCAAGTCATCGTTTTATCTTTATGTGTGTAACTCTTTAAATTTATCTTTAGTTGAAAATGAGTATAGCTCAAAGGATATAGGTAACATCTGACTTAGAACCTATGTCGTAGCTCATCTAGGTTATAGTGAATGGATCACAATGAATATTTTTGATCATGAATACCATGTGGTATAGACCTTTTGTCTTACTTCGTAAGAGCCACTGATTTAGTCGAATTGAGTGAGAGCCATGGATTTAATTAAATTCACAAACTCCGTCATATGACCAATTGGCATTTCCTCATGATACTAATGTTTCTATGGAAAGCTCATTTCTTATCATACACTACCTTGACTAAGGATTTCCATCTCATAGAATATTAACTGCATAAAACAAATGTCTGACTCACTAACAAAGAGACAAATCCTATATTAAATGCACACATGCCTTCGTACGGACTAGGGCATTGGCATTTTGGTCTCGTGACCTTTTTTCATACCAAGATAGATTTTTAATGCTCTAATGAAAAGTTGACCATTATGCCCACAAGATAATTATATTGTCTCAAGTTTAAGGTCTGCACGCACTTAATGTGATTACGAAGAAAGGCATTGCTAGCAAAGAGTAAAGTTCATGTGTTTGCTTCATTTTGCAAGTTAATGTCCGAATGCTCATCCTCCAACGATGATCCACACACATGTATTATTAATATCTCATATCGAATGGCATGACACTCAATGTATAAATACAAGGTGTACCGACTCTCTAATAACCTTTTAAAGTGCTTGTGAATCGCAAAGTACTTTTAGTGATTGTGTACAAAGATATCCTCATATCCATATTCATAACCCCTTATAAATAAGACCTCTTAACACTATCACATGACACATGCAACACTTTACGTCATTCAAAATTTACATACTTAAATATATTTCCAGAATATTGATAAAATAATCATCAATATTATATTAAATAATAATAATAATAATAACATTCATAACCAATATCCCTCAAGTATCCTTCATTGACAATTTAGCATTAGAAGGTATATCGATAACACAAATTTCAAAAGTTGAAACTATTTATTTATTTTCTCTAAGTTCTACATACATCACTTCTTCATCACATACATATAACATATGCACAATTTACAAGACAAATGAAATTGAGAGAAAAAATGATGTTCCTAACAGTCAACAGAACATCTTTTTACAGTAGTTTACCATTAAAGTTCAGCAGTATTCCAAGTAGTTCAAGCAGCAATAATCCATACACAATAACAAAGATAAGCAGTCACACCACTTGGTTACACAAATTTGGCATTGAAAAGCATCATTTTAGCTTTCATCCCCTTCACCATTTGCATTACTTACTCCTTCTTTATGCTACAAATTTGCAAAAAAGTAAACATCCATGGCATGGACTTCAAATTTTAGTTCTAATGTATTGAGGGTCCAACTTCTTTCGAAGCTAATGAGAAAGGTGCATCCATCTCAAGTGGTACCTAATCTTAAATAGACCTCAGTGTCAATCTTAAGTTGGCATCCCACAACTCAACTTGTCATTGTTTTGCCTACAATCAAAATGTCTCCCAATACTAGCCAAATTGTTGATGATATCCTAAATTTTGCCTTCTATTTCCTTAGTATAAACCATAGGTTCTACTTTGGCTCTTGTCCCAAATCATCAACCATGGGTTCTTTGAAGTAATTTTTAAAATAAGCAAGGATAGGAAACTTACCTAAATATGTCCAATTCGGAACAATTCACCATAACTTGGCAAATTAGGTGCCCTAAATTTACTAGCTACCTTGTACCAAGCTTTTACAATAGTTTTGCTATACTTGTGACTAGTGTTGCATTGGTTGTATGAAACAAATTCATTGTTCCTAGCTTACACAATAGAAAGTATTTTGGAGATAATGAGGAAGATAGTAAACTTAAACTTGAGGGCCAATTGTCAACTTGTATCCCATCAACACTTGAGATCTCATCGTAATCTAATTCTTTATTGGATTTCTATGGGATTTGCCCTTAAGAATTAAAACATTGGGACATAAAAATATTCAACAATCACAACGAAAGCAATAGGAATAAATCCCACCTTTTTTTGTTGCAAAACACGTAAGATATTATAAAAAAAAAAAAGAACAAGTATAAGATTTGTACCTTTGGAACATTTCCAAATGATTTTGGATGTGATCCTTGGGCCATGACCCTCAAACCATAACCTTTAGTTTGTCTACATAGCTAGAATGACCACAAGCTCCCTCTATACACTACGAAACTTCTTTTATGAAGCTCTAACACAAACACTTTGGGCTAAAAGGAATTTTTAACAAGAATTAGCTCAAAAGAAGGTAGCTAGGAGATGCTCTTTCTAGCTTGATGGGCGAGCACAAAAATTCAAGGGTTGTGGGGTCTCTTGATTTCTTCAAGAATCCCTTTAAATAGTTATGACTACGGTTTGGGATATGAACTCCATGACCCCTTCTACATGAACTTTTTTAATTAAAGTAGCCCATGGACTTTTATTTGTTAATCTCATTAATAAATCATACCATAAACCCGTTAATTATTAATCTCCATTAATAATTAAAGCCTAATTGTGTCTAATCAATTTAATTTAGTTAATCTCATTAATTAAATTAAATTTCTCTTGTACTTTTAATTAATAATCTCATCATTAACAAACACCATTTATTAAGTTCAATCCAATTGTAACTAAAAAAATCGTTCCTCAACTATTCTCAAGCCTCATATGCAACCCATCAATTTAACACTCATAATACATCCTACTCTTGTGTGTATGACTCTCTTGGTTTATCCTCAAGTGGTAATGAGCATAACTTAAAGGATATGGGTAAAATCTAGCCTGTAGCTAATATCATAGCCCAACTAAGATTAAGTGAATTGAATCACGATGAACCTTTCTGATCAAGACTACCAAGCCGTATAGACATTTTGTCTTACTTTATCCCTATCGAGCGAGAGTTATGAATTTGGTCAAAGTCACAAACTCAATTATATAAACAATTGGTGTTTCCTCATGAGGTAAATGTTCCTATTGAAAACTCCTTTCCAATCAAACACTACCTTAGTTAAGGTTTTCTATCTCATCCAATCAAACACTATCTTAGTTAAGGTTTTCTATCTCATAATACACCAATTGCATATGACAAATACCTTACGTATTTACACAGAGAAAAATCTCCTATTCAATGCACGCATGCCTCCATACACACCCGGACAATAGTGTGTTGGGCTTATGATCCTAAGCTATACCAGGAATAATATTAACCTTTAATGCCCTAATAATATATTGACCATTATGTGCACAAGAAAATTATGTCATCTCAAATCTAAGGTCTACACGTACTTAACATGATCATGAAGTAAGACATTGAAAATCGAAAGTAAACTCAATCCTTCTACTTCGTTGTGCAAGTCATTATCTGAATGCCCTATTCCCCAATGGAGCATCCCTTAATGCTCTAATGAAAAGTTGGTTGTTATGCTTACAAGACAACAATGTCGTCTAGGTATAAGGTCTATGCACACTTAATATGATCACAAGGCAAAACATTGACAGTTGGAAGTGAACTAAATACGTTTGCTTTATTTTATGAGTCATTATCTAAATTTCTTATTCATCAATAATGCATCCACACACATATATTCTTAATATTTCATAGCAAACAACATGAAACTCAGCTTAGAAATACATGTTGCCTAAGTTTTACTGACTCTCTAATGCCTTTTAGAGTGTTTATGACTTATGCCCAGGTTTTAGTGATTGAGTACTAAGACAGCCTTATGTCCATATTCATAACATCTTATGAATAAGGTTTCTTAACTCAAACACATGAGCACATATAGTACTTTAAGCCAATCAAGATTTACATCATAAAAACTTGTTAGAATGTTGATGTGAAATCAATGTTTTATTAATAATTGAATGAAAGTACACATACAATCAAATGTCCTCTAGCATCCCTCATTTTCTATTGGTGTTAAATTGTATATCACTAACAATTTTTTACTTGCACTCTAATGCTAATTCTACTAATGTGAATTGCTATGGTATCTAATACATATCTTTTCAAAATAATGATCTAGCTATATTGAGTCATTGACTTGGTGAGTGGGTTAGCCACATTGTCAGCTGAAGCAATTTTTTGCATGGTTACATCACCCTCATCCTATATCTTCTCAAATAATCTAGTAACGCCTCTCTATGTGTTTGGATTTTTGATGAGATTTATTCGTTTGATTGAGTGATCATGCCATTGTTGTCACAATAAAGTGGTAAAGGTCGATCTAGATCTGGAACCACCTGAAGTTTTATTAGGAACTTCCTTATCCAAACTAGCTCCTACGCTACATTAGATGTAGCAATATACTCAGCCTTAGTGGTGGAATTTACAGTCGTATTCTACTTGAAACTCTTTTAACTAACTTTTCCTCTATAAGAGTAAATATGAATCTCGAGATAGACTTTCTATTATCCACATCTAACTAGAAGTCAAAATCAGTATATCTGTTTGCTCTTAGGTCACCATTTCCATGCACACATACTATATTCTTAATCCTTCCTAAGTATTTAAGAATATACTTGACAGCACTCTAATGCTCTTTTTCAAGATTCGTCTAAAACCTACTCATAACACTTATAGCATAAGTGATATTAGGCCTCGTACATAGCATTGCATATATCAAGCTTCCTATAGCCGAAAGCAGATAGAATGGCTTCCATACTCCTTTACTGTCATCCACTTTTAGGCAAATGGATTTCAAGAGATGAATGTCATGCCTAAATGGTAGCAATCCTCTCTTAGAGGCTTCTATACTGAACTTCTTCATTACTTTTTCTATGTACATGGCTTAGGAGAGATCTACTAATCTTTTTCGCTCTATTTCTATAGACGTGAATGCCCAAGATGTCAATTGCTTGTCCCAAGTCTTTCATAGAGAAAGTACCAGATAACCATGCCTTGACTAAGCTTAGCATCCTAACTTCATTCCCTATTAGTAGTATGCATTTCACATACAACATAAGGAATGCTATTATACACCCACAAACTTTCTCATAGACATAGGGCTCATCTTTAGTCTTAATGAAGCCAAACGATTTGACTACACCATCAATCCAAAGATTCCAAGTTCTTGATGCTTGCCTAAGGCCATAAATGGACCTCATAAGCTTGCATAAAAATGTCCTCCTTAAGCATCCTACTGAGGAAAATGGTCTTGACATTTATCTACCAAATCTCATAGTTTAAGTAAGTAGCTATCATAAGTAAAATCTAAATAGATTTTAGCATAGCTACTGGTGAGAAGGTTTTCTCAAGTTAGTTCCCACCTTTTAACTATAGCCCTTTATCACCAATCTAGCTTTATAAGTCTCCACTTCACCAGTCAAGGTAATCTTTCTCTTATAGACACATTTACATCCGAAGGGAACAATTCTCTCAAGTGGATCCACCAGAGTCCATACCTAATTCACATGTATTGAATCTATTTTGAATTTCGTAAGACTCTAGCCACCTAGCAGAGTCCTTATATGCCATTACTTGAACATAGTTGGAAGAATCATCTCCGTGATCATTGTTTCGCAATACAAACAACTCTTATATGTTCTATAGGATATAATTATATCTCTCTAGTTCTTGAGAAATTCTATTCGATTATCACAATGGTTGCATTTTAGAAGGTTTTTTTTGAAAAAGAACATGTGTTATGGGTTGGCTGCTTTGTTCCTAGCACTCAACTTTTTTGAGCACTATTGTTCTACTTGCACTACTTTTTTGAAGAAACTCTTTTTTAAGAAAACATGTGTAATACCCTATGATAATCCTATTGTTTTCAGGTATATAGAACTCATATCCCATGGAATCTCTAGGATATCCCATAAAGCGGCTCATAGTTGCCTTGGCCTCTATTTTGTCCATCTTATTTAAGTGTCTTAATTTTCCTAAGATTTAAACCATCCCTTGAACATTTTTTTGAAATGGTATTTGTCATTGGTCTATCAACCAAATTCAAGTAATATAAGCCATTTACCAGTGAAGCAATGCCAACCAATTTATTATGATAATAAATTAGGCATTTATTATTCCTAAGGAAGAATTCATAACCCTCTTTCACCAGTAGAGATATAGAGACAATATTCTTCAACCCATTTGGTAACAAGAGATAATCTTTTAGGCCAAAACATGACCAGATGAGAACTTACCCGAGTACCAACCTTGATTAGTACTTCTTACTTCTTAAGCGTTGTATTAGATTTCATGTCCCTCCATTGGCCTCAAAAATTGCAAGTTTCCTTCCCTTAGTCTTGTTCTCATCAGTTTTACTAATGGAAAAGCCCCCTAGAGGATAACCCCTTTCCCTTGCAATGGGATGATACCATCCAAGATATCGTTGACTCTCTCAAAAGTGAAAACTCTTCTCAAACTTAGAAACTAGTCAAATGTCTTAGCTTTAGTTAGCATCAAGGTCTCAATCATTATTAATAATAAGATAGTGTACATTATTCGAGATAGTAACAAATTGTAGAAAATAGACAAGACTTGTTAGTGTGGTTGTTGTATGTGTTACTATTATGAATATGTTCTTTAAATCAAAATAGTCTCTCACTAGATTTTTCGAATCCTATATTCCCTAGGGTAGAAGACAGAAATTTTATTGGTAAAATTTCCTTAATGTGTGACTAGGGTCTTCATTGAACTTGACACACCTCCCGTAATCAATTCTTAGCATACGAGGCTCATTGAGTGGCAACTATTACCAATGCCTCATTCTTAGCATACGAGGCTCATTGAGTGGCAACTATTACCAATGCCTCTGATGCACAGTCCACTCTTTCCTTTGGTCCATGGCTTAGCAATGCCTTACGTAATTAGTTCTTGCAATGTTAGGTCCATTTAAGTCACACCCACTGATTGACAATTTGCTAGATTTGAATTCTGCTTATAGCTAATCGTTCTTAAGTTGCAGTATCCTTTGAATATTGCATCCAATGCACTTGAAGTCATAAATGTGCCATTACAATATGATCCCACTAATATGATAAAATCACACACAAAGGCTACACTTATAGCTTCAAGCTTAGTGGAAGGTCACGACAAACATCTTGTCGCTATAACTTAATACTTATTTGAGCAAGTTTTTGGGTCCCTGTAGATTAAGTTTCAATTTGCACATTATTTGTTTTCATGTGTCTCACACATCCATCACAAATAATATATAAAAATAAAAGTGGATGATTATGAACTTTTAGATCTAATTCGATCCAAGATCAGATGGTCCACAAGTGTGTAAAATCCTTCATTATTACATAAGGATCTCAAGAATGCTTTTACCTCAGTCTTCATGGCTTTATGGGGTACACCACATCTTATAATCTTGAACAACACCAACTCTTGGTCTCTGCATGAATAGCAACTCTTGATGTCTTCCATATTTTACAGATACATGTGGCATACCACATAGAATTCTATTCTATGTAATTTAAATAAAAACTGGTCTTATGTCCTTATATCACAAAAAAAATTAATTATATAACCCATAAAAATCAAAACAAAGTAAATACATTCATCCAGAAGTGTCCTAAGTCCATAATCTAACCACAACATCCATTAAAACAATTATACGTCACATGTATAATTAAATAATTCCATATAATTATAATTTCCATTACCTACACATCTCATGAATTAGTTTTCACATCTTGAAAACTAATTTTCAAAATCAAAATTGAAAAAGAAATTATTATGCACTCAGCACTCACAATTGCGGGAATCATTCCCGTGATCGCGAGCCTCCCATCTGCAACCACAAAATCTAGTCGTGACAGAAAACGTAGGGTTTTGTCGCTGTGCATGTCGCGGTCACAAGACTTTCCATCGCTATTGCAAGACTTCTTTCGCAATTGCAAAACAAGACTATGGGGTTCATGCATCCCCATGACGACGGCGCAACCACATGACATTCCAATTTTTCAATTCCAATCACTTCCAAAACACTTTTAAAAGGTTTTTTAGGCATCAAATACATGTTTAAAGGAAGTTAACATAAAAACTAATGCAAATCACTGAACAATCATCAAACTTACAGTTTTTCAAGAAAAGCGATGGCTCTAAAACCACAATTAGATTTTTGTGGGATTTGCCAATAAAAATTAAAAATTTAGAACATAAAAACATTCTAAAATCATAGCGGAAGCAATAGGAACAAATACCACTCATTTCTGTTGTAAAACACGCAAAATATTATGAAAACAAGAGCAAGTGTAATGTTTGTACCTTTGTAATCTTTCCAAACATTTTCAGATGTGATCCTTAAGTAGTAACCCTCAAACCTTGACCTTTATTTTATCCACATAACTAGGATCATGACAAGTCCTTCATTCTCCACAAAACTCCTATTGTGAAGCTCTAAAGTTGATACTTTGGGCTAGAAGGAATTTTGACAAGAAAAGGCTCAAGATAGGGTAGCTAAGGGCTATCCTTTCTTGCTTGATAGGTGTGAACAAAAATTCTAGGATTGTGGTGTCTCTTGAACTCTTCAAACATCTTTTTAAATAGTTATGGTACAAGAGTTTGGGGTATAGACTATATGAACTCTCCTACATGGACCTTTTTAATTAAAATAGCTAATGGAGTTTTATTTATTAATCATATTAATAAGTCAACCCATAAACCCTTCAATTATTAATCTCTATTCATAATTAAAGCCCAATTATGTCCAATCAATTTTATTTAATTAATTATATTAATTAAATTAAATTCTTAATATGCTTTTAATAATGATTTCATCATCAGCAAATACTATGACAAGTTATTTATTTGAATTTAATTGCAACTAAATAAATCATTCTACAAGTCTTATTAAGTCTTGTATGCAACCCATCAATTTAACACTTGCAATACATTGTAACCTTATATGTGTAACTTTTTAGGTTCATCCAAATTATCAATGAGTATAGCTTGAAGGACATAGGTAATGTCTAGCCTATAACTTATATTATAGCTTAATTAAGGTGTAGTGAATCCAATCTTGCTGAGCCTTTCTGATTGTGATTTCCATGCTGTATAAACCTTTTATTTTACTTTGTCTCAACTGAGTGAGAGTCAAGTATTTAGTCAAACTTACAAAGTCAATCATAAGACCAATCGTTGTTTCCTCGTGAGATAAATGTTTCTGTTGGAAACTCTTTTCAGATCATACATTGCCTTGGCTAATAGCTTCTATCTCATAAAGCCCTATTTCATAGGACAAATGCCTTGCTTAATTGCATAGAAACAAATCATTTATTAAACGCAGACATGCTTCCATACTCATTTGGGCAATGGTAGATTGAGCTCATGACTCTATCCTATATCAAGATAGATATTGGTTGTTAATGCCCTATGACACGTTGACCATCATTTGCATAGTTATGTTGTCTCAAGTTTGAGGTCCACGTGCACTTAACACGATCATAGAGCAAGATGTTGATAGCCAAAGGGAACTCCATGTGTCTGCTTCATTTTGTGAGTTATTGTCCAAATGCCGCCATTTCCAAATGGCACATCTACCACATGCGTTCTTCATATTTCACACCGAATGACATAATACTCACCATACAAATATATTGTGTATAAGTCGTATTGACTCTCTAATGCCCTTTAGAGTGTTTGTGGCACACAAATAAGTTTTAGTGATTGAGTACTAAGAAAGTTTTGTATACATGTTCATAACTCCTTGTCAATAAGGCTTCTTAACTTAAACACATAGGTACATGTAATACTTTACACCAATCAAGATTTACATACATAAAAACTTGCCAAAATATTGATGTAAAATTAATATTTTATTAATAACTGAATGAAAGTACACATACAATCAAATGTCTGCTAGTATTCCTTATTTTCTATTAGCATTACAAAGCACATCGCTAACATTCATAACCCATGGGATACATTGAATCAAACTCTACAATCCCCCATTACAGCACTTCGTTGATAACACCAGGAGATAACTTGATCAACCGTCCTCAAACATACACTTTATGAAACTAATTGGAATTTTCAACTGTGACCTTATTCATCAGATTAGCATAGAACTCATATACTAAGTTTGGGTAAAATATGCCAAACCTAGTCACAGCTTTTCTGAGTCTAATGTGCTCTAATATAGTAGCAAACTCTTTACACCCGAAAGATTTAGGTATAACTTTCTCAACAGTAAAGTGGTGAGGAGTTACACGTCCATATTATTATTAGCTTTTAAAGAATAAAACTCCATATAATAGGCATGCTTCAGGTTAGGCTCACTAATATCACTTCTCACTTTCCCTCATGCTAGATTTTAGATAGGTTGTGATGTTCTCATAATATAATAGTTGTTGTGTTACCTGTTGCCAACAACTATATAACAATTATTTTTGTTATGTACCTAGCATTATCTTTATTAATGTCATAAATAGGTCTTGATCACAAAGCTAACTTATGCTTAATAGATTAGCTTTAAGTCCATCAACATGTAGAATACTCCTCAACCTTGGCATAAATCAATGTTAAGAGTCCCTTTGCTAATCACATGACATTTTTGTCCATCACCAAATGTAACATGTCTACCAAAAATGCATTTGTAAGTAAATAAGTTCTCCTTGTTACCTATCATATGTTTAGAACAACCACTATCACGATACCATATTTCTTTTGAACAAACTCTCAATAACGTACAGTATACAAGACTCTTGATTTTTGACTTTTGGATCCAAACTTGTCTAAGTGGTTTATTATTCCATTGAGATTTTCCAACACGACTGTCAGTTTGTTCTCCCCACAACATGTGTCTTAGTAGTGAGAAGCACCTGTTCATCTAATGTCTTACTTTCCTACCGAAATTACAAAGAGAATTACTTTTTTGCTTTCTCATTCTACTACATTGACTCTTTGTTGTCTTTTTGTCGGGAATAGTTGTCTCAACAATTGGGATGGTATCCTTAATAAATTTGATTTCTTTCTTCTCTAAACTTCCAACTACTGTCTTATATACATAATCTATTCTCATGTGATCTGATACTGACTTTCTAATAGACAACACGTCCTCCAACTTGGACTTTCCCTTGTTCAATTTTTTAAGGGTTGATTCATCCCGTTGACATTGTTCATCAAGTTTCTTATGGTCAAATCTCAGTTTTTGAGCACACATCATTTAAGCATATATTTAATTTTTAAAGAGATTTTACCTCTTGTTTTAATGCATGATTTTATAATTGTAATGTCACCAACTTGTCACGGGTAAGTTGATGTATGGAGTAAAGTTCATCATCACTATCGCAATTGTGTCCACACTTAGTCTAGTCATCATCGAATGTTGCAACACGAGTTACAACATTCCTTTGTTTTATACTTACCAAGTTGAAGGCAATTTGATTACTTCTATGGTTAGCGTTATCATTTGATTCTTCCAATCCTTATCACTTCATGTCAAGTTCATGGCCTTGCCCTGCTTTCCTAGATTGTATACACATTCCACCTGTATACGGCAGAAGATCTTACACTTATAACATTGCACAACGTTTTTCTCAGGTCCACCCTTTCACATTTTTGATTTTTTTTTAATATGTAGAAAGGATTGTAGATGATTTACCTGATATTTTTTTTATTGATGTTTGGCTTCTTTTTCCTTAACCACTTTTTCGGCTTCTTTGTTAAGTAGGCTGTGTCATCATCATTATCACAATAGTCATCATCATCATCTTCATCACTTTGTTTTGCACTACGAAAGGTAAGCTTTTTCTCCTTCTTAGAAACATTTAAGTACATGACATAGTTTTGTAGGGAACCCATGTGCTCATCCAATTGTGATTTGTCCACATTTTGAGCTTCCTCAATTGTGGCTACCATAGGAGTAAATCTTTCAGGCAAAGAACTAAAGGTCTTTCATACTAACTTTGCCTTAGAATATTTCTTTCCTAATTGATAAGCTTGATTATCAATATGCATCAACCTACCATTAAACTCAACTATTGTTTGACTTTCACCCATTCTCAAAGTTTCAAACTATGTCACCAACATTTGACGCTTCAAAGAACTGACAACACTGATTCGCACCGATTCTTTCATGGACATTCTAAAGGATATCCCAATCATCCTTAGCTATTTCACATATTAATATAAGTTTGAATAGCTCTTTGTGTTCACCTATAAATATTGCATTAATCACATTAAAATTTCATAATGCTGCCTTCTCATCTTTAGTAGTTTTCTTCACATAGAAATTTAGTTTCCCTCATGAGTTAGAATTGGTTGGAAACGCCTGTTAGTGATATACCCTTTAACGCCAGTAATTAATGAGGGATACTAGAGAACATTGTGGTTGTATATGTGTCTTTTCACATTAATTAATAAAATATTAATTTATTTATATCAATATTCTAACAAGTTTGTTCATGCATGTAAAACTTGAATAGCAAAAGGTTGTAAAGTATTAGATGAGCCCATGCAATTGAATTAAAAAGCTTTATTCATAAGGAACTGTGAACATGAACACAAGTCTATCTTAGTATACAACTACTAAAACCAGTCAACGAGCCATAAACACTGTAAAGGGCATTAAAGAATCTATGTCAGTTGTACATCTTATATTTGTACATGATTGTTATTCCAATTTGTATAAGATATTAAGAATATGTGCGTATGGATGCATCATTAGAGAGAATAAGCATTTAGACAACAAAATAAAGCAGATGCACCGTACTCACTTGTTATCAATGTCCTATTTCGTAATCCTACAAAGTGTACGTAGACCTTAGACTAAAGACGACATAATTATTTTGTATGCATGACGATCAACATTTCATTAAGACATTAATGGTCAATATCTATCCTGATACGGTAGGATAGGGTCACGAGCTGAGTGTGTCATTGCTTAGACATGTATAAAGGTATGTATGCATTCAATAAAGGATTTATCTCCTTGTAAATAAACAAGACATTTGTCTTATGCAGTTGGTATTCCAAGAGACAAAAATTCTTAGCCAATGTTGTATGTGATCAAAAAGAAGTTTCTAATAGAAATATTGGTCTCATGAAGTAACATTGATTAGTTATATAATTGAGTTTGTGAGTCTAACAAAATCTATGACTCTCATTCGGTTGAAATAAAGTAAGACAGAAAATTTATACTATATGGTAATTACGATCAAAAAGATTTGTTGTGTTAGTTTCACTTCGTATTAACTAAACTATGATATGGATTGTAGGCTAATCACTATCCTAATTTTCAATCCTTTAGGATATTTCCTACTTTAGCAAATCACACAAAGCTAGTAAAGCAGGCTCTGGTATCACTTTTTAATTTGGTAAGTAAAAATGAGCGTTGAAAACACAATATACAATAAAATTAAATATAAAAATGAGGCATAAAATTAGTAATACAGTTTAGAGCAATAACTCTTATATTTATAAGATCTTGTCCAGTAAAAACTTCTTTTAAATAAATTGGTAAAGAAATATCCAACATGCTAACATTGGTAATTTAATAATATAGTTTTAGCAACATACCAATTTGCACTGTCGTTTGCACAAGTTAACCAAGACGATTCGACCCCAATTAACAGAAGTTCTTTAGGTCTTCCTTGTCGTACCCGATGTCGCGTCTCTTACAAAAAAACACATAATTTTTGAGAATATAAATTCATAGGGCCCTGTGATGTGTGCTGATGTCTTGATTGAAACGCACCACTAAATCTGTCTTTTGTAAATTAAAAGGCACTATTTTCACCATCGAAGTCAAATGGGTAATCAAGTGTCACTTTGTCCACTTATGAATTTACATCTTGTCACTATCCAATAGAAGGTTTTTCCTAAGAACTTGTTAAGAAACATAACCTGACTCAAAAGTAACCTACAAAAATCTAGTTCTGCAACAATTCAGCAATAGCTTTGACTTAAATTGTGAATTTTTGTGATCAAACCAAAACATATTAATAGTTAATATCAAAAGCTGTGTCGTAAGAGCAAATGTAGCAGTAGACACGTGAAATCGCAAGATCACAATGCAACTAAGGTTTGAATATTTTGCCATCATATTCGGAAACTCACTTCCTATTAAAATAAATATTTAATGGTGTTGCAAATGTAAATCTTTAGCTCATCTAACAAGTGCTTGTCACTAATTACCTATCTTTGGTTGCACACTTGTGGTTGGTATAACAGTTTGTATCGCCTACAAATATTGGGTATAACTCGAAAGAGTATGATTTAAAGGTGCATTTGAATTGATGAATTTGAAGAGATAGATTTTGAATTTATAATAATAAATCTATTATATTTGTTTAAATAATAATGAATTTCAAATTTTTAAATCCTCTTTTTAAACCATAATTTTAATTAATAATTGGTTTGCATTTGAAATTCTTTTCATTTAGACTAATTTGAAATCTATTCATTTGAACCCTTTTCCAATTTCAAATCCCTCCATCCAAATAGGCATAAGATAATTTAATTTAATTTTAAATACTTCCTCCTCAAGGTTTTTTCATCACATAGAAGTATTTGATTAAAAAACTCCAAAAATTATTATCGCGTCAATAAGCCAATAAAAACACCCTACAACCTACAATTTTCGTAGAAGCCCAAAGGTACGAACATGTTTTTCCCATCATTTCCTTCGAGCTTTTTCGAGGAAGAACATAATAGTTGTTTTATCTTTCACAGTTTGCAGATATCCGCCAAGTTTATTTATTAGAAGCATCACAATATTAATGAACAATCTGCGGAAATATAATGTTTATAGTAATATGACACGGAAAAATAAAAAATACTATAGGTTTAATTTCTTCATTTTCGTCTAGCAGGCCCTTCAAGACGTATATAGTCGTACATGACGAATCTGAATGGTCCATTGCCTCTTGCCTGTCTTAAAAAGATTGTATTTCTCCCGCTCTGAAGACGGTCTCCAGAAACATTAATGCTGTACCAATGGTACAATCCATGAATGCCATGTCTTGCTAGTGCATTATCCTCCCCGATCAATTTGGTTGTAAAATCTGGATTTTGTTTTTGAGAATTGAAACGTACCTTCAAATATAAAGTAAAATAGGCTTTAGCTTTATTCATAATAATTCGTGGTATACATACCTAAAAGATGGCTACCCAAATATGTACGCATTCATTGAAAGGGGCAAATGGATAAGCCAAATTGGATTCTGGTTGGGTCTAACGGCTTGGATTCAAGTCGAGTGAGCTTCAAAAATACATCTGAGAGAAGTTAGATTGGGCCTAATAAATAAGGTAAAAACAGAAACCTAGCTTTTTTAAAGTACTATAGACAACCAAGGTCGCATTAGGTCAATAGAGGTTCAAGGAAAAAAAGAATGCCCAAATACACAAAGAGACACTCAATCTAATTAGAAAATAAAAATAAATATTCTTAATCATCGTACTGAAAATAAAATTTTAGTTTGAAGGTTATTTTCATGAGATGGATCTAATATATTCAAATCAATTCTGCATGATCCAAAATAAATAAGATTTAAATTGACACAACCCATTTTTAAAATTTTAATATCAAACCTAATCCAGCACAATTAGACTTAACTTACCTCCCAACCATCAACCACATATTAATAGAACAATTTATGAATGCACACAGAAAATATTAGAAATTATGAAGTTTGAAATGGTATGTGCCTTACTTGTATTTCAGCTTCACTTGCCGCTGCAAGTGCAAGTTGAAGAGTGTAATTTGCATCTCTCTCGACCCGGTTAAGCTCGAATAGAATTTTCCAAGTTGTTGGCTTGTATTGTTTATTTTCCACATTCCTGAGTCGCAATAATATCGAAACTAAGAATGGTTTCTTAATGAAATATAGGCCCCAAAACTAATAAAAAAAGTGAGAATAAAATAAATATAATAATGATAATGGTAGCATACTATTTTTGCGACAATAAGAAAATTGTTGTGGATGATATGGTTAAATAACAAGAGTTTGCGCTTTGTATCTAAAATCATTTTTTCAAATGTAATAGCAGCAAGTAGTGTCTAATTTTTAACAAAGGCAATTTAGAAGGAATTATTATCGGTATTAAATTTGTGAAATCGTTACGATCAGAAAATAAAAGTTGTAGATATTAGAAGATATCCTATCAGTATAATATTCTAATAACCCGCCAAGTCACAAAAATACCTTGCAGCATGGGCGAAAAACCAATCCCTTTTGTAGTCACTCTTTCCGATGGTGTAAACTAGGTCTTCCTCTGGATAATAGTCATTGTAACGTGTCCATAATCCATATTGCCTGAACCTGCAAATCATGAAGAAGAAAAAGTCAAGTAAAGATGCTCATCACAAAAAAGTTAAATTAAGAATGAAAATGACCATTGATTCCAGTTAGAACACAAACTTTTCAACAGATTGTGAGTATGAGTAAATCTTGAATTCAGGTTTAGGATCTGGGATGAAAAACTCAGCAGCAGTACGATCAGCAATTCCAATCTCCCACAGTGTTGCACCGTTCCTTGGAGCTTCAAAAACAACATCTCGTGCCTTAACTTCACATCCTGGGGAGATTGTGATGTCGGAAGCATGCTTGTAATCTCCAAGCGTACCAGGAACCCATGCAAACAAGCTATATCTTCCAGGTATGACATTTTTTATCAAAAAATTTCCTTTGTCATCTGTCTGTGTCCAAAATTGATAACCCTGAAATTGAAAAAAAAAAAAAAAACCTATCAACTTAATTTATGCATAAAAGAGAAACAAGTCTAATTTTTCTTTCTAACATTGTTGCTTAGAACGAAATTATCATACGAAGAATAAGGATAATGCAAACCTTGTTTTCGTACTGCCATGATGCAACGGCTCCTCGTGGTGCCAATCCCACATAGGCCAAGGCTGCTGGAATAGCTTCCTTATTCTTGTCCCTTAAAAAAATAAAAATTAACAGGAGTGACTCTACAAAGTATATAGATTTCAAATTCCAATCTAGATGGGCCTCTCAAGAAACAAAAGCAAACTCAACTGTCTTATTTGGTTACACGGAAAACAGGGGAAAAAGGAACTATCATTTTGAAAATAAATCTTTCAATCATTAGGATCCATGAAAATTTTAAGTTAAGTGTAATAGAATATTTTTGTAACAACTGCATTTCCTAGAAAATACTTTTATTGTCTTCTTGTCTCACATTTTTGAGAAATCAGATAGATCCTGTTATTTGAATAAAGAAAAATGTATTTATTTATAGCGTACTTTCGAATTTTTCAACCTAAAATTTTCTTACTGCAACAAAAATGACCGTTGCTACGAGGATATTTTAATTGCATAAAAAGCAATGACATAATTTTTTTAACTATATCGAACTATATATACCAATCATGCACATGAAATTGACCGCTAACAGCTCCTCTTTGTTGGGACTTGACAAAATCTTTTGAAAGTGGGAAATCATATGGCCATTTTGTTGCCTCGTTTTGTGCCTGAATAATTTATATGGGAAAAAGTATAAGTGATGAATGATAAGCAATGACAGACTCTTGTTTTCCATCTCAACAAACTTATTTCAAATCATTAATTTATTGAAAGAGAAACAATAAATGCAAAAAACTGATTGATACCCTTTGCTTCGCGTCGTCCCAAAGTATCGAAGGTTTGGTTTTGGCTGAAGCATCCGAGTTTAGATAAATATAAATCGGGCCAATAACCTTTTTCCATGATTCTGTACTCTCGAAATTGATTGCTAAGTCCTCCCCAGCATAATGCGTGCTAGTAAACATCTTTGCATACACAGTTACATTAGTTGCAGTAAAACGCAATGGGAAATATTTTAAAGGTCAAAAGGTCATTTCATACTAAAAGTAAAACGAATATTTTCAAGGATTTATAATTTTATTGAGTATGAAAATTTTGAACTGCCTCATTGTTGTACTTAGCATATATTTTACCATAAAATGCAATTTCTTATGATTGACCTGGAAAATTTTTAAATAACAATTGTATTAGTAATATGTCCTTTAACTCTAAATTATCAATAATAAATACTTAAAAGATATTGATTGTAAATATTATTTTTATTAATTAATAAAATATTAATGATCATTTTATTATTTTTTTTGCTGTATTTTTATGTATGTAAATTTTCAATAGTGTAAAATGTTGCATGTGCTCGTATAATTGTATTATAGGGTCTTATTCATATGGGGTTAGACTTGCATACCTTGTATACAATTATTGAAACTAATCCACAAGTCACAAGCATTCTAAAAGATATTTGAGAGTAAGTAAGATTTCCACACCTTGTATTTTTATAGTAAGTGTCATGTCTTTCTGTACGAGATATTGAGAATAGATGTATGTGAATGCGTCATTAAAAAATAAGCATTCAGATAATGACTCACAAAATAAAGTAAATACACAAAGTTCACTATTTACTATTAATATATTGTTACATGATCACACTAAGCAAGCGTAGATTTTAAACTTGAGATGACATAGTTATCCCGTGTGTATAACAATCAACAAGTCATTAAAGTATTAATAGCTAATATCTATCCTAATATAAGATAGGATTATGAGTTTAGAGTGCCATTACCTAGGTGTGTATGGAAGCATGTGTGTGTCCAACAAGGGATTTGGCTCCTTACAAACGAACAAAGTATTTGTCCTATACAATTGATGTTTTATGAGATAGAAATCCTTGGTGACAGTAATGTGTTATTAGAAAAGAGTTTTCAATAAAAATATTAGTCTTATGAGGAAACATCAATTGGTCAAATGATTAGGTTTATGAATTTGACTAAATTCATTACTCTTACTCTATTGGGATAAAATAAGACAAAAATATATACCATACGATAGTTATGATAGGGAGGGCTCATTATAATCTATTCACTTCACCTTTGTGGACTACAATATGGGCGTTAAGTTAGGTGTTATTCATATCTTTCAAACTACATTCGTTGCTGACTAAGGATGAATCTACAAAATTACACATATAAGAAGAAGGCGATGGATTAAATGCATTTGAAAAGTGGTGATAACAAGGTTTAAGAAGTTTCGTGGTAGATTTAGTTTGATCACCATTGGATTAGACCAAATTAGAATGATTTATTCTTCGTCATATTTGTTAGTATTGTAACATTAATTAAAGAGATAATAAGTCTTTAATTTAATTAATGGAGATTAATTAAATTAAAAAGATAAGACACATGGCAATTAATTTGCATGTATTATGTTAGTTAATTATACAAATTATTAACTAGAAATACAGTAGGCCTTGAATTTAATTAAAGGACTAATTAAATAATGAAAATAATTCTAATGGGCTATAATTATTAATTAGACTAATAATTAAATATGTATAGGCTCAAATTAATTTAAATATCCATGTGAAAGCCCATGGTGCTCATTTCACTAACCCTAGGAACCTTAGTATATATAGGATTCTGTTTTAAGAGTAAACTACTTGAAAGAGGCCCAAACACAAGGCACCATTCATGTAAACAGTAACCATAGCACTGTTCATCCTCCATTTTGTATATGAGAGAAAATAACTCTCTTACATATTTTCTTTTAATAAATTCTTCAACCCAAGGAGTTGAAAGATTTTACGAAGGAGTTCTTAAAGATTCGTTAGAGAGGCCCAAGCAATGCCTCACTTGTGTAGACAAACTAAAGGTCAAGATTTTATCGTGGTTCATGGATCATAGAAAGTAACTATAAGAATTGGATTTTAGGTAATCATCTATACAATCTAATTAAATTTTAATTTATACATTTATTCAAACAAAAGTGGACAGGGTTGGGAATCTTTATTCTACTACGTTCTCTAGTTATTTTAATGGCTAAATTTGAAAAGTTTTGCATTCCAAACATAATGAAACCCAACAATGGTATCAAAGCCATCATTTTTCTTCTGATAAATGTATCCAGATACGTTCATTTTATGATTTATGGCATTTCTTCATTTGAAAATTATATAAACATGTTTTTGAAATTTGTATACACTTGCAAAAGTGTTTTGTGGGCGTTTTGGATTGAGAAAACGTAATAGCACCATAGCCACTGTCATTTTGTGATTGCAAGAAGAGTTCCCACAATGGCAAAGCCCTGAGATGCAATCGTGAGCATAGAATTGAGATTCACATAAATCCTTGGGTTGCAGCCTTGAGATAGTAACTCGCGACTATGAGCCTTCTGAAAGGACCTTCGCAAGCAAAAAAAGGGCTTATAGCTATAAGACTGATTCTCATGGTCATGGCCCTAGCTTGCCACGACTCACCTTACAGCCACCTTCGAGTGGCTTGCAATTACGGGAATTATTCCCACAACCACAATAAAGCCTCTAAAGTGTGTTTCGTGCTTTTTCTCAAAATTTGAAACTTTGGAAAAGGATTTTTCACAAGTGAGAACTAAGACATGAAATGCATAAATCATAAATGACTTTTTAAAGTATTTTATTGCTTCGTACATGTGATGTATGGATGTTGTATGGGTGTGTGGATGAATGATGGATTTAAGACACATATGGATGGATTTTCTTAGTAGATTTAGGTTTTTTTGGATGTATAAATTATATTCATAGGTTGTAAGGGTATAAGCCCAAGTTTTTCTAAATGAGAATAGAAATTATTTTTTCAAGGTATGCCATAATGTAATTGTAATTCCAAAATAAGAGTTGGTGATTGCTTGGATGCCAAAGAGTTGGTGGTTGTTTAAAACCAACAGTTGGAGTCGGTTCGTTGGTCTAAGCGTGGTGAACAAATGAGGAAAATTTTAAAAGGTTTGTAATAGTATAAGGCTTCTTTACACACATGAGCACAATTCGATTATTAACTCGAATTGATCTAAGTCTATATTCATCCATGTTATTTATATTTCATGTTCTACTACATATAGGAGATATGTGAATCTAAAATGGCTAATATGCAAAGTGAAACAATAATACATAGATTGAAAACTTCCTCAATAATATTAAGTTGTAATTGCTAAATTGTTTTATTGTGGCCCTCCACAAACTCGAAATTCTAGGTGTAGTTTTAACATGTGATATCATCACATTTGTGAGATCACATTGCAATGGTACATTTAGGACTTCAAGTGTACTGATGCAATATTCAAATGATACTTTACCTTAATAGATTGATAACCACTAGTGAGATTACAAATCCGATGAGTTGTCAGTTGATGGGTGTGACTTAAATTGACCTATGATGCTAAAAATTATATGTGTGAATTTTTGTTAGGCCACAGATTGAAGTGTAAGATTAGATCGTACCGAAGATGCATTAGTAAGAGTTGCCACTCATTAAGCCTATCATGTCAAGAACTATATGTGTGAGGTATACTATTTCCAATAAAAAAACCCAATCACCTAAAACGAAATTTTTCTAATGAGATTTTTGTTTCCTATTAGAGAGAGTATAGGATTTGAAAAATCTAATGGGAGGTCGTATGATTTAAAGTTCATGATCTTCTAGTAACAACATTACAACCAAACTAATAATCTTGCTTATTTTCTGCAATTATATCATTCTTGAATGATGATATTAGCTCTCATAATTTTTGTTGTTTAGACTATTATGTTTATTGTTACCGAGACAGTTGATTTGATTTGAAGTTTCAGAAGAGTTCTCATTTATTAAGAAATTGGTGGGATATTGGAAGTTGTCATCCTATGCATTGGGAAGGAGGTTGTTCTTGAAGCATTAAGTCTCCCGATTAGTAAGCCTGTAAAGGGCAAGATTGAAAGAAAGAAGCCTAGCATTCCCAAGGCTAGTGAGAGGGGTGTTATATCCGATGCTCATGTTGACGAAGAAAAGAGTTTTCGATGCATCAAGGAGGAGAATTGTTCCAAGTGCCTCAATTGCCTAAATGATGGCAAAAGAGACATGGAACTTTATGTTTGTGAAACATCTTATTCCATTAGTGTGTTCTCTACAGCTTGGATCTTAGATTTGGGTTCTTCCTTTTACATCTACACTTCAAATTAAAATTTAGCCAAAAACAGATTGCTTTTGGTAGTGGGGCAACTGTTTTAGTCATTATGATTGGCACTGCTTCAATTGAAATATCATCTGGTCATGTTTTGGGCCTATGTGATTGTCTCTTGTTATGAAATAGGCTAACAAACATTGTCCCTGCACCATTACTAATAAAAGAAGGTTATGACTTTTATTTTAAAGACAACAAGAGCTAAATTTATTATCATAATAAATTGGAGAGCACTGCTCGGCTAGTAAATGGCTCGTATTACTTGGATAATAAACCCATGATGAATGCTATAACAAACAAGTATGCTAAGGACATTTTAAATCCTAAGAAATTGTGATATCATGGACTGGGCAAAGTTGCAGAGGCCAAGATTAGCAAGTTGGACAAAGATAAACTTATAGACCCATTGAGAGAAAAGCTCTATCTAACTTGCGAACCTTACATCTTAGGAAAAATGGCTAAGAGCCCATTGGATAGGCATGCCAAGAGAGTCACATTAATGTTGGAGTTAGTCCACGCTAACATTTTTAGGCCATTTAATGAAATGTAAAGGGTAGGATTTCACTACTTCATTAAATTCATCAATGATTTCTTTAAGTATGGGTATGTGTATTTGATAAAGTATAGGAATAAATCCTTTAAAAAGTTTAAAGAATTCAAGATTAAAGTAGAAATACAAACTGGTAAGCATATAAAAACATTGCGATCTAATCGTTGTGGTGAATACATGAGTGCTAAGTTTGTAGAATTGCACAAGGAAAATGGTATTGTGTCACAACTCACACTACCAGTGACTCCTTGGTTGAATAGTGTAGCTAGGAATCAAATTTTATAAGACAAGATTTGATCTATGATGAACTTCACTGACTTACCCATTTTTTTATGGTGGTTTACCCTCCCACGTCTTGAATAGGATTCTCTCTAACTCCGTTCCTTTGACCCCACAAGAGATATAGAGTGGCAGCAAGCCAAGCTGAAAGCATATCAAGGGTTGGCGATGTCTGGCTTACCTTAAGAAGAGCAATACAGATAAGTTAGAGCTAAAGGCTAGTTTGGGTCATTGTATAGGTTATCCCAAAGACTCTATTGGACACAATTTCCACTTACCAAATAACTGGAGAATTGTTGTTGGATATCAAACACACTTCTTATAGAAAGAGTTTATTTGAGAAAGCAGTGCTAATGGAACCATTATGCTTAAAGAGGTTAAGCATAAAGGACAAAGTAAGGATCCCACACAATAGTTACCTATTTAAGAAACACCTTTGATGATGCAACCACTGTGATGATCGAGTAGGGTCGCTCATGTACTAAAGAGGTATAGCTATATTCTAGAACAGACAAGAGTTGTTCCTTATAGGAGATAATGATCATAAAGATGATCCTTCTACATTCGATCAAGCAATGGAAAATAAGGACCCTGCCAAGTGGCAGGAGCATATGTAGTCTAAGATGGATTTGATGTATTCAAACTAAATTTAGGCCTTAGTGGATTCACTTAAGGGAATGGTTTCCATTGGATGAAGTGGGTCTACAAAGGAAGTTCAACTGGCAAGTTAAAAGGTAGGTATTGACTATAAGGAGACTTTTTGACCTGTAGCTATGATCAAATTCATTTAAATACTTCTTTTAATAGCCACCCACTTAAATTATGAGATTTAACAGATGGATTTCATGACCCCTTTCCTCAACGGGTTTCTTAAGGAGGATATCTATATAGTTAGCCATGCGATTTTAAGGTTCAAGGTGAACCTCATAAAGTATGCAAGCTTAAGAGGTCTATTTATAGCTTTAAGTAAGTCGTCTTGCTTCATTAGAAACAAGGATGAGCCTTGCATTTACGAATTCAATGGGAGCACAATTACATTCCTAGAGTCGTACGTAGATGACGTACTTTTCTTTGGGAATGATGTTGAAATGATGATCTCAATCAAAACATGTCCAGTACTTTGTCTATAAAAGACGTAAAAGAAGCAACCTATACCTTAGAGATTCGCATCTATAGAGATAGAGTGATGAGATTGATGGGTATCTCCCAAACATTGGACAAAGACAAAATCATAAAGAGGTTTAGGATGAAAACCTCTAAGAGTGGATTGCTCCCAGTTCAACATGGCATCCATCAATCAAAATCGATGTATCCATAGACAAATGATGAAAGGAGATCATTGGGTATCATTCCATATGCTTTTGGCAATGGGAAGCCTAATGTATGCAATGCTATATATAAGGCCAAATATCGTCTATACCATAAATGTTACAAGCAGGTTTCAGGAGAATCCTGGAAAATAGCAGTAGGATGTTGTCAAACATATCCTTAAGTACTTGAGAAGGACTAACGATATGGTATTTGTGTGTAAAGGTGGAGAACTGAAAGTGGGTGGCTATACTAATTTTAACTTCCAATTAGACCTTAACAATAGCAAAACTACTTTTGGATACATTTTCACACTTAACGCTGAAGCAATGAGTGGGAAGAGTTCAAAATAGAGTACCATTGCAAATTCTACTACTAAGGCTAAGTATATCACAACATGTGATGTTACGAAGGAGGTTGTTTGGATTAAGTAGTTCATTACTAAGCTTCAAGTGGTTTTGGAGATACATCAACTATTACCACTTTATTTTAACAATAAGGGGGTAACTGCACAAGCAAAGAAACCTATGTCTCATCACAAATCCAACCATATTGAGAGATGATAACATATTATTTGAGAAATTATTGGAAGGGGAGATATTGTCATGTAAAAGATAGCTTCAACAGATAATATTGTTAACCTACTCACCAAGTTGTTGACGCAAGAATAGTTAGATTGTTGTCTTGAGAAGATAGGCATTAGGTGGAATAACAATTGGCATTAGAGTCATTGGCATTCAAGTGGAAGTGGGAGATTGCTAGTGATATGCCATTCGACACTAAATTATTAATGAGGGATACTTGAGGGATATTGGTTGTAAATGTTATTCTTTTTAATTAATAAAATATAAATGATCATTCCATGTATGTAAAATTTGAATGACATAAAGTATTGCATGTGACAATGTGATTGTATCAAGAGGCCTTATTCATAAAGGGTTATGAATATGGATACAAGGTTGTCTTAGTGCACAATCATTAAAATTAGTCTATAAGTCACAGATACTCTATAGGGCATTTAGAATGTTGGTACGACTTGCACACCGTTTATTTACACAGTAAGTGTCATGCTATTCAATATTAGATATTGAGAATATATATATGTAGATACATTATTAGAGACTGAGCATTTAGATAATGACTCTTAGAATGAAGCAAACATATCTAATTTACTTTTTGTTGTCGATATCTTGCTTTATGATCATTTTAAGTTTGTGTGGACTTTAGACCTAAAGTAACGTGGTTGTCTTGTGTGCATTATGGTCGACGTGTCATTAGGACATTAAGGGTCAATATCTATCTTAATATGAGATATGGCTATGAGCCAAAAATGCTATTGTTTAGGTACATATGGAGGCATGTATGTATTTTAATAAGTGATTAGTCTCTTTGCAAGTGAGTAAAGTGTTTGTCTATGCAGTTGATATTCTATAAAATGAAAATCTTTGACCAAAATAGTGTGCGATCGAAAAGGAGTTTTTGATGAAAACATTATTCTCATGAGGAAGTTAATTGGTCATATGACCAGGTTTGTAAGTTTGACTAAATACATGACTTTTACTCGATTGAAATAGAGTAAGATAAAAGGTCTATACTGTAAAGTATTCACAATTTGGAGAGATCATCAACTTCATCTTAGATAAACTACGACATGGGCTATAGGTTAGTTGTTACTCATATCTTTCGAATTATACTTATTGCCAACCAATAATATACCTATAGAGTTAAACATATAAAAATAAGGCAATAGATTAAAGGCATTTGGAAAGTGGTGGTAATAAGGCTTGAGAAATCTTATGGCGAATTTAATTTTGTCACAATTGAATTGAACCAAATTGAAATGATTTATTTTTCATCATATTTATTAGTGATGAGATCATTTACTGAAAATATGATAAGCCTTTTTTTAATTAATGGGAATTAATTAAATTAGAAGACAAGACACTATGGGAATTATTTTGTACGTTTTTTGTTAGTTAATAATGGAAATTATTAAATAAAAACATAATGAGCCTTTAATTTAATCAATGAGATCAATTAAATTGAAGGAAATAATTTTAATGGGTTTTAATTATTAATTAGACTAATAATTAAATATGGATGGACTTGAATTAATTTTGAAATCCATGTGAAAGTCCATAGAACTCATTCTACTAACCTTAGAAATCCTAGTATATATAAAATTGTGGCTCAAAAATAAATCACTTCGAAGAGTCTCAAACACAAGAGCACCATTAACATGAACAGTAGCCTACGGCACTATTCACATGCAACCCTATTCATCTGCCATTTTGCATATGAGAGAAAATCAATACTAAATTCCCTTATATATTTTCTCTTAGAAAATTCTCTAAAAGTAAAGAGTTGTGAAATTTCACAAAAGAGTTCATGAAGATTCATGAGATACCTAGCTAACATCTTATTTGTGTAGACAAAATAGAGGTTAAGATTTTATCACGATTTAGATCATAAATAGAAACTATTATAATTAAATTTTAGGTAATCACTTATACAAGTGAGTTAAATTTTAATTTATATGTTTTATGCCAAAAAAAGCAGACCAAATTGAGAATCTTTATTCCGCTGTGTTTTATGGTTATTTTTGTAATTAAATTTAAAAAGTTTTATCTTCCAAACCCCGTGAAGTTCAACAAAATTTGAAAAAGTACGTATTAACATACCAAAATTACAAAATGCTCACCAATCTTAGTCAAGTGACACAACATGCTTTATAAGATAATTATCTCAATATAAATACGATAATTGTCAAACAGAAAAGATAAATTTGGAAAATATATAAGAACCCTTTTTATTATTCACATGGTGCATAGACGAACACTCCTCCGAAAAAAGGAAAAATTATAGAAATGAATTTATGGTTAAAAGAACTTAACTGGTGAAAATACTTACATTAAGCATAGTCGGACCAACATGAGAGGTAAGATCTTGTTTGAATGGCCCACCAGTACGAAACTCGTTGCTTGGTGTTATCATCCAAATTCCTATTTCATCCCCTACCCATCCATGTACCTTGTTGTCTTTGTTATCGCATGAGTACAAGTACTTGTCATCCACCTAAAATATATATGTAGAAAACTATATATAAATAGATGATAAGGACCAATATTACGTAACAAAATAAAACAGTTTATTCATTACTATCTGACACCTCAAATGTGGTTTTCATTGAAAGCATACCATCAATGTGAACAAAGATGGGAGAGTTATACCGACATTTTACGGAAACAGGAAGCCTAAAAGCCCTCCTCACGCATCAGAGTTTCAGTAATTGCCTCGACTTAACGCTCACAATCGAAAGAAAATCAAGATGCCAAGGATTATGTGCTTGAGGAATTCCGATGTTATCACAAGTGTATTATTTATCCATGTATAAGCTATGTATATACTCACACGTCCATTAATCAAAATGCGTCTCTTTAAACGTAGCTTAAATTTTATATACATATATCTAGAGAGGCAGACAGACAGATAGAGGGAGAGAGAGAAGTTTCTTTGGATCTACCTCCTCATTTAAAAATACTAGCATATTTAATTAAACTTTGATAACTTAAACATTTTGAAATATAATCATTGATTTTTTTGAAAAAATAAAGTGAAACCTTAAGTTCCGTTTTCTCGTGCTTGTGCTTCAAAGCACAACGTCTATCGCTAAGTTATAAAAAAAAAATGAAATCAGAAGGTTGATCCTGTACTTGATTTAAAGGTAGGATGGGAATTAAAACATCAATTACCTCTCCTTGGAGCTTAGGATTAGATGGGTTCGTCAAGACAACGGCTTCCTTATAATCAAGAACTTCACCACTAGCACGATCCTCAGGCGATGGCATAACCCTTTGCCTTTCATCTGATATGGCCATGTAGTGAAATCTGTGCGCACAATCGATCTCACACTAGTAAAATTCACACACACTGTGTGTGTGAAATTATGTATAAATGGTAAAGTCATTGTATTTTTTAAGTAACAGAAAAAATATTATTTAAAATTTAAAATATAGAGGGTGTTTCAAATGAAAAAATTGAAAGCAAAAAAAATCAAAAAGAAAAAAAAATAAAGGTAAGTTAAAAAAAAAAAAGCAACAATGAAGAGAGAATTAAATTAAGGGTAAAAATTTAATTTCATATTGTATAACCAAATGGGGATAAATGTGTCATCATACATTGTTGGAGTTTATTAAATATTATTACTTCTCCTTCTTGCATAGTTAATAAAATAGATGGCCCCTGGAGTACTTTTCGCAGATAAGAATATGTCGCTAAATGGAAAATAAGAAAGAAAATTTGCTAAATTATAAATAAAAGTCCTCATTGTATTTATCTTTTTTATATTAACAATTTATTTCCGAAGACGTGAGTTGATGTGACGTCTATGCATAATTATTACATTGCAAAAGCTTAATATCTTTAAAGTGAATTTGATTTTAAAGGAAATAATAGGAAAGAGCAAAAAGAAAAAAAATTCTAAAAAACAATTCCTAAAAAGAAACAATTAGATTTTTTTTTGAAAAATCTTTTCGGAAAGAGAAGCAAAGCAAAACATGAGTAGCTCATTTAAGGCAGAAATTTTTAACAACCACAACACATGCTGGAATGAATTCTGAGGTCATTACTGGACTTTACATTAATGCTATGTTCGGTTTTTGGAATTCATAAAGAAAAAGAAAAGAAAATGTTAAAGAAAAATATTTTTTCTTGTTTGATTAATATATAAAATTTTATGAAAAAGAAAATTAGAAGGACATTTTGTTTAAAAAGGAAAAATTCATTTTCTTTACAAAAAGGTAAGAAAAATAGAAGAAAACTTATTGTAACTCCTGGTTCTATTTCAAAACTTCATCAACTCCATTTTTTTTCAATTTCTTCATTATTTTTTCTCGAATTAAAAAAAATTCAATTCTAAATTTTTATTAACTTTATCTCTTTTTTTTAATTTTTCTTTTTTTATTGAAATCATTTCAACTAAACAATATATGGAGTATTTACTTTCTTTTCTTTTCTTTTCCTTTCTCTATCGTTTTCCTTTCCATAATGTTTTCCTTAAACCAAACATGGAAAAAATCATGCTTGATTTTAGGTTTTTGGCTTTAATACCTTACACCTTAATTTCCTAGTTTAGCATTATCGTGTTTTCACTAGAATGGTTTGATTTTATCAAAATATATTTAATAAACCGAAAGCCCAAACAAGCAAGCAATAATAAATGCATATTGTTCAATATAGGAAAAATATTTCTAAGTACAAAATTAAAACTGAACATGCATCTCTAAATTGTAGAAGCTGGAAATAACCAAACAACTTTTAGTTTGTTCCTGGTCCTAGGGGTTTCGTACTAGGTTCAAATTTTAGGTAAGCGTGTGATTGAATGTGCGAGTGGGAAAATTTATTTCTAGGAGAAACTGAAAGAATTAAGGATGATATTTTTAAGTACTTGTTGGCTTGAAGCTTTAACAAAAATCTTCCTTCTTGGATTTTGAAAGCAGGCCCCTCTTCTGAACGCTTGAGCACAGTATATGTATAGAATCCAGGGGAATCTTTGAGCATCACGAATCTGCTTAACAATATCAGATGTTAGGAAGAGTCGAGGAAAAAAAATGTCTAGGCTGTTAGGTTTTAGAGTAGTTCACCTTTTGTCGATGTTCAGAGGGACTCCTTCGGTATCCTTTTTCCATGTCGATGTGAATGAAATTTCTTCATAATCATCGCGCTGCGCTATAAACTTATAACTTGTTCCGGGGAATCTTCATAACAATTTCCAACATGGAAATGAATGCATGTACTACCAACGAGTCGTTTCAAAGTTCTCAAAAGTATTGTGCATTGTTATCGTTCCAGTTATTAATTATTTTGGTGTACAATGACATAATGCAAGATATCATAAGGAATTGATACAAACTTACTTATCCATGATATTCTCTGGCGAGGTGCTGGTCCAAACGACATTCCAATACCTATCAATACCCACAAACTCAAATTAATCCTTAAGTTTTATTGATTAATTAAATGCGATGAGGATTCGAAACTTAGGCCTAACCAGACTCAGGCTAAACATTCAACGGACTTTAATTATTTTATAATATAGATAGAAAATGGGACCCAGACCCAAACATAATTGGTAGGTATTCCTGGGTTTAATTTGCAAACCTGATTTTTCGGTCCGGTTGACCAATTTTGCATCTTATTTTTAGAGAAACCAAGACTATTGGAGTTATTTACTAATAGTTTATTCAATGATGAATAATTTAAAATTTACTTTTATTAGGATTAGAGTTCAGTTGAAAATTAATTAAGTCAGGGAACTATTCGAAGAAGAAAAATGAAAGAATTAGGGATACCAAATAATGATTACAATAAAATATTATGAACAATTGAATAAAAATTAAAGTGTTTTAGTTTTTATAAACTTTTAACATAAAATAAAATTATAACTAAAAAACAAAAAAGTTAAATCAATTTTCAAACTTATAAAAATTATTATAAATATCCATCCATAAATAATTTATCTATTAAAAAATTTTAACCAATAAAAGCAATTTCTGTTCCAATTGAGCTCACTTTATAAAATTTACTGATTACAATCTGATGAAAGAATTAATATATCAAATTTAATTTTATAATCAATGCTTTTATGGTAAATTGTATTACCTATTAATTGTAATCAATAAATGACTTATTATATATATTAAAAATTTGCTACATATCTCAAAAACTTGATAATTTTTTTAGTTTGGTACTTTGCTAACAATTAACATCCACCACTAATTAAACTAGTGCAAAAATAAAAAATATAATACAAAATATCTATGCTGAAATTTGCAATAGAAAAAAATAGTTTAAATAAATATAAATTCAAAGGAGAGAAATGAATAACTTTGTCGAAGAGAATAATAGTTTAAATTAAACTTTGAATGAAATTAAGAGTAGATATAATAAATTAAGATTGAGGGTTTATCAACGTTGTTATCAGAAATACAGTAATAAGATTATATATATGTGTGTGTGTATATATATATTATCATTAATAAAATTCAAAAAGTCATTAAGAAAAAAGAAATCAAAATAAAGAAAAGTTAATAAATTAATTAAAAGTTAGGTAATTAAATAAAACAAATTAAAAATGAAGGAGTATACCTAAAAAATATAGAAATCATTAAGGTTGTATTAGGAATTTCATTTTTGAATATAGAATAAAGACAATGAGTATTGAATAATGATCAACAGGCTTCTGGTTACACACCCTATGGTTGTAATAGGATATGAATCCAACCCAAACTCAATTAATCTACCTGTTTGAATTTTGGTTTAAGTCTTGATATAAATAATATTATTAATTCGGAGTCTAAGCTTGGGACTTACACACCAATGACAGGTCTTATCCACAATGTGGTGGATTTAGTATGGTATTGACTATTTCTAAAGAAAGCTCATATTTCACAAAAGCAAAATTACACCAGTTAGTGTACATACCCCCTATTATCTTCTTCATTTTTGGTTTCAAGCAAATTTTTACTCCCCTTGTACGTTATTCCAAGGACATGACCATCAGGTACACTCAATGTTAGGTTGACAATCCCATTGCTCAGTACAACCTGCAGCGCACTTTTTATTATTATTTTCCCCGGGGAGGACAAACGTGAGATTTATCAATACCAATTGCACTCCGGAAGCTTGATGTTTGTCATCCACAAGCCTTTGTCTGAAATCGGAAAGAGAAACTCATTAATATTGGATTTTATGGGGTAGCTGTAATTATCAAGATAACTTAATTTGACTAGAACCTCACTGTACTAAAACTTTAAACTGTTAGTTGCTTGTAATTTTCAGTCTTGTGCCCTCGTGGGTTTGAATTTCCTCGATATTTATGTTCTGATGCATTAAATTCAACAGGAGTTGTAATTATCATCCGATTAGTTTTGAAAATGACAGTGTTTGCCAACTCGATGAAATTACTCGTGTGGTTTATACTGAATTTCAACAGATTTGTCTCATACAGTCTTGTATGCATAAATTGCTTGGGAAGACAAAATAACAAGATATTTCACATTTATTTACATATCCACCTTAAATTATAACATGGAGGCGTCTGTTTATTTATAAGTTTCATTAGATCCTATATTTTACAAGACATTTTGAAAATTTTCAAGAGTTTAGAGCTTGTTTTGGAAATAAGCTCTTCCAACTGTTTGAAGAATTGAATTTAGTGTTCGCGGTTGGATATTACTAATAACAATTATATTTAATGACATGAATCTCATTTATAGTCATCTGAAACAAGTTAAAATTTGAAAGAAAAAAAAAAAGAACTTACTAATAAGATTTTTATGACAGGTTAAATGCCCCTTATCATCATCGAACTTACAAGATCATATATGCATTTTACGAAATTTTTACTAATTATCTTATGACACTTAGTTAAAACTCAAAATATCTTATAAAATATGGTTTAAAATTTTTAAATTTTTATAACTAAAAATAGGTTATTCATGAATAGCAAAGTTTGGTGTACATTATAACAATATTCATTAACTAAAAATTGCCAAACCTACTAATTTTATACGTTTTGAATGTGGAGAAAATATTAATAAAATAATTTCTGCAGTCCAACAATTAAATGGAAAGTCCATTTCTGATAAAATTTCTTCACAAACCGATTATCAAATCAAGAAATTTACTGATATTAGAGATACCAATTCAACCAGAGGTCAAATTGCTATCAAACTGATATATCATCTTTAGATTATGTATTGTTAATCAATATGCTAAAATATATAAAGATAAATATTCAAAATACTTGAAATTTGTTTTAAATATTTTCCGGTTACTATTAATAATTTGATACTACACACTAATACATTGAAAACACCACCAAAAAAGAAAAAAGAAATTAAATAATAATACCATAAATAAAAATATAAAAGGTACCAAAAATGATATCTTATTAAAATATTTAACCTAGTATAATAGAATAATTAATAAGTTCTATATATATTTAATATGTTCTCTAGAAAAAGGTTACCGAATATTCAAAAACAATTTAGTTAATTTATGAAAATTTTTGTATGAAGAACATGTCAAGAACAAGCTATAAAGAAGAGGATGAAAATTAAACTGAGAGAAGAAAAAAGAATTAGGATTTAGATATATTTATATTTATGAATTTGGACTGTTTAATTCTCACGATTTGTGTGCAATTCTCCCAGGTCAGTGGTTCAATAATTTGTTTAATCAATTCTTTCAAAATAAAATGATTATATTATAGTTTTAGTTTTAAAATTCTAATCAAACCATTTAATAGACTGATCGAGAGTCTTACCAATTTAACCACTTGATCTAAGTTGGTTTGAAACAGTATTTTAAAACCGAACTCATAGTAGATGGATGGACTACTGACCGGTTAAAAAAACGATTTACATAGGACTTAAAAATTAAAATACAATAAAATCAGATAAAATTGTAGTTGAATCACTAAGTTAGATAAATTAGTCATGGTTCATGAAAGCTAAAAGGGCCAAATTAATAAATAAATAGATTTTTAAATCTTAATTTTCTTCTTCTTAAGTTAATTTCCATTTTTAATCGTAATTTATCTCCTATTTGTTCTCTTTTATAAATAACATTTCATGAATCAAATAAATTATCTTTTAAAACGTCAGAATAATTTTTTATTGAAATGCATATTGAATATATGACATTAAAATTCTATTATATTTTGATTAAATATTTTAATAAGATCTATTTTTTATATTTTTCATTTATTTTTTGAATTAATATTTATTATTTTTATATTTGTGGTATTTTATTGTATTAGTGCAATAAATTTAACTATTAATAGTAATTAAAATACTTAAAATTAGATTTAAGTATTTTTTCTTAATATTCATTATTTTATGCATATTTAATATATTAATAAATATTTACAATTTAAATATTTCATTGTCTGTTCAACCAAGATCGAACCACTGGTAAAATCAATAACTATTAAATGGTAAGTCTTTTGGTTTGGTGACTAGCGTGGTTTCTAAAACACTAGTTTGAAACACTAGATTATCTCACCTTTAATTTTTCATAATTTTCCTTCTTTTGACCAGACAATTGGCCAGAACAGCATTAGTTGTAAAGAAATTCACATCTTTCAAACAAAAAAACAGCTCATTTTTTATGATAATAGTCTATTTCGGAACAAAACAAGGCAGAAATAATCAGGATTCATTTAAGTGTTGCTAGAGATGCCCATGTTCGAAGAGCTAAAATCACAGAAATTTGACTAAAGTAAACCTTGTGATATCTCTAAATCAAATCTTACCCATCAAAATTCTGAGAGTTAGCACCTAGAAAGAAAAGTTGAGAGAACTAACTCCAAGCCACCAAATGATCAACACATCCCCAAGCTGCGATTTTATCATTTTTTGTCCAATATATTCCTTCAGATTTTCCTGAAAGATTTACACATTGTGTCAGCATGCATGTTTAAACTTTCAAATGTTTCATTAAAATAAAATGCTATAAATCCTCCGGTTTTGGCAGAATATTCAATCCACCAAGAGAAATTGGATACCAAGACAATGCGCTAAACTGGAACTCTAACATCATGAATTCCTAAATTTCATGTATCTATTAATTAAAATGAACTAGAAAAATGTGTAGCCAAATCACGGTTCAATTAGAATCATTAATGCAACTAAGTAATAGTAGTGACAAAAGCTCCAATCGACGCACATCCAGGATTACATATATAAATAATTATTTTTAGATAGACATGTCTATATCTTTGTAAAATAAAAGAGAAAGAAAGAAATTTGTAGAAGTTAAAAACACAATAATTTAAATTGGTATAGGATATTGAAGAAAAATCATAATAAATTAAAATTGAGAAACAATCAATGTGTGTGCATTTAAATAAAACAATAATATTTTTCAAAAAATTAATTTGTTCTCATTCATAATGCATAGGATGGTTTATAAAGTTATAAACTTTTAAAACTATGAATATATGAAAATTAAGTGAGTATAGTTAAAAGTAAACATATCTGAAAAATTGTGGGCATTTTAGTGTGCCTGCGTGCGTGCGTGTAATCACAATCTACAGCTACCAATGCATGAAGCAACTTATTTTCTTCAGCAAGTGTTGCTACCGATGGATCAATGAACTCTGAATGATAATCACGCAAAAACGGAATGAATAAAAAAACGATTTTAATATAAGTAGTGCAAAGAATTAAATGCACCTGATAGGCTCAGGAAAAGCGCAGATATAATAATAAGGCGGAGGCTGACTTGGGGGAATGGCTTATCGACTTTCAGCTTTTATAGATAGGCGAGGGATGAAATTAGTTCTCAGAATTCTTAGAATTTTAAGATTTTTTAATAATTAAAAGTCTATCAACGTTCAATATTTGATTTAGTAAATTAAATTTATCAAATCTAATATATAAAGCTATTGCCAAATAAACCATTAAAAATTGACCATGTACACTTTATATATGGGAGAAAGGTCCACTAGATTTATTTTGGAGAATTATTTGATTACACTTATTATATGTGATTACTTATCCATCATTTTAAATACTTCATATTGAGCTTTTTTTTTTTTATCATGGGATTTTATCAATTACAAAGAATTTGTGATCAAATTTGATAAAATAATTTATTCAACTTAATCACTTGAAGTCAACATACCAGTTTGAAATCGAGGAAATATAGACAAAATGCTAAGAATTGAAAAAATTATTTTGTCAAATATCATACTTTTTGACTTAGCCATATATTAAATATATAGGAATTTATTAACTTCCCACTATATTTTGATTAATATTTTGATAATATAATTTTGTTGTGTATTGACTCTTTATTTATTGGATTAGTGTAATTTTATTTTATTGTTGTAGCATTCTAAATATATTAGTGTAATATATTTAAGTATTATAGTAATAAAAATGCTTAAAATTAAATTTCAAGTATTTTTCTTCATATTTATTATTTTATATATTTATAACATATTAATTAATAATTGATATATATATATATATGTATGTGTGTGTGTGCGCGCGCGCGCGCAACATTAACAGTTCAATTGCAATTGAACTACTAGTTGAACTAAGAAGTCTTAAATTAGTAAATTTTCTGATTTGAGAACTTCAGATCATTAATTGTAATTGCTGTTCGACCATTATCAATTAGAAAATTAACACCTATGTCAAAAATGCAAACTATTAAAGATATAAAGGAAATGTATAGAATCAATATCTATATCTATTCATATCATTTTCTCTATATATATTATTATATGAAGAGTGTGGTAGATAAAAATTGCACGAATATTACCAAATTTTATGTTCTCAAAATTTCACAAATTTTTAAAACTCTTTAATATTCTTAATTTGGTAATTGTTTCATCTGATGAATAAATGTAATCTAGTTTAATTTGTCAACTTAAATAGGATTAAACCAACCTCATGGCTAGACAAAATAAATTATAACAATAGAAAAAAATGATAAATGTTGTAATTAAAAATGCTTTTTAATTTAAAATTAAATTTTTTCTTATTATGAAATCATCACAGGTTTCATTTTATGAATAGCACATTGTTAAATTGGTTGTCTTTACTACCATGATTAGGGTCAATTTTACAGATCTGATTTAAAATTTTATTTTTTATTAGTTTATACCCACATTTAATTTTAAAATATTCACTTTTTAACAGAGTGGCTATATCGAAATAATTCTATTTTTGTGTCAATAATTATCTTTCAGAAACCATACTCGAGTCCCATAAGCAGAAAACGAAGAGAAAATATCAACAGGGGAAACAGATGGAAGCAAGTTAACACGATAGAATCTGGTCGCGAATGAATTCTAATTTTCGATTCTCATTCACTTAGCAAAGCCAGAAGCCATCAATTGATTTTGACAGGACCTGGACTCATAACTTCCAATCAATGCAACGTAAGATCACAACTAAATTAATTGCCCCCTCTAACTATAATGTTCTTTTTAACTAAACAGTCAACTGGACTGTACAACTGGAAATGTGGAGCTCAGTATCAAATTAATCTAATGGACCTTATGCCTTTAATAGGCCCCACTAGATGGAGAATAGTGATCCATTATTTCCATCTAGCCAAGATGTGTCCTGTGGGTGTGCGAAGGCAATGACTTCGTAAATATGTCCGCAACTTATGAGTGAGTCCCAACATGTTTGGTAACAATCATCTTCGCGTGCACAAAATCTCGCACAGGTTGGGAGGGTTTAATGCTCTCATGAAATAGAAGAATGGAGGCAATGCGTAGAGCTATTTGGTTATCACAATAAATCTCTTCCAGTTTTTTATGCTGAATTTCCAATATCTCAATTATGTATTTTATAAAGATGACTTCTAAACAAATCTTGGCCATTGCCCTATACTATGCCTCAACTAGGGATCTTGACACTTTAAATTGTTTCTTAGACTTCCAAGACACTAGTAAGTCTTCGAGAATCACGTAATTGTTAGTGATATGCCCTCTAATATTAATAAAAAATGAGGATAGTAGAAAGACATTTGGTTGTTTATGTACTTTTTATACTAATTAATGAAATATTAATTTATTCATATCAATGTTATATCAAGTTTTTATGTATGTAAATTTTGATGAACATAAAGTATTGCATGTACTCATGTGCTAAAGTTAAAAAGCCTTATTTATAATGAATATGGACACAACGCTTTTTTGTTATTCAATACTAAAACCTGTTTATGAATCACAAACACTCTAAATGTTATTAGAGAGTTGGTACGATTTCCACACATTGTATTTTTATAATAAGTGTCATGCTATTCAATATAAAATACTAAGAATATATATGTGTGGATACGCTATTGGAGAATGGAGCATCGGAGCATTGACTCACAAAACAAAGGAGATGCATGGAGTTCACTTTTGGTTATCAACATCCTGCTTCATGATTGTGTTAAGTATTTATGAACTTTAGATTAGAAATGGCATAATTGTCTTGTGTGCATGATGATCAACGTGTTACTAGAGCATTAAGAGTTAATATATATTAGGAGTATAGGATAGTCATAAGCCAAACATACCCTTAACTAGTTGTGTGTGGAGACATGTGTGCGTTTAATAAGAGAATTGTCTCTTTTCAATTAAGCAAGGCATTTGTCCTACGTAGTTAGTGTTCTATGAAATAGAAGCCCTTAGCTAAAGCAATGTATAACTAGAAAGAAGTTTCTAATAGGAACATGTGCCTCATGAGAAAATTCTTATTGGTCATATGATCGAATTTGTGGGTTTGACTAAATTTATGACTCTCACTCGATTAGGCCAAAAGTAATACAAAAGATCTATATAGCATGGAAGTTATAATCGAACAGGTTCATTGTATTCACATTCACTTCATCTTAATTGGGCTACAATATAAAGTATAAGTTAGACAATATCCATATGCTTCGAGCTATGCTCGTTGCTAAACGCTAATTAAAGATGAACCTAAAGAGTCACATACATAATGTTAAGATATATTGCAAGTATTAAATTCATAGGTTGCATAATTTATTTAGTTGTAATTAGATTAGACTGAATAAATTGCTATGGTCAGATCATAATTAAAAGTACAGTGGAGAATTAATTTAATTATTGAGATTAATTAAATTAATTGAACAAATTTTTGCTTTAATTATTCATGGAGATCAATAATTAAAGAGTATAGGGGCTGATTTATTAAATAAATTAATAAATAAAAGTCCAAGAATTATTTTAATTAAAAGGGTCCATGGAGCCCATACCCTAAATCTTAATGTCTTAACTATTTAAAGGGGTCTTGAAAAGTTTAAGACAACATTCTTTAAGCTTAATTTCGTGCACACCTTTCAAGTAAAAGAGAGAAACCTTTAGCCACTCTCTTTTGAGCACTCTTTTGCCAAAAATCCTTCTTACCCAAAGTTGTTTAAATTAGAGCTTCACAAAAGAGTTTTGTGTAAGTGAAGAAGCTCATCATCATCCTAGTGTGAAAAAACTAAAGGTCAAGATTTGAGGGCCATGACTTAAGGATCATGTCTTAATTTGCTTGGCAACGTTCCAAAGGTACTACTTTTAAGTTTGTTCTTATTTGTTCAATATCTTGTGTGTTTTGTAATAAAAATAGGTTGGGTTTGTTTTTCTACGTTCCACTACATGTATAGAATGTTTCTATGCTTTAAATTTTTTATTTTTATGAGTAAACTCGACAAAAATCCAATAGTAGTATTAAAGGCACCAACTCTCTTGCGAAATTGTAAAGATTAATGATTCTTCCAAGTTTAACATTAGTTTTCAAGTTAAATTCATTTAAAAATGTATGTGATGCATGAAAGATCTTTCAAAAGTGTTTTGAAGTGATTGGAATTGAAAACTCTGGAAAAGAATTGTAATCAAATCGAAAAACGATGATTGCAAAAAGTCTACTATGTTCCACAACTTTCATTCATGGTTGCAAGACAAGTTCTTGCAATTGCGATGATGAGCCGCATGGTTGCACTATAACCACGAGGCTACAGAAACCCCACAATCTCGATTCACAGTAGCAGGGCTTCTCTTGCGATTGTAATAGCCCTTTTAGTGACCACGAGAGATGCTATGATAAAACCCTAAGGGGTTCTATCGTAGTAAGCCTCTATAGTCTCAGATGAGCAGCTCACCATTGCGGTAATAGCTCCTGCGATTGCGACTGGTTACTACTTAGTAAAAACACTTATGTATTAGTATAGGATTTCATGCACTTGTACATTATCCAATTTGGGCGTGAATTGGATCTAAAAGTCCATAATTATCCACTTTTAATTTTTCATATTATTTGTGTGGATGTATGAGATATATAAAAATGAATAATGTGCAAAGTAAAATCTAATCTATATCGATCTTAAAACTTTCTCAAATAAGTATTTAGTTGTAATGGAAAAATGTTTGTTGTAGTCCTCCACCAAGCTTGAAAGCCCTAAGTGTAGCCTTAGTGTCTGATAGCATCACATTAGTGGGATCATATTGGGATAGCACATTTATGACTTTAAATACATTAGATGTGACATTCAAAGGATACTGCGCCTCAAGAGTACTTAGCCATATGTGGAGTTTAAATCTGGTGAATTGTTAGTTTGTGGGTGTGACTTAAGTGGACACAACAAGCTAAGACTTGAATATGTGAGATATTATTAGGCAATAGGTCAAAGGAAAGATCGAACCGTGCATGAGATGCGTTGGCTAGAATTGCCACTCATTAGGCCTAATATGCCAGACCTGAATACGCAAGGTGTGTTATATCTAATAAAGATCCCAAACACTCACTAAGGAAAGTTTACCAATAGAATTTCTAACTTCTACCTGAGGAAGTGTAGGATTTGAAAAATTAGTGGAGGGAAACTGTTTTGATTTAATGTTCATAATCACAATGTTAATATATATCACAACCAAACTAACAAATCTTGTTTATTTTCTGAAGTATTATTTCATCTGAATATTATCTATACTTCTTTCTAAACTGTTTGAAACCAGTATTCTGATTTGGCCTAACTATGTCAACTGGTTTGGAAATCTAAAAATTGTTCTCAATCTAAAGCACCTTGGCTAAGTTTTGGAGGCTGATATCCCATGAGCCCTTATTGACATAGTTAGTGAGAAAAAAAAGCCACTCATAAGAAATGGATGGAGGACAATCTGTGGGTCAAGAGCTACAAGTTAGCTAATATAACTAATGACCTTCTAAGGATCTATAAGGGTATGGGGACTACTAAGGAGATCTTATACCACCTGCAAGAGTCGTATGGTGAGTAAAGTTACACTACTAGATACGTGATATCTAAGCAGCTACTTAGGATGTGCATGGTAAAGGATGGTGATGTTAGTGAGAATGTACTTAAGATGATTTCACTCATCGAGATGTTTAAGTCACTAGATTTCATCATAGACACCAATTTGCAGATAGATTTGATCCTTTAATTGCTTTCGAATTCCTTCTCACAATTTATTATTAATTATCACATGAATAATATTGAGTACACATTAGCTAGGCTTTTCAATAAGTGGGTGATTATATAATAAGCCATGAAGGAGCAAGGGACGGAGGTGGTTTTTGTTGCGTCTAGCTTCTCTAGTATGACAAAGAAGGGGAAGACAATGAAGAAAAAGCTTATTCTAGTGGGAGTACCAAAAAGGCTAAAGCTCTCCACTGTAGAAAAATTAGGCATTAGAAGAGGAACTACATTGAGTACCTCATCTTTAAAAAGGCGGTGGGAGGTAAGGAACTTTATGTTTATGAAACATTTTGTTTCATTGGTGTATTTTCTACTTCTTTGATTTTAAATTCTAGTGTTACTTTTCACGTTTGCACTTCACATTAGGATGTGGTTAGAAGTAAGATGCTTCTTAAGCACCAGAGAGATATTGTTATATCTAGCGAATGGATAAAAGTTGTTCGTAATGAGATAAAGATCAAGGAGATGATCCTTTCATCTATGATCAAGCAATGGTAGTACAAACTCCACCAAATAGCTAAAGGCTATGAAGTCCAAAATAGATTCAATCCTTGCTAACTGGGTATGGACTCTTGTAAGTCCATCTAAGGGAATTGTTCTCATCAGATGCAAGTGGATCTATAAGAAGAAAATCAGTTCAACTGACAAAGTAGAAACCTAAGAGGTCAAGTTAGTGGCAAACGACTATAGTCAAAAGGAAGGAATTGACTATGAGGAAACCTTCTCATTGATAGCTATGCTAAAGTCTACTTAGATTCTACGTACAACAGCCACTTACTTAGATTATAAGATTTGACAAATACATTTCCCAATGGAATGCTTGAGGAGGACATTTATATGGTGTAGCCACATGATTTTGAAGTCAAAGATGAATCTCGTAAAATATGCAAGCTTAAGCGGTCTATTTACGACCTTAAGCAAACATCAAGTAGTTAGAATCTTTGTTTTGGTGGTGCAGCTGAATTGTCTAGCTTCATTAAGAATGAAGATGAGCCCTATGTCTACAATAAGGTTAGTGGGAGCACAATAACATTCCTTGTATTGTATATGGATGGCAAACAACTAATAGGGAATGAAATTAGGATATTAAGTTCAGTCAAGACATGGTTATCTGATACCTTCTCCATGAAAGAGTTGGGAAAAACAACCTATATTTTGGGCATTTGTGTCTATAGAAATAGAGCGAATAGATTGTTAGGTCTTTCTCAAGCCTTTCACATAGACAATGTACTAAAGAGGTTCAATATGAAAACCTCTAAGAGTGGATTACTATCATTCAAGCATGGTCTTCATCTCTCAAAATCCATGTGCCTAAAGATGAATGACAAGAGAATAAGCATGGAAACCATTTTATATGCTTTGCGTAGGTATTACAAAGAGGTTCAGGCAAATACTGGCAAAGAGCATTAGAATGTTGTGAAGTGTATCCTTGAGTACTTGAGAAAGATTAAAGATATGGTACTTATTTATAGAGGTGGTGATCTAAGAGTAGACGAATATACCAATTCTAACTTCTAGTCAGATAAGGATGATAGAAAGTCTATCTTTAGATTCATATTTGCTTTTGATGATGAAGTAGTTAATTGGAAGAGTTCCAAATGGAGCACAATTGCAGACTTCACCATTGAGGCTAAGTATGTCATTGCATGTGATGCAGCGAAGGAGACAATTAGGATAAGGAAGTTCGTGAAAGAACTTCAGGTGATTCCAAATGTCAATCAACCATTTTCCAATTTATTGTGAGAACAATGGTGCGAACGCACAAGTGAAGGAGCAAGGTCTCATCAAAAATCCAATCACATGGAGAGGTGTTACCACATTATTTGGAAAATCATTGGAAAGGGTGACATAGCCATCCAGAAAATAAATTTAGTTGATAATGTCGAGCCACTAACTCAAGTGCAGCTGGATCACCATCTTGAGAAGATGGGTATTAAATATTATAGTGACTAGCAGTAATATTATTGGCATTAGAGTGTAACACTAATAGAAAATAAGGGATACTAGAAGGAAATTTGTTTATATATGTACTTTTCACACTAATTAATGAATTATTGATTTATTCATATCAATGATGGGGCAAGTTTTCATGTATGTAAATCTTGATTAGCGTAAAAACTTGCATGTGTCCAAATATTTGAGTTAACAAGCCTTATTCATAAAGAGTTACAAATATGGACACATAGCTCCTTTGGTATTCAATTACTAAAATCTATTTGTGAGTTACTAATACTGTAAAGGGCATTAAAGAGCTAATACGACTTGTACACTTTATATTTATACAGTGAGTGTCATACTATTCAGTATGAGATACTAAGAATACATGTATGTAGATACACCATTAGGGAATGGAGCATTCGAGCAATGACTTGCAGAATGAAGCAGATGTATGGAGTTTACTCTTAGCTGTCAATGTCTTACTTTATGATTATGTTTAGTATTCGTAGGCCTTAGATTAGAGATGAAATAGTTGTCTTGTGCTTATGATGATTAATATGTCATTAGGACATTAAGGGTCAATATCTATTCTCGTATGTGATAAAGACATGAGCCAAACATACCATTGCCCGAGTTTGCAAGGCTGCATGTGTGTGTGTTGAATAAGAGATTTGTCTCATTTCTAGTGAGCAAGGCATTTGTCCTATACAATTGGTATTTTATGAGACAAAAGCCCTTGGCTAAAATGAGGAAATGCTGATTGGTTTTGTGAGTTTTGATTGAATCTATGATTCTTTCTTAGTTGGGATAGAGTAAGACGAAATGTCTATACAACCTAGTAGTCATGATTGGAAAGGTTCGGAAAGGTTGGTTATGATTCAGTTCATTTCATTGTAATTGGGCTATAATATGGATCATGAGCTAAACATTAGTCATATTTTTCGAGCTATGCTCATGCCAATTAAGGATGAACTTAGATAGTCACACACATAAGGTTAAGATGTATTGCGAGGGTTAAATTGACGAGTTGTATAATTTGTTTAGTTGTAATTGGATTGAACGAAATAAATTATCATAGTACTCATTAATGACGAGATATTAATTAGAATCACAATAGAGTATTAGTTTAATTAATGAGATTAATTAAATGAATTAGACACACCTGGACTTTAATTATTAATAGAGATTAATAATTAAAAGTTTTATGGGCTAATTTATTAAGGAGATTAATAAATAAAAGTTTGTGGACTATTTTAATTTAAAAGGTCTATGTAGGAGGGCCTATGGAGCCTATATCCCAAATTCTAGTGTCTCAACTATTTGAAGAGTCTAAGACGTCATTCTTTAACCCTTATTTTATGCATATCCTTCAAGCAAAAGAGAGTAGCACCTAGCCACCCTCTTTTGGGTACTCTTCTGTCAAAAATCCTTCTTGCCTAAAGTAATTTGCATTAAACTTCACAAAAGAGTTCTGTGAAAGTGAAGAAGGAACTTGTGATCATCTTAGTTGTGTGAACAAACTAGAGGTCAAAGTGTGAGGGTCATGACTATTGAACACCTTTGAATTTGCTTGGAAATGTTTTGAAGTAATAGCTTTTAAGAATGTTCTTGTTTGTTTAATATCTTGCATGTTTTACAACAAGAATGGATGGGGTTTATTTTGTTACATTCCTCTACATGTATAGAATGTTTTTATGATTTAACGTTTTGATTTTTTTGAGCAAACCCCATGAAAATTCAACAGTAATAACCAGCAATAGACTTTTTGGTATCAATGCATAACCCACAATCCACATCACAAAACCTTTTCAGTTGATAGTTTGCCTTCGATGAGAGGAATAAGCATTGTCTAGTGCTTGATTTCAAATATTAAAACACTTTGTATGCTGCCCTCAAATGTTTCTTAGTTGATTTATCTATGAATTGGCTTAGTGTATGCACACTAAAGAAAATATTAGGCCTAGTGATGGTCAAATATAGTAGCCTCCCTTTTAATCTCCTATATCATGCAAGATCATCCAATGGTTCTCCTTTACCTTTACTTCGCCTGATATTTTATTCCATGTGAAGTTTTGATGACTTACATGCTAACATCCCTCAATCCATCAATATCTCTATCCTCTTTTTGATTTACATAGATGCCGTGTTCATCCCTACTTTTTTCAATTCCAAGGAAGTACGTGAGGTTCCTAAGATCTATAATTTTGAATGTGTGATCCAAGTGACTGTTAGTGATATATATTCTAATGCTAATAGAAAATGTAGGATACTAGAAGATATTTGGTTATATATGTACTTTTCACTCAATTATTAATAAAATATTGATTTTATATCAATTTTTTACTAAGTTTTTCATGCAAATAAATCTTAATTAGCGTAAAGTATTGCATATGTTCATGTGTTTAAATTAAGAAATCTTATTTATAAAGAGTTATGAATATGGACATAAGACTATCTCAGTACTTAATTATTAAAACTTATTTGTGAGTCATAGACACACTAAAAGGCACTAGACAGTTTGTATGACTAGCATGTCTTCTATTTGTACGGTAAGTATTATGCCGTTCAGTATGAGATACTAAACATATATGTGTGTGAATACGTCATCAGGGAAATGACATTCGAATAATGACTAGCAAAACAAAGCAGATGCATAGAGTTTACTATTAGCTTTCAATGTCCTATTTCGTGATCGTGTTAAGTGTGCAAAAACTTTAGATTTGAGACAAATGATTGTTTTATACACATAACGGTCAACATATCATTAGGGAATTTAAAGCCTATATCTATCTAGATATGAAGTAGGGTCATGAACCTAACGTACCATTGTCTGAATACATATAGAAGCATGTGTGCATTTAATAAGGAATTTTGTCTCCTTGTAAGTGAACAAAGTGTTTGTCCTGTGCAATTAGTATTCTAGGAGATAGACGCCCTTGGCCAGGTAGTGTGTGATCAGAAATGAGTTTTTAATAAGAACATTTGTCTCATGAGGAAAAGTCAATTGGCCATATAACAAAGTTCGTGAGTTAGACTAAATCCATTATTCTCATTTAGTTGAAAAAAAGTAAGACAAAAAGTTTATATAGCATGTTAGTCACAATTAGAAAGGCTCATTGCGATTTAATTCACTTTATCTTAATTAGACTACGATATAGGCCGTAAGCTAGATGTTACCCATATCCTTGGAGTTATGTTTTTTGTTGATTAAGAATAAATCTAGAGAGTCGTACATATAAGATTAGGGTGTACTGCAAGTGTTAAATTGATGGATTGCATACGAGGCTTGAGAAGACTTGTGGAATAATTTATTTAGTTACAGTTAATTTGGAATAAATAAGTTATCATGGTATTTGTTAATGATGAGATCATTAATTAGAAGCACAATAAGAATTTAATTTAATTAATAAAATTAATTAAGCTAAATTAATTAGACAAAATTGGGCCTTAATTGTTAATGAAGATTAATGATTAAGGTATCTATGGGTTGATTTATTAGTGAGATTTATAAATTAAACTCCATGGGGTAGATTTAATTAGAAAAGTCCATGTAGAAGAGGCTATGAAACCTATTGCTCAAACTCCTGTGTCATAACCATTTAAAGAGGTACTTGAAGAGTTCAAGACACACTCTTAACCCAGAATTTTCGAGTTGCCCTTAAAGCAAGAGAAAACAACCTTTGTACCCATCCTCTTCAAGTTCTCTCTAGTCCTAAATTCCTTCTTATCTAAATAGTTTGAATTAAAGCTTCACAAAAGGGGTATTGTGAAGTGAAGAAGGAGGTTGTGATCATCCTAATTGCGTAGACAAACTAGGGTTTGCATTTGAAGGCCATGACTTTAAGGATTACACGTAAACCATTAGAAATGTTCCCAAAGGTAAAAGTTTGCACTTTTGCATTATTTTATGATATTTTGAATGTTTTACAACAAAAATAGGTGGGATTTGTTCCATTAGCTTCTACTATATGTGCATGATGTTTTTGAGATCAAAATTCTTGATTTTTATGGACAAATCCTTAGGAAATCTAACAGTGGTATCAAAACTATAGTTGTTCTTGCAAAATTGTAAAATTTAATAATTCTTATATGTTTTACATTCGTTTTCATGTTAAATTATATTAAACATCAATTTGATGCATGAAAAACACATAAAAAGTGTTTTAGGAGTGTTTAGAATTGAGAAAATTGGAAAAGAATTGAATTCAGATCGAAAAACTAAAATTTCAAAAAGTTATCATGTCTTGCAACTAGTGTCATGATAGTGAAAAGAGTTCTTGTGGTCACGATACTAAGTTATGTGGTTGCACCATTATTGTGCGGCATGCAACCTGCAGTCCCATTTTGCAATTGCAAGTGATGCCCTGCGGTCACAACAACACGTTCGGCAATTGTGAGCATTCCGTGGTTGCGAACAGGGTGCTAATAACCCCATGGCTACGAGTATTGTATGCGTAAAAACTGATTTTCCAATTTTTATTTTTTTTTGAAAAGTTGTTTTTAATGGGACAAAGTCTAATGTATGAGATGTGTGAGTCATGGAAATTGTTATTGAATAGAATTGTTTAATTATACATATGATGTATAATTATTTGAATGAATGTTATGGTTAGATTATGGACTTGGGACACTTGTGGATGAACGCGTTTATTTTGTTTTGATTTTTTTATGTTGTGTAAATTAAATTTTTGTGGGTTATGAGGGCATAAGGACATTTTTTATTTTGATTATGTAGAATAGGATTCTCTGTAGCATATGACACATACTTGTAAAATATGAAAGAGGTCAAGAGTTGGTGTCTATGCGAAGACCAGGGAGTTAGTGCCGTTTGAGGTTTCAAGATGTGGTTGGCCTCACTAAACTATGAAGACCAAGACAAAGGCATTCAAAAAATCCTTATGTTATAGTGTAGGATTTCATGCACTTGTGCATGATTCAATTTTGGCTCAAATTAGATTTAGAAGTCCATAATCCTCCAATTTTATTTCTCATATTATTTATGATGGATGTATAAGATATATGAAAACGAATAATATGCAAGTAAAACCTAATCCACATGGACCTAAAAATATCCTCAAATAATATTAAGTGGTAACAACAAAGTGTTTGTCATGGCCCTCCACTGAGCTTGAAGCTCTAAATGTGGCCTTAGTATGTAATATCATTACATAAGTAGAGTTACATTACAATGACGTATTTACAACTTTAGGCGCATTAGATGCAACATTCAAAGGACACTGACCTTTAAAGTGGTTAGCCATGAGTGGATTTCAAATATGGTGAATTGACAATTAGTGGATGGGACTTAAATGGACTCACTGTACCAAGAATCGATTATGAGAGATGTCATTAGGCTATGGGTTGAAGGCAAAGATTTGACTACGCATGAGATGCATTAGTAAAAGTTACCACTCATAGGACTAAGCATGTCAAGAGCCAATTACGTAAAGTATGTTATGTCCAAAGAAGACCATAATCAACTACTAAGAAAATTTTACCAAAGGAATTTCCGTTATCTACTTGAAGGAGTGTAGAATTCAAAAAATCTAGGGAGAAATAGTTTTGATTTAAAGTCCATAATCACAATAGTAATACATATAATAACTAAACTAAAAAATCTTGTTTATTTTCTACTACTTAATTTTATCTGAATAATGTCTACACCTCTTACAAAATTGATTGAAACCAATATTCTAACTGCATCCAACTATGTTGGCTGACTCTAAAATTTGAGAATTGTTCTCAATCTAAAGTGCCTCAACTATGTTTTGGAGGCTGATAATCCCACCAGCCCCTACTGACATAGTTGGTGAGGAGGAGAAAGCTACTCATAAGAAATGTGTGGATGACAATTTACAGGTTAAAAGCTACATGCTAGTTGTCATAACTAATGATTTTCAGAAGACCCATGAGGGGATGGAGACTACTTAGGAAACCTTAGATTACCTACAAGAGTTATACGGTGAGTAGAGTCAGACTTCCAAATATGAGACATCCAAGCAGTTATTTAAGATGTGCATGGCCAAGGGTGGTGACATCAATGAGCATGTCCTTAAGATGATTTCACTCTTCGAGAGGCTTGAGTCACTAGACTTCATCATGGATGCAAATATGTAGATAAGTTTAAACCTTAAGTCACTTTCATACTCTTTCTCACAGTTCATCATGAATTATCATATGAATGACATTTAGTGCACACTGGACAGTCTTCTTAACAAATTAGTGATTGTACACTTGTTGCATCTAAGTCCTCTAGTGTAACAAAAAAAGGGAAGATAAAGAAGAAATAGCCTACTATTCCTAAGTCCATTAAGTATCCAAAAGACCAAAGGTAACATAGAGAAAGAAAAGTATTTCCATTATGGCAAAAAAGGGCATTGGAAGAAGAATTACTCCAAGTGCTTCAGTAGCCTCAAGAAGGCACTAAAAGAGGTAAGGAACCTTATGTTCATGAAACATCTTTTTCCATTAGTGTATTTTCTACTTTTTTAGATTTTAGATTCTGGTACTTCTTCTCACATTTGTACTTTGCACCTAAATCTAGTCAAAAATAAGATGTTTGGGGAGTGTGAAGTGGTGATCAAGGTAAGGAATGAAGCAAGTGTTGCAACCACTGAGACTAGAACCGCTTCCATAAATTTGTCATTAGGCCATAGTCTAGTTTAGAGAGATTATCCTTTGTTGCCCAATGGGTTTAAAAATATTATTTCTATTCCATTATTAATAAAAGAGAATTATGAATTTTCTTTTAAGGCATTGTGTACTATATTTTTTATTATACTATCTCAAATAAACATCTAAGGGATGATTTAAATCTTAAGCATTTGTGACATCTTAGACTCAGTCATGCCAAGGACATAAGGATTGAAAAATTGGAGAAAGATAGGCTTATTGGTCTGGAAGAGGAACCCTATCCAACTTGTGAATCTTGTATGCTAGGCAAGATGGCTAAAAGTTCATTTGATGGACATGTCAAACAGACCACTAATGATCATGGGAAATTTAATGAAATATCAAGAGGATGTTTTATCTCCTTTATAACCTTTACCAATGACTATTCACAATATGGTTGTGTACTTGATGAAGTACAAATATGAATCCTTTGATAGGTTGAAGGAATTCAAGGCACAAATAGAGAAGCAAATTGGCAAGCAAATTAAAGAACTACAATTCAATCGTAAAGGTGATATATGAGTACTGAGTTCTTGAAGGAGAATAGTATTGTATAAATGTTAACATCATTGAAAACTCATTTGAATGGTGTGTCTGAGTGTAGAAATCAAACTTTGTTAGATAAGTTTCAATTTATGATAAACTTCATCAATCTACCCATATCCTTATGCTTTTACTGCAACATGTATCTTCAATAAGACATTCTCTAAGTTTATTCCCTCCACTCCACATGAAATGTGGTATCGAAGGAAGCCAGGCCTTAACCACTTGAGGATCTGGGAATGTCTAACATATCTTAGGAAGCTAAGACAGATAGGATTGTCGTCGAGTATCATGCAAGTTTTCTTGAAGAAGAGTTCATTTGAGAAAGTAGTGTGTGTGGGTAAAACTATAGTGCTCAAGGAACTTAAGCATGAGCAACAAAGCAGCGAGCCCATAAAGTAGATTCCTATTCAAAAGCAACTTTTTGAGACAAAACTATTGCTATAGTCAAGTTAAATCTCTTGAGCATTAGAGAGATATGGTTTTGACTTAGAGAATGGATAAGAGTTGTTCATAACGGGAGATAATGATTATGGAGATGATCCTTCTACCTATGATCAAGTAATGGCAATTAAGTACTTCGCCAAGCAATTGCAAGCTATAAAATTTGAGATGAATTCAATGCATGCAAACTAGGTATGGTCTAGTGGATCCACCTAAGGGAATTATTTCCATTGATTGCAAGTGGATCTATAAGAGAAAAATTTGTATGACTAGCGAGGTAGAGATCTATAAGGCTAGGTTGGTGGCATAGAGCTATAGTCAAAAAAAGGGAATTGACTATGAGAAAACCTTCTCATCAGTAGCCATGCTAAAATTTATTCAGATTTTACTTGCGATAGTTGCTTACTTGGACTTTGAGATTTGGCAGTTGGGTGTCAAAATCATTTCAACGGGATGCCTAAGGAAGATATTTATACGGTGCAACCATTTAATTTTAAAGTCTACGAAGATCTCATAAAGTGTGGAAGGTTAAGGGTCTATTTACGACCTTAAGCAAGCATCAAGGAGTTGGAATCTTTGTTTTAATAGTGTAGTCAAATTGTTTGGCTTAAAAAATGAAGATGAGCCTTCGGTTTACAAGAAGGTTAGTGGCAACACAATAACTTTCCATGTACTATATGTCGATGGCATATTATTGATAGGAAATGCTGTTGGGATATTAACCTTAATCAGAACCTAATTATTCATAATCTTCTCTATGAAAGACTTAGGAGAAGCAACTTACATCTTAGGCATTCACATCCACAAAGATAGAGCAAAAAGATTGTTAGGTCTCTCTTAAGCTATGTACATAGATAAAGTACTGAAGAGGTTCAGCATGGAAGCCTCTAAGAGATAATTGTTACCATTTAGGCATAACATCCATCTTTCAAATTTCATGTGCCTAAAGACGGATGATGAGATGAGAAGAATGGAAGGGATTTCATATGCTACATCTATAGGAAGCCTAACGCATGCAATGCTATTATGAGGCCAGATGTCACCTATGTCATAAGTGTTATGAGTAGGTGTCAGATGAATCTTGGCAGAGAGTATTGGGATGGTATTAAGTGTATCCTTAAGTACTTAAAAAGGACTAAGGATGTAATACTTGTATATGGAGATGGTGATCTAAGAGTAGATAGATATATTGACTCTGACTTCTAGTCGGGTATAGATGATAGAAAGTTTATCTCTAGGTTTATATTTACTCTTAATGGAGGAGCAATTAGCTAAAAGAATTTCAAACATAGTACGATTACGAACTCTACTACTGAGGCTTAGTATGTCAATATACGTGATGGCTATGAAAGATATTATGTGGCTGAGGAGGTTCATGATAGAACTTTAGGTGGTTCCAAATGTGGATCAGCTATTACCACTTTATAGTGACAATGATAGCATGATAGCACAAGCAAAGGAACCAATGTCTCATAAAAAATCTAAAAATATAGAGAGGCGTTACCGCATTATTTGAAAAATCATTGGAAAAGGTAATGTAGCCGTGTAGGAAATAACTTCAACTAAAAATCTACTCGACACAATAACCAAGCTGATAACTTAAGTGTAACTGGATTGCCATATTGAAAAGACGAGTGTTAGATACCACAGCCACCAGAATTGGTAGTATTGGCATTGGAGTGCAAGTGGGAATTTATTAGTGATATGCCCTCTAACGCCAACAGAAAATGAGGGATATTAGAGGATATTTGGTTGTGTATTGACTTTTCACTCAGTTATTAATAAAATATTGATTTTATATCAATCTTCTAGTAAGTTTTTCATCCATATAAATTTTATTAGCATAAAGTATTTCATGTGTTCATGTGTTTGAGTTAAGCAATCTTATTCATAAGGAGTTCTAAATATGGATATAGAGTCATCTTAGTTTTCAATCACTAAAACCTGTTCGCGAGTTACAGATACTCTAAAGGGTATTAGAGAGTCAGTATGACTAACACACTTTGTATTTGTATAGTAGGTGTCATTTTGTTTAGTATAAGATACTAAAAATATATGTATATGGATATGCTATTAGGGAATTAACATTTAGACAATGACTTGCAGAACAAAGCATGCATAGATTTCACTCTTCACTGTCAATGTCTTGTTTAATGATTTTGTTAAGTATGTGTGGACCTTAGATTTGAGATGACGTGGTTACCTTATGCAGATGATGATCAATGTGTCATTAAGATATTAAGGTCCAATATTTATTTTTGATATGGGATAGGGTCATGAGTCGAACATATCATTATCTAGATGTGTATAGAGACATATATGTGTTCAATAAAGAATTGTCTCCTACAAAATGAATAAGGCATTTGTCCTTTGTAATAGGTGTTTTATGACATAGAAGCCCTTGACTTAGTGTGTGATTAGAAAAGAGTTTTCAATAGGAACATTTGTTTGGAGAGGAAATGTCTACTTGTCATATGATCAAGTTTGTAAATTTGACTAAATACATAACTTTCGCTTAATTGAGGCTTGACAAAAGATCTATGGCAGTATGATAGTCACGATCGAAAAAGTTCATTGTGATTCAATTCACTTCATCTAAATTGGCTGCGATAAAAGTTGTAGGCTTGGCCTTATCCATATGCTTCAAACTATGCTCGTTTTTAATTAAGAATGAACATAAAGAGTCACACACATAAGATTTGGGTGTACTATCACTGTTAAATTAATGGGTTGACACAAGGCTTAAGCAGGCTTGTGGAATAAATTATTTAGTTGCAATTGGTTTGGACTTGATAAATTATCACAGTATTTGTTAATGATGAGATCATTAATTAGAAGCACAATAAAAAATTAATTAAATTAATGAGATTAATTAAATTAAATTAATTATACACACTTGGACCTTAATTATTAATAGGGACTAATGATTAAGGGACATATGGGTTAATTTATTAATGAGATCAATCAATTAAAATCCATGTGCTAATTTTAGTTAAAAAGTCAATGTAGAAGGGCCCATAGAGCTCATACCTCAAACCCTTATGCCACAACTATTTAAAGGGTATTTGAAGAATTCAAGAAACACTCTTAATCTAGAATTTTCGTGCAACCCCTCAAGCAAGAGAAAACAACCCCCCTAGCCACCTTCTCCATGTTCTCTCTTGTCCTAAATTCTTTCTTGCACAAATAGTTAGAGTTAGAGCTTCAAAGAAAGGTTTTGTAAAGTGAACAAGGATCTCATGATCATATAACTCATGTGGATAAATTAGAGATTGAATTTTGAGGGCTAAGTCTCCAAATCTCACGTGCAAACCATTGGAAACGTTCGAAGAGGTAAAAAGTTTGCACCCTTGTTTTATTTTATGATATCTTGTGTGTTTTGCAACAAAAATAGTTGGGATTTATTCCATTTGCTTTCACTGTGTGTGCATGATGTCTTTGTAGTCAAAATTTTTTATTTTTGTGGACAAATCCCAAGGAAATTCAATAGTGGTATGAAAGCCACTATTTTTCTTGCAAAACTATAAAATTTAATTAGTCTTCCATGTTTTATGTTAGTTTTCACATTAAATTCCATAAAATCTATATTTGATGCATGAAAAAGCTTTTAAAAGTGTTTTTGGATTTTTTGGAATTAAGAAAATTGGAAAAGCATTTTATTCTGATTGAAAAACAAAAAGTCTACAGCGTCTTGCGACTAGTGTTGTGGTTGCGAGAAGCATTCTTGCATTTGTGCCATCACCATGACTTCCACAGTCGCAAACAAGGTGCTCGCAACTACAAGAGTGGTTCTAGTGGTTGTGAGCACTATATGTGCAAAAATTGTATACGTTGTGATAGTATTCCTCAACCTAGGTGACCTATAGGGTAATAGAGGTGAGACATGCACACCATGTGAATTGGGAAGAGCATCATTACCATTTGTTGGTTGACTTGATTCATAAGGTGTTCTCTTAAGTTTGTTTAATCTTAAAAATGACCTTTGGTTGTGTAGTAGGTACAAAGGACAGGTGAGGGAGGAGTCAGAAGAGGTTTGAAAAGCCTCTAGATGAAAGGAATCCTTAGATGTAATGTGTTCATGTTTCAAGTTAAGGATATCAATGATTGCCCTATCTTTTGTGTGAAAGGGGAAAATGTTTTCATAGAAAGTGGCATCCCTTGAGACATTAGTTAGAATTAGTTTCAAGATTCAAAATCTTATACCATTTCACACTAAGTGGATATCCGAAGAACACACACCTCCTACTCAAGGGTTAAAATATTTTTTATTGGTAGTAAGTGTAGTTGCATAACACAAGCAACCAAAGGCTCTCACATGGTAGTACTCTAGTTTATATGGTGTCTTTTTCTTAAGGATTGGTGTTGGAATTTTATTAATGATGTGGGCTACTGTGAGGACCCATTTAGTCCAATATTCAAGTTGTATACCTGACTAAAATCTAAGAGCTTTAGAAACATTTAGTAAGTGTTAATATTTTCTTTCCACTATCCCATTTTATTGTTAGATTTCAACATAAAATTTTTGGTGTATGATTCCTCAACCATGGTAAAAAAAATTTAAAGGAAAATTTAGTACCATAGTCACTCCTGATATTCTTTACTATGGTCTCAAATTGGTTCCTAAATAGGTTGTAGAAATTTTCAAGTGATAATAGGGTATCTGATTTATTTCTAAGCAAGTAAATCTAGGTAGCTCTTAAAAAATCATCAACAATGATAAGGAAATATCTACTATCGTCATGTGTCATTTTATTACAAGGCCTTTACAAGATGAATGTGGTGTGGAAACTACTTTGGAAGGAAAGCCTGTGCTGTTTTGCTAATGTACATATGTGACTAAGGAACTTATTACAAGAATCAAAAGAAAGCTTCATGACTTAGGCATTGATCAATCTTAATCTTTCATCAAAAGGGTGTCCTAACTTGTAATGCCATAGATCATAGAGAGATATTTAATGTGTTATTAAGGCTCCAATCTAATTAGGCTTGAAGGAACCATGGCTCAACTTTGTCAACAGATCATTTAGGTGTACCTCATACCTATTGAGGTAGTTTGGGCCATCCTTTACTTCGCCTTTTTGAATTGTGATCCAATAGGTGAAGTCCTGAACAAAGCATTTCTCAAGTAGAAAAATCAAGCAACAATTTAGGTTAATTGTGAGTTTCTTGGTTGGAATAAGGTTGTAGGTAAATTTTGGTACACACTACACGTCAAAAAGTTTGATTGATTTAATGAGTTTCACATTCTCTAAATGAGAACTACATTCAACCAACACATTAGGCAGGTTACCTAAATACTTATAATCAACGTAAGAACCAGTGAATAATGTTTGGTCACAAATCATATGATTTGTTGCTCTAAAATCCAATATGACTTCTTCATTTGGTGCACTATGTAGCAATGTTCAAGGTAATAGGTTTACTTGGAGCATTCAAGCAACCTAGTGCTCTCTCTTTTGACAAAGTATTGAGATGCTTTAGTGAATGTTCCTAATATGGGGGACAATAGGTCGGGTTGGGACTCAAGTATTACATGTGACTTGTCAACACGAACCCGACCCTTTTATCTTCTCCAATTATATTTTTTGACTTGAACCCAACTCTCCAATTTTGTAGGTTATCCAAATTTGACCTGCCAACCCACTAATAAAAAAATTTGTTTTCCCTTATATTGATTGAGTATTATCAATATATATTTTGAATACCAAAATTTGATTAATGAAAAGTTTCAAAATTTACCATTTAATTAGTTTACTTATATTTATATAAATATTTATTAAATTATTTCATGGATTTGCAGGTTTATGGATCAACTTATTGGATAACTTGAATCAACCTATTTTTCTTTTTGAGTTCGCAAGGTTAGACCCAATTTCAACCCGAACCCACAAAAGCTTGATCTTAACTCACTAATTTTGGGTCAGGTTCAAGTCACAGTTTCAATTTAGTTCAAAAATTGCTACCCGTAATTCCTAAGTAGGATTTGTTGTCATCTCTTAAGCATTCAACATAGTCATCGATAGTTGTAGCTAAGATTTGGTCATATTGACTTTCCCTTCATATTTTCCACCATCTTTGATTGTCACTTGTCCTCAAACTATTGTTACCTACTCCCTTTTGATGAAGTTTGTAACTTGGTGGATAGCCCTTGAGCTTGTAACATCTGTCGACCATATGGCCACTCATGTGGCAGTGGGTACACTTTGTAGCCTTTGCCTACCTACCTTAAAACACTTGTCCAAAGTCTGCCCATTTATCCTACAATAAGAACCAAAGGGTCTTTCTTTCTGGTCTGCTGATTTAAATGTGTCGCTTCCTTTTTGAATAGTTGTTGCCATCATCTCTATACTATGCATCTCACCTCCTACAAGGTGATTCTTCTCTTGCAATTGAATAATGGAGAACACCTTGTTAATGGGTGGAAGAGGCTCCTAGTCTCAGGCTTTTGCAATAAGTACATTCAACTCTATGAGAAATTGCACTACGCAATCCCTTTGGTGTTTCTCACTAAAGACTTTTAATTGGCCACATGTACATTAAGAAATTTCATCATACAACTAGTGCTTGTACTATATGGTTTTCATTTACCCAGAGTAGGTAAGCACACTATTTGCACCTTGAGTGAGGCTGATCAAGATCTTTTTCAACTAGTATATTCTTGCCCCATTTTGTTGAGACATGGGTTCAAGGAGCCCATCTCAAAATCTCATGCATCATCCATAAAGATCAAGCTAGACTTCATGGTAAGGGAGATTGAGTTCACGAACCATGAAACCACCATATTGTTGCATCTTTCCCAGGCACTCATCAATGGATCTATGGCTCTTGCTAGTTTTGGAATTTGCCTCTTGGTGGCTTTTTCACATTCCTAGATCAGAAGACATGGTTTTCTAATGTGAGTAGCTCAGTGACCAAAGGAACCATGTGATTTATCTCCATTGTTGATCTTGAAGGCATTGGATGGATCGTTGAAGTTGAGGTAACGTTTAGCAAAATCGGAGTTCTCTCCTGCCACCAAGGTAGTGGCTAGCATGGTGGAAAATCAGTACCAAAGACAGTAGGTTTAATAGCCTGACTCGGTACCATTTTAAAAACCGTGCTCGAGTTCTATGAGCAGAAAATGAAGAGAAAAAGATTAAAAGGAGAAATAGATGGAAGCAGGTTAACAGGGGAGAATGTGGTTGGGAAAGAATTCTAATTTTTGGTTCTCATTCACTTAGAAAAGTCTGAGGCTATCAATTGATTTATACAGCACCTTAACTCTGAACTTCCAATTAACGCAACAGTAAGATCACAACTAAATTAACTGCCACCTCCAACTATACCATTCTAAGTAGTCAATAGTACAGGTGTAAATATGGAGCTCAGTAGCTATCAAATTCATCTAGCAGACCTTGTGCCATTAATATTATCCCTGATTTAGTTTTTCAGTTTCAGTTTAAAATACTTATAATTAATTTATTTAAATTAGATTATTTTTTATATTATTTCATCAATTGATATTTAATTGAGTAAAATTAATCTAATTAAGTTTCTTAATTTAAAAAGAATGAAACAAACGTCATAGATACATAGCAAAAATTAAGGACTAGAAAAAAAATATTTAACTAGCGGATTTTCGTGCATATGCTTCCCCTTGATTTTAGTTGCTTAATTGAATTTTAAATTAATTATAGAAAAGTTTTTCAAATTTGATTTTTTGTTCATTTCTTGAAATTAATCTAATTACATTCATTATTTTAAATAGCATTAAACCAACCTCACAAATAGATAGCATAAATTAAAACGATAAAAAGGAAAATGATAAATGTGGTAATTAAAAATGATTTTTAATATACAACTAAAATTTTCTAAATACGATATCCCTAAAAATTTGATTTTATTGTAAACATATTATCATAGTTGGTTGACTTTATTTACGTGATTACAGTTGATTATTAATTAGATTTTAAATGTTATCTTTTTAGTTTTAACCACAATAAAATTTGAAAAGTAAACATCAGGTCTTTTTGATATAGAAATCATCGTAGAATAATTTTACCTTTTTGTTTATATTTTCAAAGATTTTAGCTTCTTAATGAAGTTTAAAATGATCATAGAAATTTTGTTAAATTAGATATTTTTAAAATTCTTAATATTATTTTATTAGTTGTTGTTTAATTTAATTAGTACAATTAATTTAATCTAGTTTTTTGCTTTAAATCGAATAACCAACCTAATAAATAGCATAGATTAAGGCAAAACAAAAAGAAAATTGATAAATTCTGTAATTAAAACTGACTTTTATTTTGCAGTTAAAATGTCTCAATGTGAAATCTTTAAAGATTTCATCCTATATATATATATATATATAAGCATACGTACATATGTATTGTCTTAATTGGTCGAATTCCGACAATGATTACAGCTTATTCCGACAACTTGAAATTTTATTTAGTGGTAGTTTTCAACCATAATAAATGTCAAAAACTTAACATTATAATGTTTTAATTTTTTAACTATCTTGGAATAATTCTAATTTTTTTCGTGTATTCCTCAATTTTAGTTGGTTAAATGAATTTCAGATTAATTATAGAAAATTTTGTCAAGTTAGATTTTTAAATTTTTATTGTTATTTCATTAATAGATGTATGATTTAGTAAAAAAAATTAATCTAATTTAATAAATCAATTGAAATAGTATTAAACCAACCTCATAAATAGATAGCATAAATCAAAGCAACAGAAACGAAAAAAATAGATGTTGTAATCGAAACTGATTTTTAATATACATTTAAAAATTTCATTGTGAAATCCTTAAAGATTAAATTTAATAATAAAAATATTGTCTTAACTGGTAGACTTTCCTTATGTGATTAAAGTTTATTTTATTAATTGGATTTTACATTTTACATTTTATTTGTTCTCATTCGTTTTTATTTTAGTAATTATCTTAAAATAATTTTATTTTTGTGTTTATATTTTTACAAGATTTTATCTTCTTAGTGTAGTTCAAAATAATTTTAGCTCATTTTGTTAAATTAGATTTTTATGTTCTTTATATAATTTTACTAATTGATGTTTAATTTAATGAGTTGAAATTAAAATAATTCAGTTTGTTGAGTTAAGTAGAATTAAACCAACCATGTTATAGACCTCGTGAATTAAGAAAATAGAAAATGAAGATGATAAGTGGTGTAACGAAATAGATTTTTAATTTTCAACTAAAATGTCCAAACGTGAAATTTTAATTTTTAAAGATGTGACTCTACAGTAAATATATTATCTTAATTTGATGACTTCCCTACCATCATTACGACTGGTTTGATTAATTCGATTATAGATTTTATTTTTATAAGCTTTGGCCACAATAAATTTAAAATTAAACATTACACTGTTTTTAGTTTAGATTATCTTGAGATAATCTTATTTTCGTGCATATATTTCTCCCTGATTTTAGTTTCTTAGTTAGATTTCACAATAGTTATAGTCAATTCGATGGAACAAGTCTAATTAAAAAGTTAATTTAAATTGCATCGAACCATCCTTATGAAGAATTGCATAAAATACTACAGTAAAACAAGTAAAAGAATAAGTTTACTGCCTATTCTATTAAATTCATTTCAAGTTTCAATTTTCTTAATTGTTTAACCATATTTAATTTTAACAAATAACAACCTCTATGTTTTGTTGAATTGATTAACTACTCAGAAGTAATTTGTTTTCATGTATATATTTCTCCTACAATTCAGTTAATTTCTTAGTCGAATTTAAGAATGATTATAAATATTTTTATTGAATTAGTCCGACTAAAGTTTTATAATTTAAATAGCATTAACCCATCCTTTTAAAAGAATCACATGATTTAGGACAATAAAAATCTTACCTTTTTAGTTAATGTTGGAAATTGTTTACAATTAAAATTTTCTCATTACGAATTTCAAAATGAACAAATTGTTTCAGTTTGTTGACATCCCTACCTCGATTACAACTGATTTAAATGAATTTATTGTAAATTCATTTTTCTTGGTTGTTTAACTAATTTTTCCACAAGATTTATGTGGTGTATTTAATTTGATAATTATCCTTGAATAATTTTATTTTTGTGATTATATTTCTTCTTGAATTTAGCTTCAAAAAATCAAAACTTTTTAACAAGATTATACAAAATAATTTAAACAAAAAAATTATTAATTTCATATTTTAAAACAATAAATTTAAATTAAAAAATTTTATATTAAAAAGTTAAAATATTCTTGAAATAATTTAAATATACTAAAAGAAATTTAAATATATTATCCTGAAAAGTAAATCTACAATTTCAAATATATATATTTCAAAACAAATTATTTTTAATTATAATTATAAATTTCCAATTATTACAAATAAAAAATTATATTTAAATATAAATATTCAGATTATAATTAATTTTTTGTTTTTCTGAAATAAGAAACTGATAAATTAATTATTAAATTATTTCAAAAATATTGATTAAAATTTATGTTTTTTCTATTTAGTGCCACATGGCATTTTTCCAAGCCACGTGCAATTAAATTAATATAACAAGTATTAAATTCTTTAAAATATTATATAAAATAATATCAATAATAAATTTATTTACTTCATTATTCTTAAAAGTATAAATTAGAATAATAATAATTTATTACCAAAACATATATAAAAACTTATGATATATATCAAATAATTTGTAACTATATTATTTTAAATTGAAAAAATATTATATTTTAAAAAAGCATATAAAAGAGAAAATATTTCCTAAATAAATATATAAAATGAACAGAAAATATTGGTAATAACTGAAATAAATAGAAAATATTTCTTGGATGTCAGATTTTTATTTTCAATACATATAAAAATATTTTATTCAGTTCATGATTAGGCAACCTTTTTTATGTTTTATAAAAGTGTATAAAGCATTACAAGTGTAGTTTCTGTTGAAACATTGTTTTATAGTTGTAGTATTTAAAAAATTGTTGTCGAAACATATTGAAAAATATATTTTTATATGTTGTACAATATTAATTTATTCCTTTTTGTATAATAAAAAATAATTATAATTAAATAAAATATACCGAATAAATTTTAAAAAGCAATAAAATTGCTTCAGTTTTTTTTTTAATTTTCAGTTATGATAAAAAAATTCCTCAAATAACTAGAAAAATATTGACACTCTATAAAATGTTTTAAACTAAAATTTTAAAATATTTAGAATTTTGAAAATGTATTCAAATATATACTAAAAATATGTATTCAATATATTTTAACAATATTATTTTTCTATATTATTTGTTTTATTATTGCTGCCTTCTACAGAATATTGAAAATAATGATTATTTTCTATGGAATTCTTTTCAATAATATCATCAAATATTTCCTTTTTAAATTTTTAAAATTTTAAATTAACTTTTAGATTATAATTGTTTCGTAATGTATAAACTTGATTGTTTTAAATATTTTATATAAATGAGATTAGAAAATTTATTTTTCAAAATAATATATTTCAATTCTAATGACATTTTAAATTATTTAAAGTTTATAATATATTTTTGATATTAATATTTCAATTTAAATTTTATTTTTTTTACTTTCAAAATATGAACTCGACAAGTTCTCTATTTAATTTTATATCATATTGTTAAAACTTTTAGATTATTTTTATTTTTATTAATGTAGTGTCATATGGCATTTTTTCCAAGTCATGATTTGTGTCTCACGGTCCTTTCGACCCTGTACTCAGAGTGTTTCTGTTATTTCTTTTTTTTTAGTTATTTTAATGTATTGTTTCATATAATTAATGTAATTTCTTTTTATTAATTACACTAGTTATTTTAATTTTATAACAAATTTAAATTTTCTTTAATCATTTTATAACTTAAAAATTGAATAAACACAGAAATTAATTACAATAAATATAAAAATATTACAAGAGTATATTAAAATAATTTTTATTTTAATTTATTGTTATTTGTTAATAATTTTAGTTAATTCATACTTATAAATAGTAGTCAAATATGTGATCTTATTGAATAAATAATTTTAGTACATTAACATTACCAAGTAAAAATCTTAAAATTTTTATATATTAATTTTGACAATACAGTTTAATGTATGAGTTGGTAAAAAAAATACACTAATTAAGTAATGTCAAATTGAAACTTTTTTTTAAAACTAAAATAATAGATAAAATTAATAAATATAAAAATTAAAATAAAATAAAATAATTTGGATTAAAATATTTAATTAATTATAATTAATTAAACAATCAAAACGTAAAAACACTAATGACTAGATCAACTCTAGCAACTTCAACATGCCTTAAACTGAATGTCAATTTGATTTAGTTTACAGTAAGATTATCACGAACTCCTAATAGACCTCTAAACGTCACAAACAAATCAAACTATAAAGGATTAGTCTTTACATCTGCCTCCTATTCTTGAATATGATTGTGGACCAACTTCACTACCCCATCTTTTGTTAGGAGAAAATGAAATCTGACATCTATATGCTTACTGGACAATGTAATACAGGATTCTCAATAGATAAATTGCCATCACAAAAAGTTATTCAACCATCTCTTTGTCCATGATTTAAATCCTTCAACATCCTTCTCAACCAAATTACTTAATAAGCACATCAAGATGCAGCAGAACCCAAATGACAGACGAGGTGACTACTGGTTGTTTCTTTGGTGGAAAAGAAAATTCTTCATGACTTTGATTGAAAACATAAGCACTTACTACCTTTGAATTTGATTATAAAATATAACCTGAAGTATTATCATTTAGATCTCTAGCATATAAAGCAACCGTATCCTCATCTCTTCCCTTAGAATATCCTCAAATTCAAGAGTTACTTTTGAATATCTCAATACTCTCTTGCGATGCCAATGATGAAGCTCTTAGGGCAACTTCAAATTCCAACTCAAAACACACACTACAAACAAAATACCAAGTCAGGAGGTCATTGGATAAATTAAAGTCCTAATTACTTGTCTATAGTGTTTGTTATCCATCTTAACTCTATGTTCGTCTCAAAAGAGTATGGAGCCCAGAAATTATGAGCAGAATGACTCTGATATGAAAATTTTCCAACACCTTCTAGGCATATCGTCTTTGGTAAACAAAAATGCATTCTTCAATACGTCTATCCACCAAAACAGCTCATTTTTTAATATCTATCATGTCAAATTCATGCATCATTGAATTTTTAAATTGAACAAACATATGCTTTTTGTTACCCACGAAAATCAAGCCATCAAAACAAAGGTAAAGTATCAAATACTTACCCCTAATCTTGTTTTGAAAAAATGAAGTACGCTTCTGAGTTAATATCACGGAACCCTTATTACCAAAGTATGACTCTAATTGTCTGAACCGACTGTTTTAGTTTGTGTGAGCCTCTTTTAACTAGTAAACGTTTTGTCTAGTACCTTCTTTTCACAGCAAAAGGTTGCTAGATGAAAACCTCTTCACTAAAAACACACAAACAGAATAAGATGTTTCACAAACAAAGAATTCCACACTTTCAACGCCATCAGCATGGCCTTTAAGGCATCCAGTGCGATTTGTCCTCCAATGCCTTTTCTTGTTGGATTAGAAACTCTTTCCTCTGCTCATATGGGTATTAGATTTCATGCCCCTCCCAGTGGCCTTAGGAATTGTGGGTTTCTTTCCCTTGGTCTTGCTCTTATTAGTCTCACTAACCAAGAAGCTAGACCCTTAAAGTACAATCCCTTTCCCTTGCATTGTGATGATAGCATCTAAGCTAGCATTAACTCTCTCAAGAATGAGAACTCTTATCAAACCTTGAAACTAGTCAAATATTTTGGCTCTAGTCAACTTCAAGGTTTTAATCATTACTAATAAAGTATAGAAAATAGAGAAAACTTGTTAGTTTAGTTGTTAGATATGTTATCTTTATGATTATAGACTTTCAATAAAAATGGCTTCTCACTAGACTCTTTAAATCCTACACTTCCTTGAATAAAAAATGGTAACTCTATTGGTAAAATTTCTTTAATGGAGATTAGGATCTTAATTGGATATAACACACTTCACATAATCGGATCTTAGCATACTAGGCCCAACGAGTGGCAACACTTGCCAATATATCTTATGTACAATCCAATCTTTCCTTCAACCCTTGGCCTAGCAATGCCTCACATAATCGGTTCTTGACATGCTGGGTGCATTCAAATCACACCTACAAACCGACAACTTGCCGAATTTGAACTTCACTCATGGTCAACATGTCTAAAGGTGTAGTATCCTTTAAATGTTACATGCAATGCACTTGAAATCGCAAATGTGCCATCGTAATGTGACCTCGCTAAAGTAATGATATCACACACTATGCCTTCACAACTTAATATTTATTTGAATAAATTTTTAGGTCCATGTAAATTAGATTTTACTTTGCACATTATCTATTTTCATGTATCTCATACTTCTTCCATTACAAAATAATATGCAAAGTAAAAATGGAGGATTATGGCTAGATCTATTTCAAGCCAGGATGGCTTCATGGGTTCCACCATTTCTTGGAACCTCAAATAGCAGCAACCCTTAGTCTCCGCACAAATACCAACTCTTGATGCCATCTATATTTTACAAATATACATGGTATATCATGGAGAATCCTATTGTATGTAATTAAAATAAAAACACTAGGCTTATGCCCTTACTGCTCATGAAAAATTAATTATTGAACCCATAAAAATTCAAAATAAAGTAAATGTATTCATCTAAAAGTATCCTAAGTTCATAATCTAAGCAAAACATTCATAAAAACAATTATATATCACATGCATAATTATATAATTCCATTTAATGATAAGTTCCATGGCCTACGCATAACATGCATTGGTTTCATTCAATGAAAAACAATTTTTCAAAATTAAAATTGAAAAACAGATTTTCTATGTACTCTACACTTCCCTTCGCAACCGCGGGACTTCTCCCGCAATTGCAAAATGGGACCATAGGGTTCAAGCAACCCCATGATGATGGTGTGACCATACAATGTAGCCTCGCACTCACGAGAACTCTTCTCGTCACCACGACCAATAGTCATGAAACACTGCAGACTTTCTATAGCTGCAGTTTTTCAATTCCAATCCATTCCTTTTATAATTTTTTCAATTCCAACCATTTCTAAATATTTAACATGCATCATATACATGCTTAAAGGAATTTAATCTGAAATCAAATATAGAACATGGAAGAATCATTAAAACTTATGATTTGCAAGAAAAACGGCGGCTTTAATACCACTATTCGATTACCATGAGATTTTCCCATAAAAATTACAACTTTTAAACATAAAAACATTCTACAATCATGGTAGAAGCAATAGGAACAAATCCCACTGACGCGGACGTCCGACATGACAAAGAGGAGTCGCTGGCAATTCCAACTGGACCAGTAACCAGGGCACGTGCAAAAAGACTTAAAGAAGCCATTAACGTTTTGGTGCACGAAATTCAAGAAGATGTCATGCGTGGATGCAAATTCGAGGAGCTCGAGGAAGAGCGCAGAGTAAACATCTTGAAATGGATTAAAGACTTAGGGGCGAAAGAATAAGAAGGATGATTAATTCAATTAATTACTTTTCCTTCAATTTATTTTAATTCTTTATCCTTTAATTTAATTCTGGGCCCAGTCAAAATAAGCCCAGTAGGAGCCCGCAGCCCAACTAGGTTAGGGTTTTGATACTATAAATTCATTATGTACCATCAGATTTCGGACAGAGTGTTTTCAATTAATTCAGGTTTCCTCTTAATTCCTGAAGTTGATTCTTTCAATTTCTCCTGAATTTCTATCCCAAATCGAGTCATTACGAATTGGTTCGAGTGATTCGTAACGTATCAATCAGCAATCAGTGTGCTGATTGTGGCCGTTCTTATCGAATTCAATCCAATCCTACCACGTTGGGTCGGTGTTCTTCGCTCGGTTCGCGTCCCTGGGGTTATCGGATTCGGGTCCGGTTACACCGTCCTATCCGACGCGATCGTTGGTCACGTCAATTTGGTATTGGAGCTATCTTGTGTCGAATTCTAATTCGATACACGATCCGAAATATAAAAAAAATCAAGAAAAAAAAAGAGAAGAAATCGCCGCTGCCGCCGCCGCGAGTTGACCTCCGTTCAACCGATTCACGCAGCAATCAACCCCCCCGCCACCGCCGCCGCCGGAGAAACAAAAAACAAAAAAAAAAACGAATTGGCGCCACTGCGAACTGCCAAAAACCGCAGTCGCGATTCCGACGCCGCCGTGGCCGATTCACGGCCACGACTACCCCCAAAAGCACCACCGCCGCGAGCCCATTCCACCGCACCGCAAATCGTCGCCAGCGGAGGAGCTGGTCCGCCGCAATTCCACCGCAAGCCGCCGCACCACCGCCCGAAGAATTCCGCCCTATCCGCCGCCTACTGCCGTCTACCGTCGTCGTTGAGGACCGCCCAGGGCTGGCCGACGCTCGGGGAGTCGACGCCGGCCAATTCCGCGGACAACCGCCGGTGAAGTCAGGTTTTTTTTCTCCACCGCCACCGCCGCTGCCCGATTTCGTATATTTAAAAAAGAAAAAAAATTAATTTTTGTTGGGCCGAAGAATTTTTTGGGCCAGAGAAAAAAAAAAGGGAAAATCTGTTGGGCCGAAGTTTGTTTTTGGGCCAAAAAATCTGGTTGGGCCGAGGTAAAATTTGGGCCGAGTATCTAGTGGGCTGGAAGCAGGATCTAGGCCGAATTGAAACTGGGCCAGGCTTGAAAAAAAAAAAATCATTGGGCCGAAGGAATTGGGATGGACCAGAAGCTGTTGCCGGGCTGGACCGTCTGACGTGGTAAGGCCGTGTTTGGTTTCAGTAATTCTGCTTTTTCTAAGGGCCTGTTTGGCTGCGAAATTTTATTTTTGCTTAAGAACCTGTTTGGCTACAGAAATTTTATTTCTGCTTAAGGGCCTGTTTGGTTATTGAATTAAAAAAAAAAAGAAAGAAAAGAAAAGAAAAGAAGAGGCCAAAAAAAAAAAAAAAGAAAAGAGAGGCCAAAAAAAAAGGGGGGCCAAAAAAAAAGGGAAAAAACAAAAAAAAAAGAAGGGCCAAAAAAAAAAGAAAAAAAGTGACTTCTATTGTTCATTGATTTTTTTTTAATATTATTGAGATTGTATCTGGAATATTGAAGATCGAGATAGTTGCTTATCTCGTAATTTTAGGCCATATCCATCGTACTGAGTGCTTGTATTTTTACGTTTGAATCTTGAAACCATTTTGGAATCACACGAGAAGGGCACGAGAAATTGCGAGTGTGTGATACACGAGTGGAGGTAAGAAACGAGTGCCAGAGAGCCTTTACCTGAGAGAAGCGAGGTTGGTGAGGACTTTTATTACTAACAATTACCTGCTGTTATTTTTTTTGTGTTGTATCACAGACTTCGTGATGGCCAGCCAGTATTCAGGACAGAGTAACAGTCCTGACGAAACTAAATTCCTATTTGACTCCCTCAGTGATGAGTTGAGAAAGCTCACTAGGAGCATGGAGGGCATGCAGGACCGGATGGCAGATGTGCACGATCGCTTAGGGCGAGTAGAAGCGTCCCAAGCTGTGGCTCTAGAAAGAGACGGTTCGCTGTCCAGGCCAGCAGGACGTAGAGGCAGTCTTGTGCCAGGCCGAGCTCGGACTAGGGATAGACAAGGGCATCATGTCAGACCTGTGAGGCCTGATCGACATGGTTATGAGGAGGAGTATGGGTCGAACGAGGACGAGGACTGGCAGGCATCGTCGAAGGGACTGTGTGGATGATGAGATACCTAAGGGATTGAAGTTATAGCTGCCACCCTTCCAAGGGCGATTAGATCCCGACGCCTACCTCGAGTGGGAAAGAAAGGTAGAATTAATTTTTTATTGTCATCGCTATTCAGAAAGCCAAAAGGTTAAGTTGGCAGTAGTTGAGTTCACAGATTATGCGATCGTATGGTGGGATCAGTTATGCACTAACCGAAGGAGAGCTGGAGAGGGGCCAGTGCGTACTTGGACAGAACTGAAGGCAGTCTTAAGAAAGAGGTTTGTACCGAGCCACTACCATCGAGACCTGTATCAACGATTGCAGACATTAACGCAGGGAACTCGGAGTGTGGAAGACTATTATAAGGAGCTCGAGATAGCTATGATCCGAGCAGATGTTGTGGAAGATAGGGAGGCCACTATGGCACGTTTTTTGAGTGGATTGCACTGGGACATAGCTGATGTAGTGGAGTTGCAGCATTACGTAGAGATAGAAGAAATGGTGCAAAAGGCGGTTAAGGTAGAGAGGCAGCTGAAAAGGAAGGGTAGGTTCACATCCCAACCTAGTACCGCTAGCAGATCCTTCCCCAGAAGAGAGGATAAGGCAACAATGACGAGTGCCACTCGGGCCAGAACTGCACCTAAAGTGGAGGCACCTAAGGTAACAACTCCTACTCCCTCTGGCTCATCTAGCACACGAAATCGGGATATTTTGTGTTTTAAGTGTTAGGGCAGGGGGCATATTGCTTCGCAGTGTCCCAATAAAAGAGCTATGCTGCTGTCAGAAAATGGGGACATTGTGACTGATGAGGAGTGCGACAGCAGTGAAGAAATGCCACCATTAGAGGAAGTGCCGTCTGACGAGGAAAGGTTGTGCGAAGAAGGGGGGATTAATTTAGTGGTAACGAGAGCACTAAGCACCCAAGTGAACGAGAAGATAGATGAGGCTCAAAGAGAGAATATATTCCATGCGCGCTGCCTGATTAATGGTAAGACTTGTAGTCTGATAGTAGATGGAGGAAGTTGTACAAATGTGGTGAGTACGACGCTGGTTGAGAGATTGGCATTGCCAATGAAGGATCACCCTAGGTCGTATAAGTTACAGTGGCTTAATAACAGTGGTGAGGTTAAAGTGACGAAGCAGGTGATGGTGAGCTTCAAAATAGGATCATATGAGGATCAAGTGACATGTGACGTAGTGCCTATGCAGGCTTGTCACGTCCTATTTGGCAGACCGTGGCAATTTAATCGACAGGTGATATATACAATGGATTGACTAATCGGTATTCGTTCTTATTCCATGGAAAGAAGGTCACGTTGGTTCCCTTTAACTCCAAAGCAAGTATACGAGGACCAGTCGTACATGCAGAAGCAGTTTGAGGTGGAAATCGAAAGGAGGAAGAAAAGAAGGGAGGGGCTAAGAGAGAAAGAGCAAGGGAAAGATGAGAGGGGAAAGGATAAGAAGGAGTGCATGATGGCGACTATGAGGGATGTAAGGTTGGCGTTGAGTGCTGAGAAGTCCCTTGTGATGTTGATGTATAAGGAAGCGTGTTATATATCTGATGATGTCACATCCTCCCTCCCCTCTGTTATAGTATTTGTTTTGCAGGAATACACTGACGTGTTCCCAGAGGAGGTCCCCAAAGGGTTGTCGCCGGTTCGAGGGATAGAACATCACATAGACTTTATCCCGGGGGCATCCATACCCAACAAGCCAGCATACCGAACCAACCCTGAAGAAACCCGAGAGATCCAGAGACAAGTGGAGGAGCTGATGGGTAAAGGCTGGGTTCGAGAAAGTATGAGCCCGTGTGCCATCCCCGTGCTGCTCGTGCCGAAGAAAGACGGACAATGGCGCATGTGCGTAGATTGCAGAGCTGTTAACGCTATTACGGTAAAGTATCGTCACCCCATACCTCGACTAGATGATTTGCTTGATGAGTTGCATGGTGCTACTATATTCTCTAAAATAGATCTTAAAAGTAGGTACCATCAAATTAGAATGCGTGAGGGGGATGAATGGAAAACAGCCTTTAAAACCAAGTTTAGCTTATATGAATGGCTTGTAATGCCATTTGGACTCACTAATGCCCCTAGCACATTTATGCGCTTAATGAACCATGTTATGCGTGCATTCATTGGCAAGTTTGTTGTAGTGTATTTTGATGACATACTGGTCTATAGCCGCACGATGGCTGAGCATGTTGAGCACATACGTAGCGTACTTGATGTTCTACGACGAGAAAAGCTATATGCCAATATCAAGAAATGTACCTTTTGTACTGACCACTGTGTCTTCCTAGGATTTGTTGTTGGTGTACAGAGAATACAGGTGGATGAAAGCAAAGTAAAGGCCATACAAGAATGGCCAACTCCGACGACAGTATCCGAAGTGAGAAGTTTCCATGGATTGGCTGGTTTCTACAGGAGATTTGTGCAGGATTTCAGCACCATTGCTGCTCCGCTTACTGCCATAATTAAGAAGAATGAGAAGTTCAAGTGGGGAGAGGCCCAACAACGAGCGTATTGGAGCAGTCCTAATGCAAGACAAGAAGCCCATTGCATACTTCAGTGAGAAACTTAATGGAGCCGCGCTGAATTATCCTACATATGACAAGGAGTTATACTCCTTGGTGCGGGCCCTAGAAACATGGCAACATTACTTGAGGCCAAAGGAGTTTGTGATCCACACTGACCACGAATCCCTAAAGCATCTGAAGGGTCAGAGTAAGCTCAGCAAACGGCATGCCAAGTGGGTGTCGTTCATTGACACATTCCCTTACGTCATCAAGTACAAAAAAGGTATGGACAACATAGTTGCTGATGCATTATCCCGCAGGTATAATTTACTGAACACCCTAGGCACAAGGTTACTAGGATTTGAGCACATTAAGGAACTTTACCAAAATGATCATAACTTCGGTCAAGCCTTTGCGCTCACTGAAAAGTGTGCTTATGACAAGTATTTTAGACATGAGGGTTATTTGTTCTATATTAATAGATTGTGTATTCCACGGTGTTCTCTACGAGAATTGCTTATTCGAGAAGCTCACTGTGGAGGACTGATGGGACACTTCGGTGTCACCAAGACTGTGCTAATTTTGCAGGAACACTTGGAGCGAGTTGTAGAGAGATGCATACGGTGTAAGGCAGCGAAGTCCCGCAACCAACCCCACGGTATGTATCACCCTTTACCTGTCCCGAGTACCCCTTGGACTGACATATCAATGGACTTTGTGTTGGGATTACCTAGGTCTAAAAATGGTAGAGGTGCCATCTTTGTGGTCGTAGATAGATTTTCTAAGATGGCCCATTTTATAGCCTGTCATAAAACTAGTGATGCATCGCATGTGGCTGACTTGTTTTTCAAAGAAGTAGTCCGTCTACATGGTGTACCCAAAACTATAGTGTCCGATCGTGACGTTAAATTTTTGAGTTATTTTTGGAAAACACTATGAGCTAAGTTAGGGACTAAACTACTATTTTCTACAACCTGTCACCCTCAAACCGATGGACAAACTGAAGCTGTTAACCGAACACTCACTACATTACTGCATGCTGTTATTAGGAAAAATATTAAAAGTTGGGAAGAGAGCTTGCCGCATGTTGAATTTGCTTATAATAGAGCTATTCATTCTGCTACTAATATGTCTCCGTTTGAAATTGTATATGGCTTTAATCCTCTAACACCTTTAGATTTGTTGCCATTGCCTGGCAATGAGCACCTGAGTTTAGAAGGCAAAACGCGAGCCGAGTATGTCAAGCGAATGCATGAACAGGTCAAGCAAAACATCGAGAAAAGGAACGAGAAATATGCCCAGCAGGCAAATAAAGGAAGGAAGCGGGTAGTGTTTGAACCTGGAGATTAGGTGTGGGTTCATATGCGAAAGGAGAGGTTTCCCAAGCAACGGAAGTCTAAATTGATGCCTCGAGGAGATGGGCCATTCCGAGTCCTGGAGAGACTCAACGACAACGCCTACAGGCTGGAGTTACCAGGTGAGTTCGGAGTCAGTGCAACTTTTAATGTTTCTGACTTGAGTTTATTTGATGTAGGTGATGAACGGGATTCTGAATTGAGGGCAATTCCTTCTCAAGAGGAGGGGAATGACGCGGACGTCCGACATGACAAAGAGAAGTCGCTGGCAATTCCAGCTGGACCAGTAACCAGGGCACGGGCAAAAAGACTTAAAGAAGCCATTAACGTTTTGGTGCGCGAAATTCAAGAAGATGTCACGCGTGGATGCAAATTTGAGGAGCCCGAGGAAGAGCGCAGAGTAAACATCTTGAAATGGATTGAAGACTTAGGGGCGAAAGAATAAGAAGGATGATTAATTCAATTAATTACTTTTCCTTCAATTTATTTTAATTCTTTATCCTTTAATTTAATTCTGGGCCCAGTCAAAATAAGCCCAGTAGGAGCCCGCAGCCCAACTAGGCTAGGGTTTTGATACTATAAATTCATTATGTACCATCAGATTTCGGACAGAGTGTTTTCAATTAATTCAGGTTTCCTCTCAATTCCTGAAGTTGATTCTTTCAATTTCTCGTGAGTTTCTATCCCAAATCGAGTCATTCCGAATTGGTTCGAGTGATTCGTAACGTATCAATCAGCAATCGGTGTGCTGATTGTGGCCGTTCTTATCGGGTTCAATCCAATCCTACCACGTTGGGTCGGCGTTCTTCGCCCGGTTCGCGTCCCTGGGGTTATCGGATTCGGGTCCGGTTACACCGTCCTATCCGACGCGATTGTTGATCACGTCACCCACCTATTGTTTTTGTAAAACATACTAGATATTATGAAAACAAGATCAAGGCGTAAGCTTGTACCTTTGAAACATTTCCAAATAGTTTGTGCATGATCCTTAGAGTCGTAGCCCTTGAATCTCAACCTCTAGCTTCACTACCTGATAAGGATGCTCACAAGCTCCTCCTACACTCAACAAAACTATTTTGTATGAAGTTCTAATGTAAATAACTTTGGACTAGAAGAAATTTTTGACAAGAGAATGCTCCAAGAGGATGGGTAGGTACTACTGTCTCTTGCTTGATAGGTGTGCATGGACCTTTTTAATTAAAATAACTCATGAACTTTTATTTATTAATCTCTTTAATAATTCAATCTATATACCCTTTAATTATTAATATCCATTAAAAATTAAAGCCCAAATTTATCTAATTAATTTAATTTAATTAATCTCATTAATTAAATTAAATCTCCATTGTGTTTCTAATAAATGATCTTATCATTAATAAGTACCATCATAATTTATTTAGTCTAATCTAATTGTAATTAAATCAATTATTGAACCTATCAAGTTAACACTCGCAATACTTCCCAAACTTATTTGTGTCTTTCTAGGTCCATTTTTAATCGACAACGAGCATCGTTTGATAAATATAGGCAACATCTAGTCAAGTTGGATCACAATAAACCTTTTCAATCCTGACTACCATACCGTAAAGACTTTTTATCTTACTTTATTCTAACTGATTGAAAGTCATAGATTTAATTAAACTTACAAACTCAGTTATATGACTAGTTGGTTCACCTAATGAGACAAATGTTCCTATCAAAAAACCCTTTTCGATCATATATTAACTTGGCCAATGGATCCTATCTCGTAGAATACCAATTACATAGGAAAAATACCTTATTTCTTTGTAAAGAGACAAATCTCTTGTTAAACGCATGCATGACTCCATGTGCATTCGGAAAATGGCACATTAGGCATATGACCTTATCCTATATTAAGATAGATATTTTCCCTAAATGTCTTAATGACACATTGACCGTAATGCACTCCAGACAACCACGTCATCTTAGGTATAAGGTCCACAAACGCTTAACATGATTATGAAGTAGGATGTTGACAACCAAGAATCAACTCCAAGCATCTGTTTCATTCTACGAGTTATTATCCGAATGTCCCATTCTCTAATAGCACATCCACATACATTTAATCTTAATATCTCATATTGAATGGCATGACGCTCACTTTACACATAAGTTGTGCAACTTGTACCAACTCTCTAATGCATTTTAGAGTATCTATGACTCACAGACAAGTCTTTGTGACTGAGTGTCAAGACAATCTTGTGTCCATGTTTATAACTCTTTATGAATAAAACTTCTTAACTTAAACACATGTGTATACGCAATATTTTACGTAAATCAAGATTTATATGTACAATAACTTACTAGAAGATTGGTGTGAGAAATCAATAATTTATTAATAACTAAATAAAAGTACATATACAATGTAATATCATCAAGTATCCCTCATTTTTTATTGGCATTAGAATATATATCACTAATAAGGATGATTTTAGGATGACCTTAGGATGGCTTTTTGAAGGAATTATTAGATTTTTGCCTCAAATTTGGGATGGTTCTAGAATGATTTTGAGACAACGTTAAAATGATTTTCCCCAATTTATTTGCAATTTTTTTAAAATTTTCTCTTAATTTATTAAATTTACACAATGTGAAATAAAATGCATTCAAAACTAAAGAGTTAGTTAATACAAATAATAGAATAATTTACAATTTATCATACAAGTACATATTCAAAAATACATGTAAAATGGTTGCAAATAGAAATGTTTGTAGAAGGAGATGTGAAGAAACTACATCAATCATCGGTGTCCAACCAGTCAGCATCATCCCCTTCCTAATCATCTCTAGGTTGGGATGTGTCAGCCGAACCTATGTTAAAACCACCATCGAGGTTAATTAGTCTCATAAATTCATTCAATGTAGCATTTGTGTGTTCCAACTTGAACCTCGTGTCCTACAATTCCATTTGAATTTGATGTAACTTCTTGTGTAGCATGTATATTTCGAGATTCATGAGTGATGAGAAGAAAGCAAATAAGTGTGACAAATTTTTAAATGATTTTGCCTTGAAGCCTATACTTGGAAATTTTCCCTTTCAAAAACCGCCAAATGCAAACAAGATAAGACTGTTGCTATTGAAACTAGATGCACTCCAACTTCTAGGTCTAAGTGCCTCTGCCTCATTAGAGTTAAGGTCCTCTTGGATTTTCGCTATCATCTCCCACACCATATAAAATGTAATCAAATAACTATTATTTATGTAGATTATATAATATATAACAATGTAAGATTTGAACATACACCCTGGGTTTGCACGTGTGGGCTTATCCATTCCCCAATTACATTTTCTAAGCTAATATAAATCCAAGGGAGTGGAAAGGCTTCTCAAAGCCATTTCTTGTTGTTTTTTGAAGTGTGCTTGATTAATAGATGCATGTAAATTGGAAAACAAAGAGAATACAAAAGATATAGATTTTAGTTTAACAATCAATTGCCATTAGTTGTAATCAATGTAGATTTGCCTTGATAGATTGCTAAGGCTAAGGTGGAGTTAACAATGTGGTTGGCCTTGCTTTTTTTTCTTTTTTTCATGTATTGCCTAATATGTATCTTGTCCCAACTAGGTCAATATCACTTTCCACTTGTCCCTGGCAATCCAATCGGCCCTATTTTCAAAAGCTCTTGCCTGGTTCAAGTGTTTTCCTAGTAATTTAGTTGTTTTTTCTTTTTTTCCGAAAGACTTTTCTATTATTGTCATGTTTGCTTGATCCCAAGTGAATTGTTCCTAAAAAACAAAATTAGACAATGTAATAGCACTTCACAAAAACAAAACAAAGAGGTAATGTAATTGCACAAGAGTGTATACTTTAAGTTTCAACGCATTATTGAACAATTTTGCAAATCAAATTAAGAAAAATCTAGGCCAAGTACAACCTTAAAAAGGACAAGCTACGAGCCTTGATAGGAGAAATAACTTGAATTTTCTAAACCAAAATTCTTGAGTGAGGATTGGTAAGCCAGAGAAGGAAATTCAAGAGTCATTATAATTATTTATTATAATACATTAACGGTGTCCCTCACCTCTCATACTGCACTACACATAATCAATAATGCAATACACACACATATATATTTCAAGTATATGTGCAGCATAAATATAAAATTATTTAGTTATTTAACTAAATCGTTTGGGAAAAAAACCTTTTAACTTAATGACATGGATAAGAGTTAAGTAGATAGGACCTCTCGTTCATTTATGCAACTCTTGTGACATAAGCATGTCGAGTGAGGTGGTAGCAATGGATTGTCACTACCCTCTAACGAAGTAGATAGAGTTTGTGTGTGTTGGGGGGGGGGGGGTATTGATGGGGATGGTGTAGTTTGTTGTGTGGCAGTAGTGATGTGGATGGTGCAATTTGTTGTGGTGGACTAATGTGTTGTTTGTCAAGGTCCTTGTTAGATTGTGATAGAGTAGGCATGCAATCACTACTCGAGTTTTCCTATGAAACACCCTTTCCTTTAGGTGTCCTACTCTCGCTAAATGCTTCTCAAGTCTTTCTCAAGAAACATGAATAGGGCAACATATATTAGGTACTACTCTAATGGAATGTTAAAAAACACAATTATATACTTATATGCTATTTTGCCACATACATATTCTCACGTGGATACAAAAATTAGCTACAACGATAAAAAAATAATATGAATTTATTCATGAGAATTTCCAAATTGAGTGTGCAAATTTAATCCAACGAAAATATATGAACTCAAAATTAACAAACCAACAAATAACCTAAACTAGCATGTGAATTTCACAACCACTATGAAATGAAACATGTGAACAAGATAAAAGTTTATCTACAATTGCCGAAAATTTGAATTCTCTAAAAAATATAGCCCAAAGTACATGAGGCTTGTAAATTAAATCCATTCAATATGCACCAATCAAAAATTATCAAAATAGACAACTATAACAATGAAGTAAATGACACAACACGAATGATGATAATCATTTTAACTAGATAAAAATGCTGGAAGACTATGTACTTTGGGGAATGTTGTGATGAAACAACAAGATTGCATGGGGATATTTGGCAATGGTGGATTTGTTATTGATGGAGACAAGTGTTGGGGTTTTGAGATAAATTTTTTTGCAACACTAAAGAAGATAGACAAAAACTTAGAGTTTAGTTATATATATACTACATTAGGATGGCTTTAGGATACACATTTATGAAATAGCCATCCCAAATTATAAAATTTTTAAATTCCAATGCTTACCATCGAGTTATTGGATTTTGTAGTGGTTTGGCAATAAAAATTAAAATTTTAACACATAAAAACATCACACATATGCAACGAAATGTAATGGAACAAACCCCATCCGTTTTTGTGGGAAAACATGGAAAATATTAAATAAACAAGAGCAAGATAAAAATTGTATCTTTGCAGCATTTGCAAGTCTTTTGTACATGATCCTTGGAGTCATTGCCTTGAAACCTTAACCTCTAGACTGTTTGCATGATTAGGATGCTTATGAGCTCTTCCTATACTCCACAAAACTTTTTTTGTGAAGTTGTAACACAAACACCTTTGGGCTTGAAGGAATTTTTTGACAAAAGATAGTGGAAGAGGATGGCTAAGAGTTTCTCACCCCCCCCCCCTCTCTCTCTCTCTTGCTTGCTTAAAGGGTGCACCAATTTTGCAGATTTTCTTGTGTATCTTAAACCCTTCAAGACCTATATAAATAGTTGAGACGGTTTAGTGCATTGGCTTTATAAACCCTCCTATATAAACCTTTTTTAATTAAATAGCCCATAGACTTTTATTTATTAATCTTATTAATAAATTAGTTCATATGTTGTTTAATTATTAATCTCATTAATAATTAAAGTCCATTTGTGTCCATCTAAATTCTCATTATGCTTCTAATCAATGATCTAATCATTAACAAATACCATGTTAATTAATTTAGTATAATCTAATTGCAACTAAATAAATTATTCAACTTACCAATTTGACACTCACAACACATCCCAATATTATGTGTATGACTCTCTAAGTTCATTCTTACTTGGCAACAAGCATAGTTCAAAATACATAGGTAGTATCTAATCTATGGTCCATATCATAGCTCAATTAAAATGAAGTGATTCGGATTACGATGAACCTCTTCGATTGTGAGTACAATATAGTATAAACCTTCTGTCTTACTTTGTTGTAATCGAGCGAGGATCATAGTTTTAGTTAAACTCATAAACTTGGTTATATAACTAATCAGCATTTCCTTATGAGACAATTGATCATATCAGAAACTTTTTTCTGATCACACATTGTCTTGACCAAAGGTTTTTATCTCATAAAATACCAAATATATAAGACAAATACCTTAATCACTGTAAGGAGACAAAATATCTTATTGAATGCACATATCCCTCTATACGCTTCCAAATAATAGGACGTTGGGCTCATGGCCTTATCTTGTATTAGGACAGATATTAGCTGTTAATGCCCTAATAATGCATTAACTATTATACACACAAGACAACCATGTCGTATAAGGTTTAAAGTCTATGAACAATTAATACAATTACTAAGCAAAGTGTTGACGGTAAAAAGTGAACTTTATATGTCTACTTTGTTTTGCAAGTGATTGTCCGAACGTCGCATTCCTCGATGGTGCATCTATACACACATGTATTCTCAGTATTTAATACTAAACAACATGGCACTCTCGGTACAAATATAAGGTGTGCAAGTCATACTAACACTCTAATGTCTTTTAGACTGTTTGTGACTCACAAACAGATTTTAGTAATTAAGTACTAAGAAAATTTTGTATCCATATTTATAATTCCTTATGAATAGGACTTTTTAACCTAAACACATGGACACATGTAATATTTTACATCAATCAAGATTAACATGTATGTGAACTTGCCACAATACTAATATAACCAATATTTTTATTGATTAGTGTGAAAAATACATATATAGCAAAATACTCTTTTAGTATCCCTCATTTTATGTTGGCGTTCAAAAGCATGTCACTCACATGGGTTTGATCATTATTGTGATGCCTAGCAAAGAGTTAATTTTCTATTTTGGGAGCGGTCGTTAAGCTTCAAAGGGTAGTGGAAAGTCTGTCAAATTGGCCATTAAGAAGATCATTTGATAGTCGTTCTACTCAAAAATAAGTTTTAGATATTACATAATAAGATAGCCTTGTCTATATTTATAACCTCTTATAAATAAGAGTTTTTAATATAATTACATGTGCACATGTAAAACTTTACCTTTCAAGATATTCATGCATCAAATACCGCCACAATATTGCTATATAGGGAAATTAATATTTTTATTAGTATGTGAAAGTGTACATATACAATCAATATTCCTCATTATCTTAATGTTAAAGAACATATCTTTTACAACTTTCATATACGGTCTTTAACTTTTTTCAAAGAATATCTACACATGTTTCACTGTCCAAATGATTGAAAATACTTTGGTTAATTCTCATTCAAATTAGATCTATTGTCTTCCTATGTATCTTCTTTGTTGAACCTCTAATTTACTCAAAGGTTCATCTTGATCATCTAGCATAGGACCCCAAAGATCTCTCGTTATTAGATGATTCTCTGCACGAGTCTTTCAAATAGGATCATTAGTGGAGATAATTTAGTCGTAATATCAAAGTCTTCTATTTAGACTAACATAATAACATAATGAAACCACAACTCTAGTACCAACTGTTGGGAATTTTGTGTGACAAGATCATGGTTTTTTGTGTGAATGGAAGGAAATGCAATAACACAATAATTTACAATGAACAATTTTTCTTAATTGGTTATTAACTCAAATTTAATCCAAATACAAGCAAATATAAAATTAAAAAAAAATTCTTACCGCCTTCAGGAGGAATTTAATACTTTTCTAGATTACAATACAAATTCTGTCCAATCTCTATTAGAGGATTACCAAACACAAATTCTCTCTAAAAATATCTTATGAAGACTACACTCAAATTTTTTCACTTCCAAACTTTTAGCTGGGCTTTCCTTTCTCTCTCTCGACTTGATTACAACATTTATGCATGACCCTATTTATATTAACTTTCTATAAGAATGAACGGTCTAAGATTAATTTAATCTAACAACTGAGGTTGATAATTACCAACCTCTTCACCAACCCCCTGAATATTAACTTATTTTTTAACTAAGTTTATCTCACGTAATCAGCTCTAAGTAGATGGACTTCTTTCAAATGGGTTTGGATTTCTCTTGAATGGGCGACAGCGTAATTTTCTTGAAATGGTTGGCAATCCAACAACATACAACAAAGAAATAACATTCAACTTCAACCTTCAGGAGTACTTTCGGACCTTGGGGTTGATGGTTGTAATAATCTACACAATATTATTAAGATTTTAGAGCTACTATGTTATTATAAATAAATTGACATATATAATCTTCTTTAGCTTAACCTACGTACTGTTGAGAGTTTATGATTAGTTTTTTGTTTTAAGTAAACTGAGTTATCCTTTTTTGTTATTTTAATTTTCTTTTAAATTTTCAATTTTAACATTTTTCCATAAGCATAAAATGAATATTTTAATAAGCTGATATATTCAACAAATAAATTAAACAAAATGCTTTTTAATTTTATACTATATAAATTTAAGCGCGCGCACAGAGGGTACCATAATAATCAGGAATAATAGCGCTAGGAGAACTCTAAAAGACAAGCGCTAAGATAGTTAATAAAATACTCAACTCAAGCTCATTGCATCTGAACATGTTTTTGCAAGTTCATTATCGGCCCGACTCAAATGTAAGTTTGAGTTTGACCTATACAAAATTAAGTTAAATTTAATTAGTTAATGAGTTTGATAAACTGTTTAACTTGACTCAGTAGCACACCAGTACAACGCTCGATCCATTGGCAGAAGTCAACTCGTTCTAACATTCACTCTACACAATCAACTTTATTGGTCAAAAAATTTATATTTGTTTAGGCATGTTAGCTTTTGAAGGTTGTATTTGAATCGTAGGGTATTATGCAAAGATTGATTACCCCAATCAAGCCGATCCGCAAATGGGTTTCTATGTAAACTGGAAATTGCTAAACAATAATAATTTAAGAACTTACTATAGCCGAAGTTCAAGGAAGGTTCCCCACTACACTGAAAATATATAGTAAAAATTGCAAGGCAACTAGTAGGGTTGTTATATCAGTCAACCCTCCAAACTTTTCTTCATAAAAATAAAAAATAAATGTTATGGCAAGAACATGACAAAAGAAAAACGAGAAATGTTTATTTTTGTGTGTTGGGGGGGGACCATCAAGGGCATTTAGGTCCGCCTTCTTTGGTCTTCCAGTTGTTGTAGCAAGGGCAGGTCTGTTTGTTGCCGTAAGTGCCAGGCGGCACACAAAGGCATTTTGCGCAGCACTTGAGGCAGAAGAACATGCACGGCTTCTTGTGGGAAGTCGCCGAGCACCTGTATGTGCACCGAGGCCTGCAATCTACGTTCACATATTCAAACGTTACTTGGATTTTCAATTTTTCATTGAGCCCAAGAAAAATGGAAATGAACTCCTAATATTCAGGTAAATGGGGTATTCATTTAGATATAGCGAACTTATTTATTGGAAAGTTACTCTATTCACTTGATTTTATTAAGATTTTATAAAACTATACTAGCGTGTTTCCTAGTACGTGTCAGGATAACATACACAAAAACAAAAATGAATGAAATTTGGTGGCTTGAGTCGGTCAAAATCTATACCATCTTAAAACTATTTCAGGTAACTAAAATATTTTCAAAGATTAAACAAGATTCTTTTCTTTGAAAAGATGACCCAAGAATCTAACAAAATGTATAAGACATGAGCAAATCATTGGAAGAAAATAGAAAAAGGAACACTTTTTTTTTTTAAGAAGGAATTCCGTATAAAAGAAGATTTTTCTCTGTTTAATATATAGGGGAAGTCATTTGTTTATAGACGGTTGAAGAGATGAACAAAGGATGAGTGCATTGGGAAGAGCAGAGACTATTGGCGAGGCGAATTAAAAAGACAGGTCGCTTCTTTCTTCGACTTTAGTATTGCGATGAAAACCAATCTTCTAGAGAACAATTTAAGCCCAAACCCGAAAGAAACAAATTTAGCCCACACTTATTACTCGGCTTACTACAAGCCCATCAATATACAAGATTGGAAGTTCGAGTAAAATGTGAGAACATTGATTAAAATACCCCTATTATTTCGATCAGTATGAAATATGTTTTTCACGGGGATAATCAGTCAACGTATAAGGAATAGCATCTTTTATCAGTTGTTATTTTCTTTGGAAACTGCTTTTTGATGTCTCTTTCCTATATTCCCTTTTTAATCAGGATCATTCTTTCTATGCATACATACCTCGAGGCCGAAGGCCATTGTATCCCTGAAAAATGTGGCAAACAAAAGGATGAAGTAAGAAAACAGCACAAATAAAGAAGATGTCGTGGAGAAATAAGAAAACAAGGTTTGATTCGTTGCCGTTCAAAATTTAAGTACATAATCAAGCTTGATCAAACTCAATGAAGTCCATATCATCAAATGTAGCTACTGTACTAAAGTTATCCACAAAGAAACTTACCTCAGCCAAATCAAAAGAAGCAACCAAGAATAGCATCGCTGCCAAAACCAGCAACAGCCCACTGCGAGTGCTGTACGGACGAGGCCCCATTTCTATGTTGGAAAAACTGAAAGCACAAGAAAGCTTTCTTTATCTTCGCAGAAACAATGCCTGAGATGCGATGGGGTGTGTGTGATGGAAGGAGTAAGGCCTTGGTCATAATTTATAGACGAAAGTTTGGGGGAAGATCGAAAGGGAAAAACAAAGCATTACTTGAGGCGTTGATTTAGGAAAGTTAAATCGCACAGGGAAAGTGGATCATGTGGATGCGGAAACGGCGCCGTGTTTGCTGTGGTTTGATTTGCCAGCATTCAATTCGTCAAACTTCTACCTTCTGCCCATGTTTTGTTAGTTGTGTCTTTTTTTGCTTTTTTCTTTGTTAATAGTAAAATACCATAGTCTTTCCATTTCCTTTGTTCTTTGCGTTTTCGCTTTTTCTTATGATAAAGTAAGATTAAGTTTGAAATTTATTTTCGGCCTGTTTTAAATTTATACGAGATTTACGTATCGCAAGTTATATGTGATTTTGATTCTTTTTGAGTGCTTAGGAGCAATCTGTTTTCGAGAAGTAAGTGATTTAAAAGTAATGTAAAAGATTAAATTGTATGTTTTATTTTATTTTTTTTGGGCTTTTTTGGGAACAAAAATTATTGCGCTTGTCAAAACATACTTGGCCACTGATTTTTTTTTGAATATATATACATAATATATTATAATAATGAGATGATATAGTTTTATAGGAAAGTAACAATTAGTTTTAGCATATGAATATATAAGTAGAGTGTGTGTATGTATGTAGTTAATAATTGATTTCAAGTAAAAATAATGATTGGTTTTCTTATATGTATATATAGAAAATGAAAAATAAATGGCGTATAGTTTTTTACGTGTTTGCTTTTTTAAAAAAGTGTGGCAGTCGAAATAAATACTTTCGGTGGATTGGAGAGTCTAAATTGCCCTTTCTTTTTCACTCTCCGCATGAGATTATATTTGGGCTCATGTCCTCCGTTATAGTGTTATATTTGGCGAAGTGTTTGGACTCACGTCACTTGTATTTTCTACAATTGGACATGCCCATAAAAGCCATTTTCATTATTTTATAAGTTTAATTATTTACTAGAAATTAACGATATATCAAATATAGTGCAGAACACTTTCCACTCCCTAGGACCATTAATGGATGCAAATAAAGTTTCACTTAAAGGCTAAAACTGAAATTCTTGAAATTCATAATAAAATGCTTCGATTTTAGGTCTGTCTCTCTGTCTATTAATTTATACATTTAATGGCATTTGTTTAAGTTCAAAATAATATCTAATATCTTGAAGCCTAATATAAGAAGTAACTCAAAAATAAGTGAAAGAGAGAAAATTCCTTAGTGGTTTTCTTTTTGGGTTTAGAAAAACAAGAACGAATATATACAGCACCCAAGTGTGCAGATGTAGTAACGTGACCATTAATTGTGTCTAACATCAAACGATAAGTACGGCCTTCAAGTGGTTGTGCACATGCTTGATTCTTTGAGCATGGCCGTATACAGGACTCTGTTAATAATGAAATGAGAATTGCTAACTCTACTTTCATTTGTGTGGTTGATATAACTTTCCATGTGGAAAATCTAATTTGAATGGAATCATAATTCTCGTAACTACACTACAAGTTTAATGATTCACATCCTTTCACATGGATTTGTGTATTTAGGTTCTTCCACAGGAGTTTGTGTATTCCTACTATGTGACGAAATAAAAAACATGTACATATGTGCGTATTAATAATTAAGAATATTTTAATGATTATATATAGTTCAACCAAAGTTTTTTATATTCTTAATGTACAGTATAAATAGATTAAAAAATAATATGATATAAACTATTATTTATATAATTATGTGCACACATAAATTGTAAACTTTATCACTATTATTTTTTGAATAACTATGTCATTAAAAAAGAAAATCTTATATGCCACAATTATCATCCTTCATAACGAAGCTGTCTTTTATTTTTATTGTCTTGTGCAATGATATAAATGGGTAAGAGCAATTTTCATTTTTATTGTTTATTTTAGGTCAGCTTTTTCTAATTAATAGAATTCTACCATGTTGTGGGAAAACATGATGATGCATTAAAGTTGATTATTTATTTCTAACTACCAATTTAAGCACATAAATAATTATTTTTGCATGAAATCTTTTTTACTTAAAGGATTTTTGTTTTTTAACCAATATAAATGTCGAAAATTTTATATAATTTTAAAAAAAATTATCATTTGAGAAAAATTTTTTCATTAACAAATAATTTCATTCCATTTTCATGTTTATTTCTAATTATCAATCATGAAAATAAAATCAAGTAATTAGCAATTTCATTGCTTTTCTTATTCCTATTACATACCAATCATAAAATGATGTATACATTTTCATTCTATTCGTATATTCATTTTATTCTTATATTAATTCTTTTCTCATTATATTCCATTCATACGCATGAACCATGCCATTAGATTCTATCGATTGTTAATTCTACCAATTGAGATATATATGATGTCTATATATTTTTATTCTCCTAAAAAAAGTAATGCTTGTGGATGCAAAATAACATATAAAACATTAAAATAACACTCTCTATTTTTTTCTTTCTCCTACTTTTACATTATTTCTAAGTTTTCATTCTAAATTTTCTATTTTCAAAATTTGCATCCAAACAAAGTTCTTTGACGCTGATAACTAGAATTTGGCCGACCAAACTTGGCTAGACTGATTTTTTCAAATAAATTGATCAATTTTCTCTGGCTTTAGTTTTGATGCCAATATGCCATGTTTCTGGGTGATTTTATATTCAAATGTAGTGGACTCGAATTTCCTAAATTTCGACACAAAACGTGGGAAAAAAATAAATAATCATTAATCGTATAAGAATTTCGATTATCGCCTATCAGTCAACATTCTAGTTATTCGTTAATTTTTGTACTAAAATCACACATGGTGCCAAGCATATCTACCAAACCTCATATGGCCACCTGTAGCTTTGAAAATAAGCAACCTCTATGTTTACAACGTAAATAACTTCAATAAAACAAAACACTCAGACACACACACAAACTTTGTTTCTTTTAGGAAATTAAAATCCATAATTAGTGTTTGTAAGAAAAAAAAAGAGCACTATAGAAAATAAGAGCAACACCGTCAAAAAAAATCTAAGAGCAATGGGTCACAATACAATAAGGCGTGACTTCACCTCAAATATTATCAAAAATAAAAAAATATATACACAGTCTTTTTCCCATCATCTTTTAATAAAACTGCACGTGTCTAAATGGGGATATAACCCGCTTGCAATCATCATAGATGACTGCCTATTTTCCATATAATAACTTGATATTAGATCTAATCTAATCTCCTCGAAGAAATATACTACGTAAAGTTATAACTTGGAAATTTTGTAATTTTTATAGGCTATTATTTTTTGATATTGTAAAAATTTCTAGTATTCAAGTCGGAATATACGGTAACATATCAAGTGATTTTTGAGATTATAAAATTTCAAATATCCATGAGGGCACATGTGACGAGTGATAACATGTGAAAATTTCCATAAGTCATAGGGACTGATATGTACGGTAGTTGGCTATTGATCAGTTGGCTTTGTCACCGCCCTTCACCAATGGCTGCATGCTGTATCCGCTGGCTCTCCCGTGCTTTACTCAAGATGGTATTAATATATTATTGTTTGCATCTAAATGCCAAAATAAACAATTAAGCTTTCTCTAGGTACATGCATGAATGTTTCTTCAAATACATTATTTAAACAAAAATCAGTGGTATTATAATATTCTATAAAAATTGAGTGCACATATTTCAATGACAACAAATAATTATCTTAAACACGCATATTACAATACGGGGTAAGTTTTTTATTACTTATATTTTACTTCTCATTTTTTGAAGGAAAATACCGAATATCCTTCTATTGTAGATTGGTGAATCATGGATCTACTTAAGAATCTAATTTAGTGTTTATTAATTATTCCAACTTTTCACCATCTTCAACTCAACATAGAAAAATAAAAATTGCTCGTCCTTTAAAGGATCAGTCTTTCAGCAAAATATCGATTTTATTCTTAGATAGTTCTTTCTAACTGCCAGATAAAGCAAAGGCTTTTCGGGTGTTAAAAAAATTGAAACAAAGTTGAGAACTTATTAGATTAATATTAATACGAGTGAATTACATTCAAACTCTTGAGGTTTGCCTAAATTACATCCAGCACCTTCTAGTTTAAAAAGCTACTATTTTCCCCTTAAAAACATGAAAAGTTTACTTACATTTCCATAGTTACAGCAAGCAAAAGACATTTATACCATTACTTTTCTAGCAGAAAGTGAGATTACTAGAATGCCCCTTTGTCTTGACCAAAAAGAAGGATCAATTACAATCACACCCCCTGGTTTACGCAAATTACATTTAGATCCCTGTGGCCAGTTTCATCATTTAAATTTCTTAATCGATTTTTTGTTATCATTTATTGTTCCCACTATTTTGTTCTAACTTTTTTAATCCCTCTTCTTTTTCGACTATTTTCTTTCTCACTGATCGTTTCCTTCCTCCCTCTCTGGCATTGCTCTACTTGATCATTCAATTGTTCTATCTTGTTTATCTTAATGTGCATTAAATAATTTGTAGTATTATAGAAATAAAATTATTTAAAATTTTAAAAATAGTGAAAACTAGAAAACTAGAAAACTAGAAAACTAGAAAACTAGAGAACGAAACGAGTATTCTCTAAGGTGCATTAGAAATGTCAAGGGACTTTTAACGTATCCATTTTATGACATTGAAATCTGGCAATAGTAATATTGTCATGCCAATTCAATTTGACTAGAAAACAAAGAAAGAGGTGGACTTTTAATGTATCCATTTTATGGCATTGAAATCTGGCAATTCAATTTGGCTTGAAAACAAAGAAAGAGGTGGTGAAGTCCCTTAACATTTCTAATACCCTTTAGAGAATACCTCCGTCCTTCTCTAGCTAGATAGGTGTCGGGTAAGCGATCTATTGGAACAGAATGAAAGGGCGTCAAACGTAGTGTCTTAGAGCAACTCACCTCCTTGGGGTAATCTTGGACTATCATTTAAAAAGAATGAAAGAGATAATAAAAATTAGAGTTTTAAAAATGAAAGAGTGTTAAAAATAGAAATAAGTTAACAAAAAATATTGAATGAAATTTGAGATATGAAAAATGGCTATTATGGTGATTTAACTTTGTCAAATGTGAAAGTCAATACTTACGGTTAATGTATAAAAACAACAAAAATTTCATACTTGATATGTTAGAATAATTATTTATAAATGATGAAGTTCTGTATTTTAACAATGAAAATAAGATTATTTATAGTTAATGTCACTTAGTTGTTATTGTATTTAAAAAATAAAACTTGATAAAAGGAAATAAAAAATTAATTTTTTATTACATATATTACATATAATTTCTTCTAGTATTTGCATCACATTACAATTAAACCCATGGGTAATATGGTCTACAATTTCGGTCAAATTTTCAACCCATTTCATCGCAAGGAATTTTTAGCATTTCATTCAAATTCTTCAGGGGCTACAAGGGGGTATCTCATCTTTTCATGGGGAAATGATAGTTTCATGGTTGGATATAATTCAGGCAATTCTCAAAGGCTATGAATGTAATTCACCCTATTAAATAAAACAAGAGTGAATATTCTCAATATTTGAAAGAAATTAATATTATAGCACATTTAATGGCATAATGAGGATTATATTGATCTAATTTTTGAACTTAAGTTGTTTCCATCAGGAATAAGTCTATTTTTATAGCCATTACAGAGTAATATGCCATAATGAGAAGTAAAAAACGTAACTCTTTCCTAGGAATTTTGAATAATTGAGGGGAATCAACTAAAGAAATCACATAGTTTGACTATGGGATTAGTGAAGATTATATTTGGTAGAGTATCAAAGATATCCAGTAATATTGTGACCTTAATATATATAAAAGTATTAAATATGCTAATAAAAATCAGAGTTTAAATATTGAAAATCTTCACTTTTAAGCTTAATCCAATGAACATAATTTAAAAAGAAAACAAATGATGAGAACTAATATTGTAACTTTTAAAAATTTTAAAATATTGCATAGGAAAATAAACATTAGAGTTCCAATTTTGGAAAGTCTTTATTCTAAACATAATGAAATTAAAAGATTTATTAAAACTAAAATTTGAAAATGAAAATATTCTTTCAATTATAAAATTTGAGCACTAAATCATAATCCCTTTTACAATAATTTTGAATAATTAAGGAGAATAAGTTAAATAATTTCGTAGTTTCCTTATATAATTAATCAATAATACATTTGGAAGAACACTAAAGATATTTGATAATATTGCAACCTTTCTAAATATAAAAATATTAGACAGGGTAATAAACATTGGGTTTCTAATTTTGAAAATCTTCAATTCTGAAATTAATCAATTTTTTCAATTAAATAAATAGAGAATTAAAATATTTTTTCAATACAAAATTAATCAATTCATTGTACAAGATATGTGAATTTTTATATGTAAAGATATTTGTTATAATCCAAAAAAGGAAAAAAATAATTTATTTATAAAATTTCTCATGTAATTTATATTGAATAATTGAATAAAATAAACAATTACTTATTTAAAGAAATGAAAAATTGAATATTATAATAACTATCCATAAATATTTTGAACAAATTATAAAATCAATCCATCTCCTTCTAAAGACAATTGAAAAATTAATCAACATAAATCTCCATACCTTGAATATGGTTGCATGGCACGAAATGAATTGATACAAATAATTCGAAAAAGCACTTTTCAAGTATTTTTTCAATTGAATGTAATTTCAACAATGAAAAAAAAAAAAATAAACAATGCTACTACTGTTTCATTTGTATAAGCTGTGGAGCCCAGGAAAAATTTTAGCCCGCAATAAATGATGGTAACAAAACAAACTTTATATATTTTTGTTGTAAAACATATAAGATATTAATCAAACAAGCATAAAGATAAAAACTGTGCCTTTAATATGTGTTTTGAATCTTTTAAGACCCATATAAATAGTTGAAATACTAAAGTTTAGTATATGGGCTCCATGTGCCTTCTTACATAGACCCTCTTTTTAATTGAATAGCTCATGGACTCTTATTTATTAATCTCATTAATAAATTAGTTTATATATTCTTTAATTAATAATCTCGTTAATAATTAAAGTTTATTTGTGTCTTAACTAATTTAAATTCTCCAATGTGCTTCTAAATAACGATCTCATCATTAATAAGCACTATGTTAATTTATTTAGTCAATGTCAATTAAAACAAAATAAATTATGTAACCCACCAATTTAACACTTACAACACACCCCAATTTTATGTGTGTGATTTTCTAAGTTTATTTTTAATTGACAACGATCATAGCTTAAAGGACATGAATAATATCTAGTATATGATTCATATCGTAGTCTAATTAAGATAAAGAGATTCGGATCAAAATAAAACTTTCGATTGTAACTACCATATCATATAGACTTTTTATTTTTATCTCAATTTAGTGAGAGTTATGGATTTAGTTAAACACACAAATTTGATCATATAATCAATTGGCGTGTCCTTATGAGACAAATATTCCTTTCAAAAACTCATTTCTAATCAAACATTACCTTGGCTAAATGCTTTCATCTTATAGAATACCAATTGCATATGACAAATGCTTTGTTCGCTTGTAGGGTGACAAATTCCTTATTGAATACACATATGCTTCTATAAACACCCAAGTAATAGCATGTTGGGCTATGACCCTATCTCATACTGGCATAGATACTAGCTCTTAATGCACTAATGATACATTGACTATCGTGCATATAAGACAATCATTTCATCTTAAGTTTAAGATCCACAAATACTTAACACAATTAAGAAATAGGATATTCATAGGATATTCATAGCTAAGAGTGAACTCCATATATTTGTTTCATTCTACGAGTCATTGTCCAAATGCCCCATTCCCGAATGACACATCCACGCACATGTATTTTCAATATCTTATATCGAATGACATGGCTTTCATTGTGCAAATATAAGGTGTACAAGTTATACCAACTCTCTAATACTCTTTAAAGTTTTTGTGACTTATGGATAGGTTTCAGAGATTGAATACAAAGAAAGCCTTGTGTGCACCTCTTTATGACAAAGGCTTCTTAACTCAAAAATATGGGCACATGCAATACTTTATGCCATTCAAGATTTATATGCATGAAAATTTGGCACAACATTGATATGGAAATCAATACATTGATATGAAAATCAATATTTTATTAATTATTGTGAAAAGTACATATACAACCAAATGCCATTTTAGTATATCTCATTTTCTATTAGCAGTAAAGAGTATATCACTAACAGCCATAATGTTCAACATCTTAAAACAATGTAAAAAATAGTAAAAGTTTGTGAACTTATTCAATTCTTCTTGCGTTGCATGGTCTATTGAGAGCTTCCTGACATTTGGCATGGATCACTCTTTCTCCACTTCTCCAAAGTGTGTAAATTATGTTCTCTAGGTTTTTGAAATTAAAAACTAGCTAGGAACCCCCTCTCAAGCATGGAGAACATGTTTATATATTGCAAGAATGTCTAGGGTTTGTTTGGTGTGTGAAAAGATAAAAGAAGCCCTAAAAAATTCATGTAAAATCACATCTTTATCATCTATGCACTGTCACTCGGGGTTGAAAATCTTAGCTTCGCAGTTGCACTGTCACTTCTCACAATCGTATCATTGTTTTTTCAATAAAGTGGCAATAGCCAATCCATATCTTGAACCTTTTGTAGCATCACATACTATAATATACTCAGCCTCAACGATAGAATCCATAGTGATACTCTATTCAGAACTTTTCCAACTCACCGCTTCTCCATTAAGGATGAAGTTATACTTAGACTATCCATAATCAACATCTAATTGGAAATTAGAATTTTTATATTCATTTATTCTTAGGTTTTTTATCTCCAAACACAAGTACCTTCTCTTTAGTTCTCATTACTTAAGAATACACTTGATAATATTCTAATGCTTTCTATTAAGATTCACCTAATATATACTCATAATAGTCATGGCATAGGAAATACATGGCCTTGCACATGGCATTTTTTTTTTTTTTTTGGAAAAAACTACTGGTGCTGTGGCGAGAGGAACTTTTTAGAGTCCTCAACCCTTCTTTATTACATAATCAAAGAAAAAGTTATAGGATTAAGAAAATTTGGAAACAATAAATAAGGAGTACTACTCCCTTACAACCAAGAAGCATTAAAAAAGAACAAACAAATTATTTAAATCTATAGTAGGGATAACTCATAGAATCAAGTCTTGTAACACTAAGAAGTTTGCTATGAATATGGTCTTTGAAGAGAAAAAGAAAATAATGTATACACTTGGGTTGCGAGTAAATTTGCTGCTTGATAAGCTTCACTGTAGATATGTGAGATTTTAGTCTCCATTTTACACACTATTGCTTTAATTCTATACAGGGTATGTTGAAGAAGTCAGTGACTGGACTACGTGGATGACAACAGTGAAATAATGGAGGTGGCATCAACTTGAATCCAAATATTAAATCCTTGTGCAAATAAAGTTCCATTCCTGTGTACAATGCCTTCAATTCAGCAATGGAGTTTGTTGTATGTCCTCATGGATTTTGGAAAGCAAAAATCACTTCTCCATGATGATTGTGTAAGATGCCACCTGCAATACTAACAGTTGGATTTCCTCAGGATGCCCCATCTTTCTTTAGGTTGAACCATCCTATGGATGGTTTTTTCCATAGAACAACTTTCGGTTGAGGTTTGTTGGGCTTAGCAAATATAATCCCAAAATGCGACACAATGTTACACTCTCTTCTCCAATGTGATGCTTTACAAAGATTCCAAATTGTTGAGGATTGAACATAAGAACAAACTTTTTGGATGATGGGAATGCCTCGAAATTTAGCATCATTTCTTATGCACCCAATAAACCACAAAATCAAATATGGAATGATATTTCTAATGTGGACTTAATCATTGCTACCATGAACCTGCCAAGCTTGAATAAATAAAATAGAGTTGAATGTTTGAGGAAAAGAAAGATTAAAAAGATATGCAAAGTGATTCCAAATAGCCCTCCCCTTCATGTTGTGAAGAAAATGGTGCTGAAAAGTTTACCTATCCTTGGAACACCAACATTTAGAAGATAATGAAATCCCTTTCATTTGAAGCCTTTCATTTGTAGAGAGCCAAGCTTTTGTAAATCTCCACATGAACATTAATATTGTTGGAAGAATAAGTGGTGACCAAATTTTTTAAAAAAGAGCTTGGGGCTACCTTTGTGAATGAATTAAATGCCATGCAGATTTGGTGGAAAGGTGGCCCTTAGTTGATGGCTTCTAAAGGTGTTGATTCTTACCACCACTGTTAATCGATGTTGTAGCAACGAGTTAGTAGATATGACTGATAATACAAATGAAAGTTTAGAGAAATTCCGCCCTTCTTGATGCCAAAACCAGTGGATTGGTTCATGGGAGAAGTCCCCCTGATTGGTAAGTTCTTGCAAGGCGCCTTCTTGAAGCCAACAATTATGCTAGAAGGAAATAACGCAAGTTCCCAAGTTCCAAAACAGATTTCCTATGCTATAGCTCTAATTTTGCAAAGCCTTTTCCATGAAGGTGAATCATGTATCAAAACTTTAATTGATTTTGGATAATAACCACCACAATATTTGTTGAGAAGAAAATTAGCCCAAAGAGATGATTGCTCTAAATTGGAATGGCTTCAACCACATCTCTTAACTTTCTATTACCTAAGCTTCCTCCTTTGTGTCATTGGCAAATATTGTTCCATTTAGTCCAATGGATTTTTCATTGATTTGTGGTGGATCCCCAAAAATATTAGGAAAACAACCTTTCAATTTGATAAATAACCTCAAGAAGGGGATTAAGGACTTAAAACAAATGAAGAGGCATAAAAGATAGAACACTTTAAATGAGCTGCAGTTGACCTCCATGTGAGAGGAAAATGTGTCCCCAGTCACAAAGTTTGTCACAGATTTTTCCAATCAAATTTTCAAAAGAATTCTCTTCTTATTTCCTTTGAATAGTGTGGCACCAAGATATATAGTGGGCAGTTGTTTCCAAGTAAATCCTGTGATATTTTTAATCCTTCACAGTTGCAACTAAGATGCTCTTTTGCTGAGAACAAATGAACTTTTAGAGTGATTTAGTGCTTGTCCTAATAGTAGTTCGTACTCCAAAAACTTCATGAGTTTCATAAAAGCTGGTTTCCTTGCTTTAGAAAAAGTAATAACATCATCCACAAAGGAAAGGTGTGTGATTAGAATGCCCCTTTTGTGTCAAAATACATATGAGAGTTGTCCATAAAAGGCTTATCAAGACCTCGTGAGAGAACCTTAGTTGCAAGAATAAAAAGGCTACTGATAGTGGATCGCCTTGTCTTAAGCCATAGGTTGATTTAAGGAACCCCGTGGTGCTTTCGCTCACAAGGACAATAAACTAATAGTTTGCAATAAAAATTCTAATAAGAGAAATTGTATGAGCAGGAAATCCCATATGTTCCAAGACTTTGCAAAGGAAGCTCCAATTCACTTTATCATATGCTTTTGCATGTCAAGTTTCACAATAATATTATCAAAAGCGTCTCTATTTTCAAATTGATGAACTATTTCTTGTGCAAGTAGAATATTATCCCCAATAAGTCTTCTTAGGATAAAACCACTCTGAGAACAGGAAATTAATATTGGAAGAGCAGTAGCAATCCTTTTGTATAAGAGCTTCGACATCAATTTATTTATGACATTGCAAAGAGAAATCTATCTATAGTTACTTTAGCAAATTGGTCCATCAATTTTAGGGATGAGTACAATTGTGGTCGTTGTAAAACTTAGGGGAAAAGGTGTGGAATTGAAGAAGTCATGAACTGCTTCTAGAATATCCTTAGCTAAAATTGGCCAACATGTTTGGAAAAATAAGGCTGAAAAGCCATTACGGCTGGCTGCACTATCTGGGCACATTGAAAATAGCACTTCCTTAACCTCCTCTAGTTTTGGTAGCAAGTTAAAAGATTGTGTAATATCTAAAGGAAGTTGAGGCAATAAACTCATCAAATTGTCCATGCTTAAGAAGTCAACGTCATTATATGGGTTGGCTAATAAATGTTGAAAAAATTGGACTGCTGACAATTTAATCTCCTCTTTCTCTATGAAGACTGTGCCATGCATCACAATTGACTTAGTTCTTTTCTTTGTCACTAGTGAATAAAAAAATTTAGTGTTTCATTCACCAACCTCCAACCATCTACAATTGCTTTTTTGTTTCCAAAAGGATGCTTCCAGTGATAAAGTGTGAACAAGATTTGCATTACATTTGTTCAATTCAATGGAGTTTGCTGGTGAAGGGTCTTTATCAAAGTTATTTTTAGCTATTGGGGCTACTTGTTTAGCTTTTTCAACCTATTGGAAGATGTTACCAAAGTAATTCTTATTCCATTCCTAAAGTATAGCTTTGAGCCTGTACATTTTTTGTTGGATTTTGAACATCCCAAATCCTTGAGTTGGCTGCATCTAAGATTCCTGAACAATCTATAAGAATTGGTGAAGCTTGATCTATATGTTTTGGAATCGAAATGATAGTTTAACTTTGAAGCCAAGGCTGAATGCTTTGATAAGCAAAGGATGATTGTCTGAGGTTGTCCTTGGCAGGTGAATAACCTTTGTACATTTAAAAAGTTTATCCCAATGAATTATATAGAATCCCCTATCCAGTCACTTCCATACTCTCTTATTAGTTCAAGTGTATGGTTCCCTTACAAACCTTGCATCAACAAGACCACATTTCATTATCATTTTTACAAATTCTTCACTTGGGCTTGATTGTTGTGTTACCCCACCAAAAGTTTCAAAATTGAAAGGTTGACATTAAAATCCCCTCCAATAATCAATAGGATAGAACAAGAAGCAAGTTGAGCAAGTTCTGTCCATAGATATCATGTTTCAACTTTGTTATAGCTTGCATAAATAAAAGTATCCCAGAATTGCTTTGCAAGGCTCCTTGAATAGGCTTTAACATGGAGAAATTGGGAATGGTCCTTTAAAACTTCAATGTTAATATCATTTGTGGCAAAACACCAAATTTTATTATTTGAATTTTCCACCACCTAATTAAAGCTAAACCTTTCTAGCATGAATTGAACGTCAAGTAGGATGAATGGCTTAAGAACAACAAGAGTCTTTGGTTTATGTTCATTACACTAGTTATGTAAACTTTTCTGTTTACTAGTTTTGCCCATATTTATAATATTCTAGATCAAAATATTCATAAGATGTTATGGGTGGATGGTTAGGAGGAAGCTCTGGTGGTTCTTTGGACAGGCTGTGGGTGTGTGGTCTTCTTTTTGTTTGTTTTACTATAAACATGTAGTTGAGAAGGTGCCTCGGCATCAAGTGATGTATTATGTTTGTGTTTGCTTGAAACAATAGCATCCTCAAAATCCTCTTTTTGGTAAGCTTTGGCTAGTTCTTCTACAATAACAATATGTGTTGAATCAAGGGTTTTTTCTCTAAATATGTCACATGCTTCTTGAAAGCCTCTAATACCTTCAGTCTATAATATTGAGGTAGCTACATTTATTTTCCCCATTTCTTCTTAGTTGCCTGAAGGTAATTCAAATTCAACCAACTCCTCATTTGTAGAATGATCTTCAGATTCAGCATTTGTTGGGGAATGGTTATTTGTATTAACGTTCTCTGCTTTAGTTGAGGATTGCAATGATGTCTCAGTAGATTCCTTAATTTCCAGCATGTTTTCCTCATCATTAGTATCTATTGCCTTATACTTTGCTACACAATTATCATCTATTCCATCTTGAGATAGATCATTTCCAAAAATTGATTTTCCATTCGATCTAGCTGTGTCCTCAGCATTTCCCTCTACGATTGACCCACTCATTATTTCAATAAGTGTTAACTTTCTTCTAACCTTAAAGCTAACATTTTCTTCCTAATCTTGAACCTCTAACGTTTAACCTCTAACATTTTCTTACCAGAACCTTTAACCTTGAAGCTAACATTTTCTTTCTAATTAGCAGCTTATGAGTGTTTGTCAATAGTTTGTCTAATTATGTTCTTTGCTTCTAGTTTAGTTTGCAGGGTGCCATAGCTGAGAATTTCATTACCAGCCCTTTTCTATCGAGATCCCACTCCAATATTTGCATGCCCCTTACCTTCAAGATTAGTTTGGCTCTCCAATTTATCATTTTCATCATAGGTCTCATCAGTCATAGGCTACATATTTTCTCCATCATTTAAGTAGGTTCCATCAATATGTGCTGGTAAAGACTTAGTAGCAATCACATCTTGTACCTTCCCCTAGCAATTGGTAGAATATTTAGCTCTTTACTGATCTACATCCCTCCTTTTGCTTTGATCTCTCATCTCCTCCTTTCCATTGATATTTTTTCCTTGACCATGGAGTTGTTCCCCATTATTTAGCATTTTAATTTTAGAGTTCACAAACACATATCCTTTGTCCACCATATCCTTTATTGGAGGAACATATTGAGAAGGGTATTAGACAACTTCTTTAGTTTTTTTTCTTGTTCAGAATCATTAAATTAGAAACATTAGCAGTCCTCATTTCTGAAATTTTTCCTTCCTTGCCTTCACCCTCGTATTTGCTATTTTAATTCTTCAAATAACAAGCTGAAGCATTGTGCCTAAGATTATAGCAAAAGGAATAGAATTCTGAGCAATTTTCATAACTGACTGGTTGTGCGAAAGTCTTATCACCTATGCCCAAGGAAATTTCACATATTCTTACTTTCTTAAGGCCTGACTTAACACAAACTCTAGTAAGACTTGGGCGAGATAAGTTTGTTGTGGGTTCATCAATCATAAGGGTCTTTCAATATTGCTACCAATACTAAATAAGGTTTGTTTGTTGAATATGTGACAAGGAAGTTTTGGGAAATGAATCCAAACTAGCGCTATTTGTGATTTAACAGCAGGTTCAAAATCTGGTGTCCATTTGAAAACTCGTATAGGGAATCCATGAAAAACCTAAACATCCCTCATCTAAATTTTGGAAAAATCTTCCGCATTAGATAAGTTTTGCAACACATGGTTCGAATTAATAACACTTATCTTAAAAGGTCTTTTAAGACCAAGTTTGAGGATTTTGAATCAAAGAGAGCTCAAACGAAGAATGCCTTGAGAAAACATTCCAACTTAGGCTCACTTCAATGATTTTTCTAGCTAAGATGTTTCAGCACAATACCTAGTTTGGCTTTATACTTAGATAAGGATCTAATTGTTGATGATTGTAGGGTGTCATCAAAAATCTTTTTTACAACTTGGTGAGGAACAGGATGATGTTAGGCATGTTGAACTTCAAGGGCTATATTTGCATAACTTTTTTAAGAAATAGGTTCTGATGTTTTATTAGTAGGGAGATTTTCATTTCGTTCCATATTGATCTAATAGGTATTCAATCAATCTAAGTATTAAAGATATCTATCAACCAATCCACCTTCCACACCATAGCACTAAGAACCCAAACTTCAACACACAAGCCAATCTCCCACATAACAGAAACTCCAACAACATAAGCACAAGCAACAAAATTGTAATGCAAAACGAGTCTAAGTAGAATGTACTTGGGAAAAGACCACAAGTGCTAAGGGAATAGTGACAATGCAAAATGTGGCTCGCTCACTATGTGACTCTAAAGAAAATGCAATTATGAGAAGAAGACCACTAGCGAGTTGCTAATAGGGGTTGACGAAGGTCACAAACCATCGAAATGAGTCTACAAAGGCTTTACGAAGCTTGTTAGATGATGGCAACAGAGGATTAAAAGATGTAGCAAAATTGGGTAGTAAAGGAGAACTTCAGTTGAGCGACACACAACAACCACCGTTGGTTAATGTTCGGCACTGAAGGTTAGCGATTCTCTAGCGAACTCTGACATAGTCGAGCACTAGTGAATTGTGACTAGAGGAGCCTAGAATTTGTCTGGAAAAATTTTAGAGAGAGAGAATCACCATTTTCTTGGAGAGAAGGTAGAGAATTTTCATACATAACATTGTATACGTTAGGCTTCAAATTATGAAGCATATGGAATAGCTTCCATGCTTCTCATCTCATTGTCCGTCTATGGGCACATGCACTTTGAGTGTTGGATTCCATACCCGAATGGTAGCAATATTCTCTTAGAGGTTTCCACCTTGAACCTCTTTGGAATCTTGTCTATGTATATAGGTTGGAAGACACCCATTAATCTTTACACTTTGTCTCTATAAATGCGAATGTGCAAGATATAAGTCACTTCTCCCAATTCTTTCTTGGAGAGTGTATCAAATAATTAGGTTTCTACTGAGTTAAGCATCCCAAAATCATTCTGAATCAATAATATGCCATCCACATTCAACATGAGGATTGTAGTGGCTCTCCCACTATCAACATGAGGATTGTAGTGGCTCTCCCACTAACTCTTGAAGATACAGGGCTTATCTTCATTCTTAAGGAAGCCAAATGATATAACTACATCAAAATAAAGATTCCAACTCCTTGATGCTTGCTTAAAACCGTAAATAGATTTTATAAGCTTGCATACTTTATGAGATTCCGCTGGGACTTTGAAACTGTGTAGTTACACCATATATATGTCTTCCTTAAGAAACCTACTGAGGAAAGTGGTTTGGCATTTATCTACCTGTTGGGTTTCATCGGGTATGGAATGACAATTTTATAAATTTTTAATCACAAAATCATAAGGAAACATAGAAAAATAAATAATCCCAACCCAATTTGCTTTTCATCGTGTAAAATGTATAAACATAAAAACTAGGATAGTTACCTAGAATCCAATTTCTATATTTTTGTCTATGATCCATAAGCTAGTAAAAAGTATTAGCCTCTAGTTTGTCCACGTAAATAAATCATTGGCTATGACTATCCAACAAAACTCCATGAACTTCTTCATGAAATTTCACAACTTTTGTATTTAAAGAATTTCCTAAGAGAAAAGCTGATGAGGAGGCTAGCAATTAATTTTTTCTCACATGTAAGTGGTGAATAGTGAACAGTACCTAGTAGCTACTGTTCAAGTGCGAATAGTGTTTTCTTGGAACTCTTCCTCATTGTTTTTCCCCAATGCGCAATCCTTGGATGCATAGGGCTTATGAAATGGGCTTATGGGCTTTTATGTAGACCTTAAAATTAATTTAAGCCCACCTACCTTTAATTATTAATTTAATTAATAATTAAAATACATTTGAATTATTTTTTCAATATAATTAATTCCATTAATTAAATTAAGGGCTATTATATTTCCAATCAATAATCTCCATTATTAATAAACATAATAGGTACAGAATAATTCTTCTATGCCTCGTCTCTTTAATTTAATTAATCCTATTAATTAAAGTAAAGGCACATCATGTTTTTAATTAATAATTTCATTACTAACAAACATAATAAGGAATAAATCATTTTAATTTTAACCAATACAATTGCAACCAAACTAAATCCACTATGCGACTTTTCTAACATAATTCACAAGTCTTTTTAAGCTTTGTGATCATAACTTTTCAAATTCCTCAAGCAATTGCCTTATTCTTATATGTGTAACTCTTTGGTTCAACCTTGGCTAGAAATGAGCATAGTTCGAAGGATATGAATAACACTTAGCCTGTAGCCCATATCATTGCCTATACAAGGTGAAGTGAATGAATCGTGATGAACAATTTTGATTGTGATTACTATGTGATATAGACCTTTTATTTTGTTTCGTCCCAATCTAGCTAGAGCTCTAAATTTAGTCAAACTCACAAACTTAATAATATAACCAATTAACATTTCCTCATGAGATTAATGTTTCAATTGAAAACTCCTTTTCAATTACACACTAACTTCGTTAAGGATTTCCATCTCATAAGACATCAATTGCATAGGCAAATGCCTTGCTCACTTGCAAGGAGACAAATTCCTTATTGAACACACTCATGCCTTCACACACACCCGGTCAATGGCACTTTGGGTTTATGATCCAATCCTATACCAAGATAAATATTGGTCTTTAATGTTCTAATGACATATTAACCATCATGCGTGTAAGACAACTATGTCATCTCAATTCTAAAGTCCATACGCATTTAATACAATCATAAAGTAAGACATCAATAACAAAGAGTGAACTCCTTATGTCTAGTTCATTTTGTGAGCTAATATCTAAATGCTCATTCTCCAATGACGCATCCACACATATGGATTCTCAATATTTTATATTAAATGGCATGATACTTACCGTATAAATACAAGGGGTGCAAATCATACTGACACTTTGATGCCTTTTAAAATGTTTGTGATTCGCAAACTAGTTTTAGAGATTGTGTACTAAGATAGCCTTGTATCCATATTTATAACCCTTTATGAATAAAGTCTCTTAACACAATCACATAGGCATATGCAACACTTTATTCCATTTAAGTTTACATGCATAAAAACACTATCAGAATATTGACAAAAGTAATCATTAATATTTTATTAATTAATATGAATAACATTTACAATCAATATCTTTCAAGTATCTCTTATTGACAATTTGACGTTAGAGGGCTTATCACTAACACTACCAAATCTCGTGATCCAAGTGGAGAGCTAGTGCAAGAGTATCCAGATGAATTTGGTCATTGCTATAAGCGAAGAGCACTCCTCATAGTAAATTCCTTTCTTTTGACCCTAAGCCTTTCACAATGAGCCTAGCTTTTTAGGTCTCTAGCTCACTAGTCAAAACGATGTTCCTTTTGTTAACCCAATGCATCTAATGGGAACTATTTCCATAGGTGGATCCACTAAGGTCCATACTTGGTTTGAATGCACCGAGTCCATTTTGGACTACATTGCCTCTTTCCACTAGTTAGAGTGTTTGTCAAACATAGCCTGATAATTGGTAGCTAGATCATCTTCAAGATCATTTTCTCTCATAATAAGAACTCTTATCCATTCTCTTAAACATAACCACATCTCTCTAGTGTGTAAGAGATCCTACCTACTCATCATAATGCTTGTGTTGTAGATGGTTGCTCTTGAATATCATCTTATTGTATAGGCTTGCTACTTTGTTGCTCATGCTTAACCATTCTACCTGCACCACTTTCTTAAATGAACTTTTCTTCAAGAAAGCATTCTTAACATCTGATAATAATCTTATTATCTTTGGATAGGTAGGACTTATATCCCATGAATTCCTTAGACAGCCAACAAAGTGGCCCATAATGAATCTATTTGTGTTACTTTTCTAACATAAGCTAGATATTCCTAAATCCTAATATATTTCAGGTTTGACTTTCTCCCATTCCACATCTCATACAAGGTCAAATGAATAGATTTAGTGAGAATCCTACTTAAGATGTGGGCAATAGTCAAGAGGGCATGTCCCCATAAGAAACGGGTAAATTGGTGAAGTTAATCATAGGTCGAAACATATCCAACAAAATTTGATTTTTATGCCTAGCCACACCATTTGATTGAGGAGTCACAGATGGTGTCAATTGTGATACAACATTATTTTTCTTTAAGAAACTCAACAAACTCAGGATTGAGCTACATGCCACTATGATCCAATTGTATTACTTTCACATGCTTGCTAATTTTTTTTTTCTACTTATGCCTTAAATTCTTTAAACTTTTCAAAGGATTCTTACTTGCACTTTATTAAGTACACATAACCACACCTAGAGTAATTGTCGATAAAGGTTATGAAGAATCCTCCTCTAGCTATTTTATTAAATGACCCACAAACAGTTAGTGTGGACTAGCTCCAATACTGATGTGGCCCTCTCCATGCACCCATCAAATGGACTCTTAGCCATTTTATTGATGCAAGGTTTGCAAGTTGGATAAGGCTTCTCTCTTATCAGGCCAATTAACCTATATTTCTTTAACTTGCTAATCATCACTTCTCCAGCATGGTCTAATCTAAGGTGCTATAATTGTTTGACATTCAAGCCATTTCTAGCACGTTTGTTTGGTATGGCATTCATCACAGGTTTATCATTCAAATTAAGGTAGTAAAGGCCATTTACCAGTGAGCTAATGTCAACCAATTTATTATAATATTATATGTGGCATGAATTATCTTTAAAAGAAAATTCATAACCTTTTTTTACCAACAACACCATAGAGACAATACTATTAAGTCCATTTGGGTACACTTAGCAATGCTAATTTTAGCGATTGCAACACTTACCCTACTACCAACCTTGTCCATTACCTCTCATTTCTCAAGTGATCTATTCTTGATGAAATCTTGATTTAAAATACAGATGTGAGAGGATGCACTTGAATCTAAGATCCAAGGCATAGGGAACACACTAATACAACAAGATGTATCATAAACATAAAGTTCCCCAACCTTTTTGCCATCTTTTAGTCCATCAAAATAATTGATACAGTTCCTCCTCTAATGCTCTTTATTGTAGTCGTGGGTACACTTTCCTTTGCCGACAAGAGCATTGGTCCTCATGCCCTTACCACTAGCTTTTGGATGATTAGGTTTCCTTCTCTTAGTCATGCTTTCCTTAGTTCCACTAACCGAGGGACTAGATTCCTCATGACAACCTTTTCTCATGGAATGGGATGATAGCTTCCAAGATATTGTTGATACTTTTAAGAATGATAACTCTTCTCAAACTTCAAAATCAATCAACAATCTTAGCCTTAGTCAACATTATGGTCTTAATTAAGATAAAGTGGACATACATTATTCAAGATGAATAAAAGTGCAAAACATAAACAAAATTATTAGTTAGGTTGTAAAATGTGTAAGTGAGAAATTACGAAATTTATGAATAATGATATTTAGAGGAACAATGAGGGCACATCGAGCACTTGGGAGCTTTTTTGTCACCTACAGGAGTCGTAAGGTAATTAATGTTACATTGCTAGGACTGGGCAATGTCGGGGTCACAAAGATAAGGAAATTAGAGAGTGATGGGCTTCTTTGCTTGTTAGGAGAGAAACCCTATCCATCTTGTGAACTTTGAATCCCATCAAGATGGCTAGATGTCCATTTGATGGATATGCTGAAATGATTACTAAGGTGTTGGAGTTAGTCTATATTGACATTTGTGGGCTATTTAATGAAATTGCAAGAGAAGGTTTTCTCCACTGCATAACCTTTGCTAGCGATTATTCTTGTTATATTTATGTGTACTTGATAAAGTACAAGCATGAATTCTTTGAAAAGTTAAAAGAATTCAAGATACTGTGATTAGATAATGGAGGCAAGTACATAAGTGCCAAGTTTACTAAGTTCCTTAAGATAAATGGCATTGTGTCTTAGTTGACACAACCAATGAAACCTTAGTGAAATGGTGCGGCTAAGCATACAATTAAACATTATTGGACATGGTTTGATCTATGACGAGCTTCACTAATTTACCCATATTCTTATGGGGACATGCCCTTCTTACCATTACAAAGACACTAAATAGTATTACCTCTAAGTCCAGTCTCTCTACCCCGCATAAGATATGAAGTGGGAGGAAGCCAAATTTTAAGCATTTAGGGATTTGGGGACATCTAGCTTATCATAGGAAGACTAAGACGGACAAGTTAGAGACAAGGGCCATTATAGGCTATTCTATTGGATATTCCAAGAATTTCATGGGATATTTATTCTACCTACCTAAAGATAATAGGCTTGTCATTAGCTATCAGACATGTTTTCCTAAGAAAGAGTTTGTTCAAGAGTGATGTAAGGGTAGAACGGTAGTGTACAAGAAAGTTAAGCACGAGGAACAAAGCATTGAGCCCAAAAAGTAAATTCTTGTTCAATAACAACCTTCCACAATGCAACTATTGCAATGATCAAGTAGAATCTCTTGAGCACCAAAGAGATATAGTTATGCCTTAGAGATTAAACAAGAGTTGTTCATAAAGAGAGATAAAGATGACCCTTCTACCTTTGATCATACAATGGTAGATAGGAATCTTCTAAGTAGCTACAGGCTATGTAATTTAAAATGGATTCCATGCATGAGAACCAAGCATGGACCTTAGTAGATGCACCCAAGGGAATAGTTCCCATTAGATGTACGTAGGTATAAGGAAAATTAGTTTGATCATCGTGGTGGAGACCTATAAGTCTAGGTTTGTTGAGAAAGGCTATAATTAAAAGGAGGGAATTAACTATAAGGAATCATTCTCAATGGTAGCCATGCTCAAATCCATTCAAATCTTGCCTATGAAAGTCGCCTACTTAGATTATGAGATTTAGTAGATAGATGTCAAAACTATTTTCCTCAATGGGAAGCTTGAGGAAAACATTATATGGTGCAACCAAATGGTTTTGAGGTCCAAGAGTAATCTCATTTGGCTTGCAAGCTTAAAAGGTCCATCCATAGCCTTAAGTAAACATTTAGAAGTTGGAATGTCTATTTTTACAGTGCAGTCAAATCATTTGATTTCATTAAGAGCATTGCGTCTACAAAAAGGTTAGTGGGAGCAGAATCACATTCCTAGTATTGTATGCGGACGACAAATGTTAATCATGAATGATGTTGGGATGTTAAGCTTTGTCAAGAACTAGTAATCCAGTACCTTGTCCATGAAAGATATGACAGATGCGACCTATATCTTAGACATTTGTGTTAATAGAGATAGAGCTAAGAGACCGTTAGATCTGTTGCAAGCCTTGTACATAGACAAGATATTGAAGAGGTTTAGTATGGAAGCCTATAAGAAAGGATTGTTACCAGGCATGGTATCCATTTCTCAAAATCTATGCACTCAAAGATGAATGATGAGAGGCGAAGCATGTAAGTTATTCCATATACTTTAGTTATAGAAGCTTGATATATGTAATACTATGTATGAGGCTAGACATCACTTATGCCATAAGCATTAAAAGTAGGTTTTAAGCAAATCTTAATAGAAAGCATTAAAATGTTGTCAAGTTTATCCTTAAGTAATAGAGAAGAACTAAAGATATGTTACTTGTATATGGAGATGGTGATCTACGAGTAAATGAATACATCGATTCTAACTTTAAATTAGATGTGGATAATGGACAACCTATGTGCAGGTTCATTTTCACTCTTAGTGGAATAGTCAATTGGAAAAGTCCTAAATAGAGCACGACTGTAGACTCCACCACTAAGGTTAGGCACATCGTGGCATATGATGCTGTGAAAGAGGCTATTTGGATAAGGAAGTTTGTGACAGAACTTTAGGTGGTTGTAGATGTGGATCGGTCATTACCACTTTATTGTGACAACAATGTTCCAATTACATAGGCAAAGGAACTAAGGTCTCATCTAAAGTCCAAAAATGTAGGAAGGCATTACCAAATAAGAAATTGATGCAAGGGGAGATGAGGCCATGTAAAAAATAGCTCCAGTAGATAATGTGGCTAACCCACTTACCAATTCAATAGATCAAGAATAGCTTAATTGCTTTTTTGAGAAGATGGGTATTAGATACCACAGTGATTGGTATTAGCACTGCTAGCTTAATGTGCAAGTGGGAGATTATTAATGATATGCCCTCTAACACCAATAGTTAATAAGAGATACTGGAGGATATTATAGTTGTATATGTATCCTTTCACATCAATTAATGAAATACTGATATATTTATATCAATGCTCTAGCAAGTTTGACCATGCAAATAATTCTTGAATAGTGTAAAATATTGCATGTGCCTAGGCAACTAAGTTAATAAGCCTTATTTATAAAGGGATTATGAATATGGTCACATGACTTTCTTAGTACCTAATTACTAAAGCTAGTTTACAAGTCACCGATACTCTAAAGGGTATTAGAGAGTTAAAACAATTGTATACCATGTATTTCTATGGTAAGTGTCATGCTATTTAGGATGAGAAATTAACGATACATGTGTCTGGATGCATCATTAGGAAATTGACATCTGGACTATGATTTGCGGAACATAGTAGAGGTAAGCAATATCTTACTTTATGGTCTTGTTGAGTGTGCATTGACCTTAGACTTGAGATAACATGTTTATCTTATGCACAATATGGTTAATATGTCATTAGATTATTAACGGACAATATCTATCTTAATATGGGATAGGGTCATGAGCTTAATGTGCCATTACCTAGATGCATATGGAGGTATGTGTACGGTCAATAAGGAATTTGTCGTCTTACAAGCGAACAAGGCATTTTCCCTATGCATTAGGTGTTCCATATGATGGAAGTCTTTTGTCAAGGCATTCTGTGATCAAAACAGAATAACTAAGTTTGTTGGTATGACTAAATTTATAACTCTTGCTTGATTGAGAGAAAGTAAGATGAAATGTTAATACCACATGGCATTCATAATTAGAAGGGTTCATTGTGATCCCTTTCATTTTGTCTTAATTAGACTATGATATAAGCCATAGGCTAGGCGTTTCCAATATGCTTTAAGCTATGCTTGTTTCCAATTAAAAATAAACCTAGAGAATCACACACAAAAGGTAAGAATGCATAGTGAGATTTAAATTGGTAGGTTGCAAAACAATGTTTGAGAAGACTCGTGAAATGATTTATTTAGTTGCAATTATAACGGACTAAATAAAGTGCAAGGAGTTTATTAATGATGAGATTATCGATTGGAAACATATTGGGATCTTTAATATACTTAATTTGGATTAATTAAATTAAAGAGATTAGACATAAGTGGGCTTCAGTTATTAATGGAGATTAATAATTAAGAAAAACATAGGGTGAAAATGTTTAATTATTAAAGAGATTAATAATTTAAAGGTCCATGGGCTTGAAATTAATGAAGGGTCCTTGTAGGAGGCCTATGGAGCCCTTGTCTTGAAACCCCAGTGTTATTAAGTATTTAGTCATGTTGGGAAGAGTTTTGAACATGATGTTGACACTTTCAAGACTAAATTTTGTGCACCCTCTAAGTAAAAAAAGAAAAACACTTTAGTTGGCCTCTCTCTCTCTCTCTTTTCTTGTCAAGAAAAATTTTCTAGCCTAAAGTGTTTGTGCAAGAGCCTTACAAAATGGGTTTCGCAAGGTCAAGAAGGAGTTCATCTTTGTTCCAACTATGTGAACAACCTTAGGTTAGGGTTTGAGGGCTATGGCTCAAGAATTGCAATTGTGAAATTTTCCAAGAGCTATTTTTACACGTTATTCTAGTTTATGTAATATTTTGCTTGTTTTGAAATGAAAATAGATAGGTTATGTTATGTTATGTTCTACTGCATGTTCATTATGCTTTATACATTTTATATTTCAATTTTTATTCACCAAACCCTAGAGAAACCTAACGCTAAGAAAAGGCACTTAAGAAACTGTATGTTTGTAAGACATTGTGTTCCATTGGTGTAATGTCTACTTCTTGAGTTTTAGATTTTTGTGCTTGGTCTCACATTTGTACTTCACATGAGGATCTAGTTAGAAGTAAAATGCTTGAGAAGTGTGAAGTGGTGATGAAGATGGATAGTGGAGCCAGTGCTGCAACCCTCGTGATTAGTACTACTTTAGTTAGACTATCATTAGGCCATACTATTATACTAAGAGGTTGTTTACTTTTGCCTAATGTGGTTGAGAACATTGTTTCTATTCTTTATTAGTAAAAGAGAATTATAAATTTTCTTTTAGAGGCAATATGTGCAATATTTATTATTGTAATATATTGGTTGGCGTAACATTTTTTATGGACGGCCTATATTATTTGAATATGGATGATAATACTATGATGAATACCAGCTCTGAAAAACATTCAAAAAATGGTTTAAATCCTGAACAACTATGGCACCTTAGACCAAGCCATGTCCAGGGTGCGAGGATTAGTAAATTGGAGAAAGATGGGCTAATTAGCCCATTAGAGAGGAACCTTATCCAACATGTGAACTTTGTATCCTTGGCAAGATGACTAAGAGTCCACTTGATCGATATTTCAAAAGGGTAATAGAGGTGCTGGATTTAGCCCACACTAACATTTGTGGGCCATTTAATGAACTGTCTAGAGGAGGTTTTTTCTATTTCATAACCTTTACTGATGGCTATTCTAGGTATAGTTATATGTACTTGATTAAGTGATGTGTACATCCTCAAACAAGATCCCCTTAAGTTGCTACCTTGACCTATCACAATAGCAAGAGCCTACACATTCAAAAATGCCCTTGCCCATTTGATGCTTAATTGGAGAATTGATAATCATTCATGCTTATTGGAAGGGTCCAACAATGGGTTGTGGCATCGAAGTTTGACTTAGTAAGCTCAAGAAATGCTAAAGAACTCAACAAGTATGATTTGCACTGGCTAAGATCGAGCTACGTCCTCCAGATTGACATTGACGAGCCCTATGATCAACCCAAGAAGTGTGTAATCGTCTACTAAGAGATGAGCTTTTTGTGATTTTGATTGGCCAGGAGCACAATTACGTCAGAAAGGATGCGATCATCTGCCAGGAGAATAGTTCTCTGTATATATGATTGCCCAGCAACGCGATTGATTGAAAGGAGCTGTGATCGTAACTACATAATGCATGTTTGGTTGTGTGCTCAATCTGACATGGTGAGTGCTTGATCGCATTATAGTTGGGAAGTCCAATTTTGACTCATTTTTGAAATTTAACTATTTGGAGCCAAATTTTGATGGATATTTTTGTCTTTTCACCCTCCCCAACTGGTTTGGCCTGTACTCCCCTTAAAGCTTCCCATGCTCATTTTGTAACAAAACACACAGGTTCATTCAATACAAGAGTATTCTTTTTTCTTTTCGTTACTTGTTCTTTGTGAGTGCGTGAGTAAATTTAACACTTCCAAGCTCAAGTCAAAACGGGTCATTCAGATGTATTCCAGTGGTTTGTGGCCAACATTTGCCGGAGTAGTATTTAGTCTTTTGGTCGCCAAATTTTAATTTGTTGCGAGGGTTTGCCCCATACATTCTTTCTTGATTAACTATTGTGCAATCTCACCAATTATCCTTTAATTCCCTTGTTATCTTCTTTACTTTCATTTTCCATAAAATTCCCTAAAATTCCCTCACCATTTTTGGTCCTTACTTTTGCTAGTTTACATCAAAATGGTTTTAGAGCCAACCCAATTGTGTTACTAAATCTGGTTAGTTGATTGAATTCCATTTTTGTTGCTTGTCATTTTCCATCCTTTTATTTCTTCATATTTTCCCTATTTCCTTCAAAAATTTGAAAATATCCAAAAAAATAAATTAAATATTGTGATGGTCGGCACTTATTTTGTATAATATTGTGCATTTTGTTAGGATATAATTCTTGTTGGAGTTGTGGTGATCTTTTTGGAAATTTGTTGTTGTAATTTTTTAGTTAGAGTATTGTGATAATTGTGAAAAGGGAACGGAAAAAAAAAGACAATAACAGAAGTTGGTAGTTGAAGAAGTTGAAAATTAGTACAAAAAAAAAAACAAAACACAAGGAAAAAGAATTGTGGAATTTGTAGTTGGTAGTTGTTTAGAACAAATTTTTAGTTATTTTGGTTGTCGGATTGATCCCGAGGCTTACGATTGAGCACAACACAAGATCCTTCCCAACTCTGTTGTAGTTTAAGCCTTGCAATCGATCATGCATATGGCTGCTCGATCAAGCTTCATACACTTGCTAGGATTGTGCGTGTGCCATGCATGATTGCGTAGTTATCCTTGCCCGATCGATCACCCAACCATTCTTTCATCCGAAATCAATTCCTTTGCATCCAGATGAATTCCATAGCCTAATTTCCCAAATTCCACACCATTCTTCTTACATTTGTTGAATTTAGGAATTATTCTAAATCATCCGAGGCAACTTAGTTTGGATTGGTAAGATTTCTTGAGTGATTTTCAGTCTTGTCCATTATATATGTACACATTTGCACACACACACACACTTTATTTCACACTTTTCCTTTCAAAATGTCCAATAGTCAAGTAGGTTTGACCAGAGAAAACTACGACATGAAATTGATGCTTGAAACCATATGAAGTAAGATGTAACGAATATCCCAGACGGTTGAATCAATGTATGACTGGTTGAAAAGAGTTGAGGCCTCTCATACAACAATGACAAGAGAAAACCCGTCACCACATGGTGGTTGGGTTAAGGACTAAGAGCATGGTCCAAGAGCCAAACAGAGGTCACTGGATAATTCAGATTATAATGAAGATATGTTTGATGACCTACCGCAACCATAATAAAAGAGACTGGCACATTATGATGAGGATGAGCTTAAGGGAATTAAGCTCTAGGTGCCACCATTTCAAGGAAAATCTAACCCGAAGCTTTACGTTGAATGGGAAAATAGAGTGTAAATGTATTTGATTGCTATCGGTACATGGAGGAGCAAAAGATGAAGTTAAAAATTGTTGAGTGCATTGACTATGCCATCATTTTGTGGTATCGAATTGTAACAAGCCAAAGAAGAGCCAGTGAAGGACCAATCAGGACATGGATAGACCTGAAAGTGGCCATACGGAGGTGGTTCATTCCATAACATTACTACAGAGGCCTTTATCAAAGATTGCAAGGATTAACTTAAGTATCCCAGAGTGTTGGAGATTATTTCAAGATGAAATTGTTAATGATGAGAGCTAATGTGGTGGAAGACTGGGAAGCTACCATGGTTAGATTTTTGAGTAGGTTTCACTAAGACACAACTAACATTGTTGAGTTTCAATATTATGTAGATTTGGATGAGATAGTCTAAAAGGCTATAAGGTAGAGTAGAAACTCAATAGGAGGGGTCAAGGAGGAGCATTGGCAAGCATGTTGGGTCTTAGGACATTTCCAAAGAAGGATGATAAGCCACTCGTAAGTAGTACACTCAAACCAAAGGAGGCACCCAAGGAGGGAACATCTAAGGTAACTCATCTTAACACTACTACTAGTACTCTACGAAATGGAGACCTTGAATGTTTCAAGTGTTAGGGACGAGGACATTTTGCAAACCAATGCCTAAACAAGAAGACAATAATTCTCAATGATCTAGGAGAATTCATCATTGATGAAAGTGAAGGGGAAGGTGAAGTTGACAAGCATGGTGATGAAGATGATGAGGTTGAGCAAATTAACCAAGCAGGCATAAACTTGGTGGCCATGAGAGCCCTTAGTGCCCAATTTAAGGAGGAGTTGAATGATGAGCAAAGGGAGAACATTTTCTACATCGATACTTAATCTAAGGTAAGACTTATAGTATGATTGTTGATAGAGGTAATTACACTAATGTTGCTAGCAACACAATGGTTGAATGGTTGAGCTTACCTACCGTTGCCAATCCAAGACCTTATCAGCTTCGATGGTTAAACAATAGTGGTGAAGTTCGAGTCACAAAGCAAATACAGATTCCCTTTAAAAATGGGGGGCATAAAGATGGAGTCTCATGTGATGTGGTGCCCACGTGAGCATGCCATATCCTTTTGGGGTGGCCATGGCAATTTGACCAACGGGTTTGCTATGATGGGGTCATCAACTGGTATACTTTCCATTTTGGTGGTAGGAAGGTTACATTGGCACCATTATCTTCTAAACAAGTCCATGAAGACCAAGTGTATTTTCATAGATAACATAAGCTAGAGATTGAAAAGAATAGGAAATTGAGAGGAGAGGAGAAGAAAAGAGCTATAGAGGGAGAAAATTGAAAGAAAGAAGAGAGAGTGCAAGAGAAAGCAAAAGGGTGTATGATAGCAAGAGTGAGGGATGTGAGGAGGGCTTGTGAAAATGAGAGCACTATGGTATTGTTGTTGTACAAAGAAAGCATGATGCTTTTTGATGATGTCACAGCCTTTGTCCCCGATTCTATTGTGCCATTTTTGTAGAAGTTTGAAGATATATTTTTGAAAGTGTTGCTTAGCAGTTTACCAGTCATTCGTGGTATTGAGTACCAAATTAACTTGTTGCTCAAAGCTTCAATTCCAAACCGACCTACTTACAAGTTGAACCCAGAAGAGGCTAAAGAGATACAATGCCAAGTATGAGAATTGCTATAGAAAGGGTGGATTCGAGAGAGCATAAGCCTTTGTGCTGTACCGATCCTACTTGTACCCAAAAAGAATGGTCAGTGGTGAATGTGTGTTGATTTTTAAGCCATAAACACTATCATGGTAAAGTATTGCTGCCCTATTCACCATTTGAATGATATATTGGATGAAGTGTATAGTTTTGGTATATTCTCTAGAATTGATTTAAAGAGTGGGTATCATTAAATTAGAATGAAGAAAGGGGATAAATGGAAAATGGCATTTAAGACTACATTTGGATTATATGATTAGACTGTTATGCCTTTTGGTCTTATTAATACCCTTAGTACGTTTATGCGGTTAATGAACCAAGTCTTACATATTTATATTGGCAAATTTGTTGTATACTTTGACAATATCTTGATATATAGTAAGAGAATGGAAAAGTATGTTGGGCATGTGCAACATGTTTTGGTTACATTGAGGCAAGAACATATATATGCTAACCTTAAGAAATGTGTATTTTATGTAAACCATTGTGTGTTCTTAGGATTTCTTGTCAGTTCGTAGAGAATACATGATGACGGGGAGAAAATCAAAGCCACTCAAGAATGGTCCACGCCTTAATTGATTAGAGAGGTTAAGAGCTTCGATGGGTTGGCTAGCTTTTACTAACAGTTTGTGAAAGATTTTAGCACTATTGCTGCCCCATTGATTGTTGAGATCAAGAAAATGAGAAATTTTGATGGGGTAAAGCACCTTGTTTTCCTTTTTCAAATTTTCTTCCATGAAGTTGCAAATTCAAACCTAACGGTGTTTTGAACTGAGCTCCTATACTAGAGGAGATAGATTCTTCATTGTTTACTTTTCTTTGCAAATTGATTTTGTCACATTCAGCATCAAACAAGCTTCTAATCACAGTACTCTTGCTTGTTTTTGTTGATTACATGTCCACTTGAGAATTTATGGCAACATGCAATGGTTGTGCTCTTTTTAATTGAGGACTTGGGCACCTTTACTTGTAGAACTATTGAAATAATTCAGCACTAGACCTTACTATTGAAAGAACTTTAAATTGAGTCACTTTCTTTCTAGATGCAGTTGGATTTTTTTTGAGGCTTTCTCCCTTTTTCATATTCATCATAAAAAATAACAACCTATACAACAAAAATGAAAGTGTTGCTTAAGTAGTAAATGTGAAATTTTAACAAAGATTGTGTCCTATAATGGTACCATTACAAAGTATGAAGATAACAAGAATTACATTTCATTAAACCCATGTAATGTAAAAAGATCTTAGATGTAGTAGGCCAAAAAAGAATTGCATCCAAACATGACTAGATGACTATCAACTACTAATGTCAAAATGATGATTCATGTGAAAAGTATAAAAGAACTCACCTAATGTTATTGGCAATTATCTGCTTAGTGGATTTCGAGGTATTTAATAGGAGTTCAGAGTTGAACCTGCACACAAAAAAAGAAATAATTACATTCACTGTTTAAGATCACATTTATCTAATACCGTAACAATAAAGTCAAATCCACATACTTTATGAAATATTAATTCATATAGTCAGCATAAGTATCATCAAAATCAAAGTCTTCTTCAGGACTTTCTAAATGCCCAGTATTTTGTAAGGGGAACGGTTTGTCAATCATGCTTTCAGGAATATCTTTTCTAGCCAATTGAATGTCATCGTCAATAACTGGTAAATCCAAGCTAACACCACGCTCAATTTGGTTGGCTCCAATATGATGTCTTTGGGTTCTCAAAATTTGCTTGCCTCGTTACATTCAAACTACTGTCTTGATATTGTTTTCATAACATAATGGCAATTGTCATCTAAAGGATCTTGGACATAGAAGCATAGATGAACTTGAGCTGCTAAAACAAAAGGATCATCTTGATACTGCAATTTATTAAAATAAACCCGGGCGAGGCCATAACTATCTTCTTCATGTTCGAACTAATCACATCTAAAAAGTATCACTTTGAATTGACCATAATAATCTATCTCAATGATTTCCTCTATAACTCCATAATAAGTGACAATATCTTTTTTTGGATTTTCATCTTTTGAGCTTGCAAAGCTTTGGGTCATTGAATTTAGAGTCACACCACTATTTTATGCTCGCCGTTTAGCATCACGTCACTTCGTATGAAACTTGTAACCATTCATAACATATCAAGTAAATTTTTTAGCCACATTAATGGGACCTCTAGACAAAGTTTTAATAAATTCTGAAGCATCCATATCTCTCACGTGAGTTTCAAACTACTCAACGAAGTCCTTACCATGACTTTGGGCTTTACTCCATTTTGATCTTTTTGATGAAGTGGAAAGAATATTCTAATGTTCCCTAGATAGATTGAAAAAAAAATATAAGTTAATATACAAATATCTTATTAAAAAGACAAAACATATTGTATATACAAAAAGAAATTATATTCATACCTAATGTATTCATCAACTTCGATGCAATTGAACAAGATGTAACGAAGTGCCTGAGCTAATGAGGAGTGAGTAACAAGATTAGCTTCCCTTTTCTTTTGCCTCCAATACGATGATCTAAGCTCCCAAAAAGATTTGGTGTTACCTCACTAAAATCAACACTATCACAATTTTGTGACGTTCTACTCAATCTAGTGTCTACATTATCTTACACATATCTAGAGAAAAGTGTCATAGTTTCTTCCACTATATAACCTCCTGCAATTGACCCTTTAGGATGACTTCTATTACAAACATAAGATTTCAAATCATATAAACGTCTCTCAATTGGGTACATCCATCACAGGTGCACAAGCCCACCTAACTAGATCTCATTAGCAAGATGAACAAGTAAATGCACCATTATATCAAAAAAGCTAGGTGGAAAAATCTTTTTGAAAGACAAAGTGTCTTGACAATATGTGCTTCTAGATAATTAACATCACTCAATGGAATGGATTTTTTGCATAGTTGATGAGAAAAAGAACGTAGTCGAATCAATGCAACTACGATAGCTCACTGCATAGTGCTTTTAATTGCAACTTGAAGCAAGTAATGTAATATAAAATGAGCATCATGGCTTTTATATCCTGAAATTTTCCATTTGTTAATCTACACACATCGTGAAATGTTAGATGCACACCCATCTGGCAATTTTGCTCCTTTCAAAACAGCACAAAAAATATATTTTTCCTCTGTTGTCATCAAGTAGCAAGGTCTGGCAATAATTTTTTTCTTACCATCATGGGATGCTCTGGGATGTAAATTCTTCCTTTTCCTGCAAGTCGAATCTAGCATTTGCATGATATTTTGATTTTCCAGGAATGTCTAACAATGTCTCAATAATATTGTCACAAATATTTTTTTCTATATGCATCACGTCAAGGTTATGACGAAGTGTATTATGCTTCCAATAGGGAGCTCAAAGAAAATCGACTTTTTTTCCATGGACCAACATCCCTCTTATTTTTCTCCTTCTTCCCAAAGTCATTAACAAAGCCTTTTAACTTTTCCATAATCATTGTTCCTGATATAGTCGGAGGTGCAGACCTAAATTCTTGCTCACCATTTAAATGACCTTGTATCATATCTCCATTTATGATCCGTAGGCCAAAAAGCACGATGACACATATAACACATTTTATGGCTATGCTTCAAGTATGTAGAACATGTCCCATAGTTACAACAATGGCAAGCTACCTTACCCTTAGTGCTCCAACCCAACAACATAGCATATATAGGAAAATCACTAATAGTCCATAAAAGTACTGCCCGCAATTGTAATGTTTCGTTAGTGGTAGCATCATAAGTGTTTACTCCTAAGTGCCACAATAGATTTAAGCCCTCAATCAGTGGCTACAAGACTACATCTATATTATTTCCAAGTGACTTAGGACCAGGAATTATTTACTTTGTCCCTGATCTAGCGAGAGCTAAAAATTTTATTAAATTCAATGGCTTAATCATACAACCTAATCAATTTTACTTATAAGATGAATATCCTATTGGAAACTCCTTTTTGATCATACCCTCCATGGCCAAGGAATTTTGTCTCATGGAACATCAATTGCATAGAATAATTGACAAGCTCACTTGTAAGGAGACAAGTTTCTTATTGATTGCACATATGCCTACATACGCATCTAGACAATACCATGTTGGGCTCATGACTTTATGTCGTATTTGTTAGGTTTCAATGGGTTTGGGGTTGGATTTTAAAACTTCAAAATCATGAATCAATCATAGACATAGGACTCATCTTAGTTCTTGATAAAGCTAAACAATTTGACTGTGTCATATAAACGTCTTCCTCAAGCAACCCATTGAGGAACGTGATTTTAATATCTATATGCCAAATCTCATAATCCAAGTGAGTGGCTATCACAAGTAAAATCTGAAAGGATTTGAGTGTGGCTACTATTGAGAAAGTTTCTTCATAGTTAATTCCCTCCTTTTCATTATAGGCCTTCACCACTAGGCTAGTCTTATAGGTCTCTACTAGTTGAACCAAATTTCCTATTGCAGACTCAATAACATCTAATGGGAGCCATTCCCTCAAGGTCCACACTGGGTTTGTGTGCATAGAATCTATCTCTATTTTCACAGCCTCAAGCTGCTTGGTTGAGTCCTTACTCGCCATTGCTTAATCAAAGGTAGAAGAATCATCTCCACGATCATTATCTCTTATTATGAACAATTTTTATTCTTTCTTCAGGAGATAACCATCTCTATTTAGTGAATGATAGATTCTACCCAATCTTTTTGCAATAGTTGCATCGTACAAGGTTGTTCTTGAATAGGAAATTACCTTGTGGGCCCACTACTTTGTTCCTCATGCTTAACCTCCTTCAACACTATTGTTCTACGAATTTCTCTAGTGAACTCTCCTTTAAGAACATGTGCCCGAAAATCGACGACAACCTATTATCTTCAAATAGGCAAAGCTCATATCTTATGGAATTCTTGGGATGCACCACAGAGCAGCTTATGAAGGCCTTTACCTCTAACTTATTCATCTTGCCCTTTTCAAGGAAAGGCAAACATCCCCAAGTCTTGATATGCTGCAAGCTCAGTTTCCTTCCACTCCACATCTCATGTGGAGTTGAAGGAATGGACTTAGAGGGAATCCCATTAATGATGTGAGTAGTTGTTAGGAAGGCGTGTCTTCATAAAGAAATGGGTAAATTGATGAAGTTCATCATATATTGAACTAAGTCTAACAAAGTCTAACTTCTTTACTTAGGTACACCATTCAATTAAAAAGTTGGTGGTGGTGTGAGTTGTGACACAATGCCATTTGCTTTGAGGAATTTCCCAAACTCAATGCTCGTGTACTCCCTAGTGCAAATTTGATTGTAGTGCCTTTATGTTTTTACTAGTTTGTTTCTTTACTTCAACCTCGAATTCCTTGAATTCTTCAAAGGACTTGTGCTTCTATTTCATCAATTACACATAACTATTCTTAGCATATTCATTGACAAAGGTCATGAAGTAGAGAAAATCTCCCCTTGTCATTTCATTAAACAGCTTACAAACTTCAGTATGGATTCTTTTCAATACCAATGTGGCTCTCTAGACTTACCATCAAATATACTTTCAACCACCTTGCTTAAGAAGCATGGTTAGAAAGTTTGATGGCGCTCCTTTCCCAATAGGCAAATAAGCCGACCTTTATTTGACCTGCTAATCTTAACTTCTGCAGCATAGCCTAACCTATGATGCCACAAGTGCTTGGGATTTAAGTCATCCCTATTTAATTTGATTGTGAAGTCATTCATCATAGGCTTATCATCTAAATTGAAGTAATACAAGACATTTACTAATAAGATGGTATCAATCACGTTATTACAATAATAAATTTGACACTTACTATTTCTAAAAGAAAGTTTTTAACCTTCTTTCACTAATGAAGGTACAAAGACTATTTTTAGTCCATTATGCATCAAGAGACAACCTCTTTAGTCTAAAATGTGACATGATAATAACAGAATTGAAGTGGTGCCAATCATAGTGGCTACAACACTTGGCCCACGCCAACCTTGATCACCATTTCTTACTTATCAAGCAATCTATTCTTGACCAAATCTTGATTTTTAGTAAAAATGTGTGACGATGCACTTGAATCAAAGATTCAACATGTAAAGAACACATTAATGGAAGAAGATATTTTAGAAACACGGAATTTCAAGCCTCCAATGCCAATGCCTTGGCGATTGAGGAATTTAGTGCAATTCTTCCTCTAATGCCCTTTTTTGTCGCATAAAAAATTCTTTTCTTTACCAACTTGGGCATTAGACATCACACCCCTCCCACTAGTCGAAGGAATAGTGGGTTTCCTTATTTTGGTCTTACTTTCCTTAGTTTTTCTATCTAAAAGACTAGATACCCCCTTTCCTATACAATAGGATGATAGTATACAAGATATCGCTATCTCTCTCAAAAATGAGAACTAAGCGATCTAAGGTTCCATCAAATTTTATTTTAGTATTTATTATTTTTATTTTATTTTTATTTTATTTTTTTAATGGGCTTTATTAATAAGTTGGGTCATATAGGCTTTTTAGGTTCTGGTCTGATAGGATTTAGTATAAATAGTATTTTTATTCAGTTGAACATAGAGATTTTGGATATTATGAACTTGATAGTTATGAAACCATTTAGTTTTCTTTGGATTTGAGAATGCTCAAGTCGATTCAATAGAGTTGATCATTGTGTAAATCGTAACGTATCAATTGATATCGGTGTATCGATTGTGATCGTCCTATCACGTCATTTATTAATTTTTAGGTTCAATGTTGATTTCAATACGTTGGGTCAGGTAATTTGATACATGGTTCATGTTCTTGGAATCTAATTTAGGTTTAATTTAATTTTTTGTTCTTCTGCCACCTCTCTTTGATGCGGTGTATCGATTGTGGTCGTCCTATCACCTCGTTTATCAATCTTTGGGTTCAATTTTGATTTCAATACGTCAGATCAGACACTTTGATGCACAATTCATGTTCTTGGAACCTAATTTGGGTTTAATCAATTTTTATTCTTGCGCTACCTCCCCCTCATTGTGTTAACTTGGTATCAGAGCTAGTTGTATTGAATTCTAATTTGATACCCAATCCAGATTGAAAAAAAATCAAAAAAGTAGAACTCAAAAAGAAAAAAAAGTTAGAATTTGAACCAAAAATAAGAAAAGAAATCAGAAAAAAAGGAAAAAAAGATAAAAAAGGGACGGACAACTGAGTGCCTCTGCCGTGGCTAAACTCGCCTGAATCCACTGCCGATTCAGTCCATTTGTGGTCGAGCTTTCCACCATCAGCGTCGCCACCATGAGTCCACCTGTCTCCACCCCAAGAATTCATTAAAGGACAGAGAACTTTCCCAAAAAACGTTGCGTGACGTCGAGCCACTCTCCCATTGGGAAACACTGCTGCCTTGTTGATTGTGCATTGCCAACTGCTGCCGACGCCACTTGAGTGCTATTCCATGTCATCGTTCCAGTGGATCGAGCAACGAATAGGCAGAGGTCTTCAAAAACCAGTGTTGCCGCCGTGAGCCAAAAGAAAAACCCATCAGGGTTTTCTCAAAAAAAAAAAAAAATTTGAATTGGGCTAGGCCAGGCATAGCGTGGGCTAAGGGAGTGTTGGCTAGGAGAAATTGAAAGAAAAGAAAGGGAAGACGGTTTAGTTAGGCCACACTGGGCTAGGAGAAATAGAAAAAACATAAGAGAAATTGGATCATGAGTCATTGGGCTGAGGACTGAGCCTTGTTTCTACTAGGTAAGGTTTTGTTTTGTTGTTGAATTTCTATTTCTGTATTAAGGCCTTGTTTGGTTGCTAGGTTTTGAGGAAAAAAAATAATGGGAAAAAAATACAAAAAGAGGAAAGCAAAAAAAAATGGGTGGAAACTTAGTGAAAAATTTGTGAAAAAAGGAGAGAACAAAAAAAATACAAAAGTTTGAGAAACAAAAGTAGGAAAAAAATTGCAAACAAAAAAAGAAGGTTAAACGAAAAGGTGTAGTAAAAAAAATAAAGGCAAGGAGGAGAAAAAAAAGAGAAAGAAAGGGTTGAAAAATTGTTAGGTTAAGTAATACTTTTGCTCTATTATGGGTAATCATCATGCTGAAAATCTTAATGATACTAAATGTATAGATGAGTCTTTTACTGAGGAATTAAAGATGATGTCTAAGGCAATTCAAAAGATGTTTAGAACTATAGATAAAATAGATAGTCGATTAAGGAAGGTTGAGGAAGCCAGTGAAATTTCTACAACTTATCATGTGCCTAATAATGATCGATTATGCTTAAACTGTTTCCAAAGAAGGCACTCAACTAATAATAGTCCAAATGAGGAAATTGATGCTTACACCGGTTTCAGTCGACTCCGAGATGCCGAGAAACACGCATCAATGAAGAGGTCGCCTTCGAATGATGAGAGTAAAGAAGAGCTAGAATTCAAAGACACAGCGCAAGGAAAATGGCAATCCTAACGAGAGTTTGGAAAGCAATGAAGAGTAGATCGAACAAGTAGAAATAACAGAATTAGTAGGAATTGAGGAGGATAAAGTTGGGAAGGAAGAAGACAAAGAAATTGAAGTGGAAGTTGAGAATAAACACAAGAATGAAGAACAAGCAAAGGATTGGGAGATTGAACTTCTACAGAGTCATGTGTATGTTGATGCATTTGACTATCTGGCAGATGCTCAATCCATTTGTACTGAACAAGAATTGAAGATATTGTTTAAGGAGTTTGCATATGCGCATCCAGGCATAACATTGGTGATATTACATAATTTGTTACGCGATTCGCTAGTAGAGTTTTATTGTTGGATTTACGAAATGTTGAAGCTAAAGTTTAAACAAGATAATAAAGAGTTGAGAGGCTTCCAAAGATTTGTGTTTGATCCAGGAGGACACAAGCTTGAATTAAGGACAATTCACTCTCAAGATGAGGAGTATGACACGATCTAAGAATTCGTCGAATTTTATTTTAGTTTTTATTATTTTTATTTTTATTTGTTAATGGACTTTATTAATAAGTTGGGTCATATAGGCTTTTTAGCTTGGGGTCTAATAGGATTTTGTATAAATAGTATTTTTATTCAGTTGAATACAGAGATTTTTGATATTATGAACTTGAAAATTATGAAACCACTCAGTTTTCTCTGGATTTGAAAATGTTCAAATTGATTCAACGAGATTGATCCTTTTATAAATCGTGATGTATCAATTGATCTCAGAGTATTGATTGTGGTCATATTATTACACTGTTTATCAGTTTTTGGATTTAATTTTAGTTTCAATACATTGGGTTGGGTACTTTGATGTACGGTTCACGTTATTGGAATCTAATTTGGGTTTAATTTAATTTTTATTCTTCCACTGCCACCTTCTGGCGTGGCATATCTATAGTGGCCATCCTATCACGCCATTTATCAGTTTTTAGGTTCAATTTTAGTTTCAATACGTCAAGTTGAGTACTTTGATGCACGGTTCATGTTATTGGAATCTAATTTGGGATCAATCAATTTCTATTCTTCTGTTGCCTCCCCTTGATCGTATCAAGAACTTCTTTCAATTCTTGAAACCAATCAGCTATCTTACCTCAAGTTAACATTAAGGTCTCAATTATCAATAATATGATTGTGTGCATTACTTGAGATAAAAATATATTATAAAAAATAGGTAAGACTTGTTAGTTCCAGAAAATTTGAAAAAAAATCGTGCAAAAAAAAAAATCTGCACAGTAACTTGTTTGGATGAGTTTGGTGATTTTGGTGGTGCTGAATATTTGGTTATATTTTTGTGGAAATATTTGATCCAAAACTTGTGGAATATATATATTGTGCTATTGCGTTGAAAACATTTTGTGTAGGTATATGTGTTAGACGTTGTTGTTGGAATTTTGGGAGATATTTGTTATTGAAGTTGTGGTGTATTTTATTGTTGGTGTTGTGGAAATATTATGATTGAAGAACAAAAAAAAAGAAAAGAAAAGGAACAGGAAGAAAAGGAGTTGAAAATTCAGTATTAAAAAAGAATAAATAGACAGAAAAAATTTGAGAAATTTCTATGTTGGGGATTGTTTGGAATGATTTGCTGAATTTTGGAGTGTCAGAATGATCCCGTGGGAGTCAAATCGAGCACGACATTAGAATTCCCAACCTTTTTGCTGTTCAAGCCTTACAATCGATTGCATGCCTACCTGCTCAATCAAGTGGCGCAGATTTGCTAGGGTCACGCATGCCACTACACAATTACAGATGCTTGCTTTCATCCAGATTGATCACCCCTCATTGAGATCGATTGCCTAGCCTTTCTTTTCACACTAGATCGATCCTTTTGCATCCAAATTAAAATCAAAACCCATTTTCCTAATTCCTCACCATTTTATGTGCATTTATTGGTAATGAGCTATAGGAACCACCTCGAATCATCTGAGGCGACTTGGAGTTGGGTTGGTAAGATTAATTGAGTGATTTTAATCCTTTTGTTCATTTTATATATACACTTGCACACACACACTGTGCAACTTTGCTTTGTGATGTCATAGAGCCAAATTACCTCCGTTGATGATGGACATTGCATGAGGATAACACTTGAACATTTGCCTAAGGACATTCCTACCACCCACCTGATGGATACAAGTACTGTATGCTATAATTGCTTCTGCTAGGGACTCTTCATGAACAAGTGTCCAAATGAAACAATTGACATTCCCCTTAACCTTGGTGGTTGTATGGAGACCAAACTGAACCCATCCATGGAGTTACAACCATCAAGTAGAGTCTTTCAAGAGAAGAGGAAGCCCGAACAAAAAGAAATCGAGGCAATTGGTTAGAAGTTAAGGAAATTGTGAAAGAGGCCACAAGAGAGATAAAATTAGGGATTGAAGAGAAGCATGAGAGTGTGAGAAGGAAAGTTGAGCAAAAGGAATCTGAAGCAAATGAATTAGGATTTAATAAAGTTCAAGAGAAAGAAATAAAGAAGATTGAAGAAGGTGAAGTCAAGGAAAATGAAGCAATCATTGAGAAGAAAGAAGCCTTGGAAGTTGATTTAGAAGTTAGAGGCTGACACATGGACAACGAATAAACAAATGAGTGAGAATTTGAACTTCTACCAAGCCACATATATATTGACCCCTTTGATTTACCATTGCCATCTTCACCTATATACAATTTGCCAAGCTTGGAGTTTTTGCCAATGTTGGAGCTTACATGTACATTACCATACAAGACTTCTAAAGGTAAGTTTTGCACTCTATGGCACTCATCCATTACACATGATTATTGTGGGACATGTGTGATAGCAAGGGGAGTTGCCATCCTTATGTTTGATCCAAAAGCACTAGTGAAGAATTACGTGATATTGCAAGAGGCTTGCCTAGATTCATATTTGATCTTGATATACAAGGATGCAATTTGGGGTATGCCGATGAGGCTGTATGCGAAGAAGTTCCAATGCAATCATGTAATATTTTATTGAGACAACCTTAGTGATTTGATAAGGAGGTGCATTTTGATAGTATCACCTATGGGATTTCTTCTCTTTTGGGAAATTGGAAGACCACCCAAGTATCCTTATTTCGAAATCAAGTACAAGAGGCTCACATCTACCTTCAAAGGCAAGTAAGCTAGAATTAGAAGGAAGAGAGAAGGATAGAGACAAGCTTGAGAAAGGAAATTGTAAATTAAAAAATCATAAGTGCTTGCTATTTAAGGAGCTAGATGTGAGGGAAAAACATGAGAAAAAGAGAACAATGAAATTTTTGAATTGTAAAGAAAATTTGATTATGCAATATAAAGTCACCCTTTCCCTCCTTAAGTTTTCTATGTCTTTTGTGCAGGAAAGTGGAAACATATCCTTGGTTGAATGGCGAAGGGTATTCTTGCTACTTCATGGCATAGGAAATCAAAGGTGGAAGCGCACCATAGCCAAAAACCCAAGGAGCCTTGGAGTATATGGTAACTTTTCTACATATTTTGCTCCATGGAATGTTTTTGATGATGATAAAGTCAGTGGTTCGTATGGTGGACTTGCTTACACAACCACCTTGAATCCCAAATTTATAAACTTTAAGCATATATGCGATATGCATGATGTCATGATGTTTTTCATGATTTGTATGCTATAGTTCATCTTCCATGTTTTGACAAATTCTTTTCCTTTGGTGATTGCTTGTATGACCTTAGGCATTCATTGTGTGTACTAGTGGGTAAGGTTGTTACAATCTGTGGGAAGCTTGAAATTGTGCTTACTTATCTATTTCATGACATGGAAAGCTTGTTGAATTTTATGTGTACCTTGATTTCATGTACAGTCCTCCCCAAATTCTAAGTAGGGTGCAAGTATTGGAAACTTGTTAGAAGAATATTTGATTGTCCAAATCTTGAGCATAATTGTCAATTACATAATGTGGCGTCTTTTGGAATGATATGTGTGACTTGAATTGTTATTCAACTCTTGAAAAGTTTTGTTTGGAAGGCAAATATTTGCATTTTCTAAATAGGGTGCACAAGCTTGTCAAAATTTTGGAAATTATATATGCCCCTTAAATTCTTGTGTAGATTTTGCCAATTTCTATTTGGAGTGTCGTGTGGAAGTTATTGGGAGAACATTTGGTTGTCAAAATTTTGAGCTTAGTTGTCTAATGCATGACATGAACATCTTTTTAAATTCCATGAGTGATATGAATTGCTGTACACTTTTTGGCTAATTTTGTTTACAAGACAAATGTTTGTGTTGTGTTGACGGGATGATTGTTGAATAGTTGATACACTTTAGTGTGTCCACAAAAATGATTTTCTTGCAAGAGTACTTCCAAGGGCTTATGCTTAAGGAATATGATGCATGGAAAAGGCTTGTGCTAGAACTAAAATTCTTTCCAATCGACAAGATTGCAAGCACAAATCTAACCAAGGTTGAATGAGAGGCCGAGTTACTAAGATTCCATGTGTACGAAGGCCCATTCGACCCCTTGATATATCCCTCACCCTTTGATGCTACACTTGAGTTGAAATTCTTTGGGACAAAAGGATTGTAATTGACCCTGAAGGAGAAGAGCGTAAATTAGGACAATTCGCTTTCAAGATAAGGGGTTTAATATGATCCTAGACCTATTGGAGGTATTATAAAACTAGGGTATGGTATTTTTATTATGCCTTAGTATTTTTTCAAAGGGGCTTAATGAAGTTTGGCTTCAATTTTGGGCTTGGAGTAGCCAAATTGATGTTGGAAGGCGCTGACTTTACGATCTGAGATCACTTTAGATCGAGCCCATGGCCAACAGATCAAAGTAGAGCACTTTGGAGCATTCTAGATTTGTAATCATCGATTTCCTAATTAAATGGACCAGCATAAGATTGACCTGGGAATATCTTGAAGTTTTCTGTAATTACAATCACACACCCTGGCAATCAAGCGCAAATAGTGATGTGATCAATAGTACAAAATGAATAAACGATCACACCACACACGGATTGCTATTTGGATCAAGCAAACATGTCTCACTCTAGTGCATGGTTAGACCGGATTGATCACGCTTCAAGTAGGAAGGCCAAATTTTGACTACTTTTTGAAATGTTCAACCGTTAGAGCCACTTTTGTAGGGCATTTTCATCATTTCCATTACTCTGTATCTTATGTATATATCTTGAAAATTAAATGTTGAATGAAGACTTGTTCTTCTTTTCTTCCATACTAATTGTTTGCATGTATTTAAGTGGATCAACACCCAAGTTCGAGTATCAAATTAGGTCATTTAACTTACTTCCGATGGTTTGTGGCCAACAACTCTATGGTGTGGTTGTTTAGATTTCATCAGTTGTTTTCATTCTCATTTTGTGTAGGGGTTTACCCCACATGAGGTATGTTCTTACTCAATAGTTTGGATTCAATCTCATTGCTTATCCTTTGATTTTTCTTTGTTTATTTCCTTATTTTTATCTTCCATAATTTTCCCAAAAATTTTCCCAATCATTTTTTATCCTTACTTCTGCTAGTTCACATTAGTATGTTTGAGCTTAGAGATTAGGTCTAGGTTCACATAGGAAAAAAAAGATTTTTAGATTAGAGAAAGTCGAAGCAATGCCAAAGGGCAACTGTTCATTTCAAGTGATAGAGTACATCAATGACAATGCTTACAAGTTGCAATTACCAAATAAGTTTGGAATTAGTGCAACATTTAATGTCTCTAATTTAAATCCTTTTGATGTAGGGGATGAATGAGACTCAAATTTAAGGTCAATTCGTTTCCAAGAAGAGGGGAATGACACAAACGTGAGGGGTGACATTAAGTATCCAAGTATAATCAAGGGCCCATTGATAAGGGCTAAGGCTAAAAAGCTTAAGGAAGAAATGACAACACTTATAATGGACTTTCGAGAAGCTTTTGGATGCTTAGAGGAGCTCAAGAAGGAAGAAGAGCTTCTGTGCATGAACTTGATTGGAAGAGATCTCGAAACAAGCTTTAAAGTACCCACTAGATCAAGCTTAATAGCTAGCTGATCAATCAAGAGGCCCACAAATCGAGCCAGAACATGCATGATCGACAATGGCCCAAAAATAGAGTCTCTACATTCTTGATCATGCAAGGCGCAATCTTAAACAATAAGGCACTATTTTCACAATTCGAAGGCACAAAATCAACATCTAAATTGAGCACATGGACGTCTCAAATCCAAAATATAGTTGGAAGCTACCTTTTGTATTATCCTTTTACTTTGGTTAATTTCCATTTGAGTTTTAAGGTTCCTAGGACTCCTTCAATTCTTGATATTAAATTCAACTATTCCTTTCTTCCTTGAACTTAAGAGCATCAATTTCTCATAAAGCCTAAATTAAATTATTCCAAGCGTGTTCTTGGTTGATTCATGGCATATCAACTAACAAGACGTGTTAGTTATGGTTGTCTACTTCGCTAGAGTTGATGAAGAAGGTTGCGCTAGGTCGTCTTCATGATTCACGCAAGAAAAATTTTGTTGGGTTCCAACATACACCGTCGTCTTTTATATTTTACACTTCTGCACACATTCCAGCTGCCAACTGCATCCTTAAGTACTTGAAAAGGACTAAGAATACGGTTCTTCTATGTGGAGATGGGTATCCAAGATTAGATGAATATAACAATTCTAACTTTCAGTCAAACCTGGATTATAGAATCTATTTTTAGGTATAGCTTACCTTAATAGTGGTAAAGTAAGTTAGAAGAGTTTCAAATAGAGTATCACTATAGATTCAACCATTGAGGTTAAGTACATTATGGTAAATGATGCTGTAAAGGAGGCAGTTTAGATGAGGAAGTTCAAGATAGAACTTTAGGTAGTTTCGCTTGTGTGTTGGTCATTGCCACTTTAGTTTGACAACAACAATTCGATCTTGCAACTAAAGGAACTGAGGCCTCATCAGACATTCAAACATATAAAGATGCATTACCATATTATTGGAGAGATTATTAGAAGGGGCAATGTAGCTATGCAGAAAATAGCTTTAAGAGATAATGTGCCTAACCTACTTGCTAAGCCAAGGACACAAGTGAAACTAGATTGCCAAGTTGAGAAGATGGGTAATAGATACCATGGTGATTAGCACTACGATAATTGGCCTTAAAGTGTAAGTGGGAAATTGCTAGTGGCATGCCCTCTAACGCCAACAGAGAATAAGGGATAGTGGAGGTATATTGGTCATATATTTATATTTTCACACATTAACAAAATATTGATTCCTTTTCATCAATATTATGGTAATGTTTCATGCATGTAAATCTTGAATGGTGTAAAGTGTTGCATGTGACTATGTGATTATGTTAAGAAGCCTTAATCATAAAAAGATATGAATGTGGACACAAAGTTTTCTAAGTACACAATACTAAACTAGTTCACAAGTTACAAACCATCAAACAGGTATCAGTGAGTTGATACAACTTGGACACTTTATATTTGTACAAGGAGTGTCATGTCTCTGAATATAAGATACTAAAAATATGTGTGTAAATACATTATTAGAAAACGAGAATTCAAACACTAACTTAAAGACTGAAGTGAGCATATGAAGTTCACTTTTATCAATACATTGCTTCACGATTGTGTTAGGTGCATATGGTCCTTACACTTGAGATTGCATGGTTGACTTATACACATGATAGTCAATGTGTCATTAAGGCATTAACAATCAATATCTATCCTGGTATAAGATAGGGTCATGAACCTAACATGTCATTGCTTAAGTGTGTATGGATGTGTGTGTGTGTTTAATATAGGATTTGTCTCATTGCAATTGACTAAGACGTTTGTCCTATGTAGTTGATGTTCTATAAGATAAAAATCATTAACCAAGGTAGTGCGAGATTGAAAAAAAGTTTTTGGTACAAGCATTAGTGTCATGAGGTAAAATTGATTGGTCGTATAACAAAGTCCATGTGTTTGACTAAATCATAACTTTCACTTGATTGGGACAAAATAAGACAAAAGACCTATACCACATGGTACTCACAATTGAACAGGTTCATGGGCTACAATATGTGCCATAGGGCACTAACCATATCCTTGGAGATATTGTTGTTACCAATTAAGGATAAAAATAGATAGTCACATACAAAAGGTTGGAACATAGGACAAGTGGTATGTAGAGATGTGAAGGAGGCTCGAGAATTCTCGTGGAAGAATTAATTTTGTTGCCATTAGATTGGACCATATAGATTTCCCATAGTGCTTGTTAATAATGAAATTATTAATTATAAACACGATGAGCCTTTAATTTAATTAAAAGAGATTAATTAAATTAAAGGACTAAAGATTAATTAAATTAAAGGACTAAACACAAGTGAGCCGTAATTATTAATGCGATTAATAATTCAAGGTTGTGTGGATTGTAATTATTAATGAAATTAATAATTAAATCATCTATAAGCTAAAAATAATTAAATGTCCATGTAGGAAGCTCATAGAGTCCATGCCTTGTTTGCCCTAGGTCCTTTACATGGAAAGAGAATCCTAAAATGTATAGGAGATTCTGTTTTAGAAATAAATAGATTTAGAAAGATTCTAAGTCACAAAACATTTTGAAAATTGAGAAAATTTTCATACATCCTCTCCAAGCAAAAGAGAGAAAGCTTCTAGCTTCTCTTTTCCTTCTTTCTCAATGATATGGACAAACTAAAAGCCATGATTTAAAGGCCATGACTTGGAGGATCATGAGTTCACTCATTTTGGAATATGATTCCAAGAGGTTCATTTTATGTGTGTTATACAAAGAAAATGGCATTGGTTTGGTTTGCTAAATTTGATTATGTGTTCTTTGATATTTCATATTTTTTAAGATTGAATTTTTCACCCCAAACCTATCGAAACCCAACAATAACTAGTTATAAGATCCCACCAATTGTTTTAAGGATGAATACACTTCTCAAACCTCAAATCTATTTGACTATCTTCATGTCAATCAACATTTGGTCTCAAAAAACATATAGAGACCACGTAATCATTGAAGGATAATTCTAATTGAAGAAAATCAGCAAGATCACTAATATTGTTGTTAATGTTCTTACTAAATGATTATAAACTTTAAATCATATGTCCTCCCACTAGATATTTTTAGTCCCATACCCACTTGTGTAGAAAATGGAAATTTCATTGGAAAATTTTCTTTTTGGATGATTGGGGTCTTCATTAAATGTAACATACCTCTCACATTTAGTTCTTGGCAATGCTAAGCCTAATGAATATCAACTCTTACCAACTCATCTCATTCATGGTCTAATCATCCACTTTAGTCCTTAGTTGAACAAAACCTCACACATACAATTATTAATCTCGTGGGTCCACTTAAGTCACACCCACCAACACTCTATGGGTAATCCGCCTTCCTAGCTTACTAGAATCTCTTATGATTTGCATCCACATCTGTAACATTCACTTATTTGATTAGTCAAGTCGTTAGGGAAAAGACATTGGTTGGGGTAAGCCCTGCTGCACCCTTCACCACTGCAGTATCCATAGGGATACCACTTGCTTCATTTCTTGGGGTGAAATTACCTACCTTCCTTCGTTCCAGCAGCAATCGAGTTCCTAAATCTGTACATCAACTTTAGGGTTTCCGGAGAGAGTTCCCTTCCATTATCCATTCAATTGAGAGTTCTTTTTTCTAAGTTGCTAATTTGACTTACTGTTGGTAGGATTCTGGTTCCTGTGCATCCCTTTCCCCTGGATAAGAATCTAAGTCTGCCCGGGCTCAGTTTCTTTAACTTAAACGGGCATTGATGATATGGACCATTTCTAAAGCACAGACTTTCTAAATATGTCAGAGACATTAATACCTCTTCGTCCTTCAAAACGGATCTCCTAGCCCATCCTTTACCCTTTCTTCAAGGACCCTTTCAAAAATGATCTCTTTGAAGCTCTCTTTTGTGTGCCCGCTCAAAGCGCCTTTCTTTAGTCTCTACCTGTGAATCGGGGAAGTTTATCTGCAAAGGTTATTCCACCTAGGAAAAGTCAATCCAAAAGGAAAATACATGACTGAAGCCTAGAAGTATAAGCTGGATCCAGCAAGAGTATCCGAGGACTTTTGTTGAAAGCAAGTGAAATAGCTAGGTCATTCAAAGGAACAGCCGAAAAAGCCCTTTATAGGGCAATGCCTCGGGTAGGACAACCAGAATCAAGAGAGAACCTTTCAATAGACTCCGAAAGAAAGAGCATCGACTTGGTGGGCTCAGAAAAATATGGTCGGCAGATCTGCCTCATAAAGAGTAGTAATGTTCCGGGGTCTCGTCCTAAGATGAGATTTCCCCCTCTTCCAATGGATTACCGAGAAAAATTCTATTACACTACCCACTTGATTTGTAACCCCACATGTGAGCTTTTTAGTTCATAAGGTAAAGTATCCCTTGAATGTACCATCAAGTCCGCTTGAAATCCTAAACACCATTACAATGTGACTTCTGAAATGTGATGATATCACAACCTAAGACTATACCTAGGATTTCAAGCTCACTGGAGGGCTATGATAGAACAATTTTTGCCATTACAACTTAATGTTGTAATGAAAAAGTTATATATCCTTATGTTAGCCTTTCACTTTGCACATTATCCATTTTACATGCATATGCAATGTATGCATAGTAAAATATAAGGTAGGAATAATATGTATGATTATGGACTTTTCTACACCTAATCGGAGTAGACAATTAGATCATGCACGTGTGTGAAGCCTTATACTATTACAAGACTTTAAAATTTATTTTCATTTGTCTTGGACTCCTTTTCTTCCTGAGCTCACCACACTTGAAACATCAAAAGGACACCATCCCTAGTCAACACCAACTCCTTAGCCTCCAAGTAGTCACCAACTCTTGGTCTTGAAATTATAATTGATTATGGCATATCATGGAAAGTATAATTCTTATTCTATTTAATAAAATTAGGCTTATATCATTACAACCTATGAAAAAAATTTATACATCCAAAAAAAACAAAACTAATGAAAAATAAAAGGCATCCATCCACATGTGCCCTAAGTTCATAATCCATCCATTCATCCATGCAACATCCATTCATCACATGTACAAAGCAATTAAATTCATTTGAAATATCTTTATATAACTTACACATCTTATGCCTTAGCTCTCATTTATGAAGAAAAACCATTTTCCTTAGTTTTAAATTGGTAAAAAGCATAAAAAAAAAACTTTACAAGCCTCCTTATGACATCAAGAGCAGTTCTTTTGGCCATAATCCCTGCAATAAAGGACACTCCTTTGTGCTATTTCACTATTGCAACTGTGAAAGTCATTGGCATGGTCACTAAGTTAAATATCATGGTTGCAAGATCTACAATTGCTACTAGCATCGTGGTCACAAGCCTTGGCCATGTGAGTTACATAATTGCTATGGCCTTAAGAACCTTATTCCCAACTGTGAGCCCTGATTGTAGCTATGGTGCTAGACTTCTTTTCACGGTCAAGATTTGATTTTCACTCACTTTTATACAATTCAAAACATGAAAAAACTAATCTTGCAATCATAAACATGTATCCAATTACTTGTTTACAAATTTCAAATGGAAATTAACCATAAATTAAAAAACCAATCTTTCCAAGCAAGTTTATATAGAAAAAAAATGATGGCTCTAATACCTATGTTGGGTTTTGCTAGGCATGAGATGCAAATTTTTTCAATTTAAAACACAAAACAACATAAGATAATGGGGCGAAAATAAATTCCAACCCGATCAGCTTTTCTTCTCATAACTCATATAAACTAAAACATAGTTGGTTGTATAGACTATTACTTAGAATCAAATTTCTAGCAAATTTTGTCTATGATCCACAAATCATGCCCCAGCCTCCAATCTATCTACATGAACAATACCTAGGCAAGGCCTCTCCAACAAATCTTGACAAACACTTTTGTGAAATCCTACTAACTCTTTGCACTTTTAGAATTTTTCAGATAAAATAACATAGACGCAAGTGCATATTTTATCTCTTGTGCAAAGTGAGGTCGATGAACACTACTTATGGATGAAATATCCCACATGAATAGTGCCCCCTTGGTTTTTGGAACTCATCCATTTGATTTAATTTGAAGATACAAACTTATGCATATAATTAGATTCCTAATCCACCTAAGGAGCACAGAATGGCCTTTGCCAGCTTTTACATGCACTTTAAAATTTATTCTAGCCCATTTCATTTTTAATTATGAATGAAATTAATAATTAATGCCCTTTGGAATGATATCTTTTAATTTAATTAATCTTATTAATTAAAATCAAAGGTCCATTTTATTTCTAGTTAATAATCCCATTACTAACAAACTTAATAGGAACCAAAAATTCCATTTGTTTCTTATTCCTTTATTTAATTAATCTACATTAACTAAATTAAGGGCTCATTATGTTTTTAGTTAATAATCTCATTATTAACAAATATGACAAGATATAAATAACTCTATTTGGTCCAATCCATTTGCGACCAAATTAATTCCACCACTAAACTTCACAAGTCTCATTAATGGCCCCAATTCACGAAAACCTATTTGCCTTTACCTTATTCTTATGTGTGTGACTCTTTAAATTTATCCTTACTCATGAAACATTAATCATATAAGACAAATGTCTTACTTAGTAAGGAGACAAATTCCTTATTGATAACACACATGCCCCCATAAGCATGTCAGTAGTGGCACATTAGACTTATAATCCTATATGACTATCAAGATTGATGTTGATCCTAAATGCCCTATTAACATGTTAACCATCAAGTGAATAAGAACAATGTTGTACTAGGGCAAGGTCCACATATACTTAACATGATCATGAAGACATTAATAGCAAAGAGTGGACTCATGTCTACTTTGCTCTTCATATCATATTTTGAATGCATCATTCCCTAATGGCATACCCACACACGTGTTTCAAGTATCTCAAGATAATTTGGTATAACACTCACCATATAAACACATCGTGTGCCGGCTATACAAATTCTCAAATTCCCAATTGAAGAATTTGTAACTTGTGAATAAATTTTAATGATAGTGTATTAAGAAGTCTTGTCTCCATATTCGCAACTGTTTATGGATAAGACTCGTTAGTACAACTATATGGGTACATGCACAACTTTACACTACAACAAAAATTACGTACATGATGAAACCACCATAATATTGATAAACTAGAATACAATATTTTATTAGGTAATAAAAATAATATTTAAAACCAAATCCCTCATAAATAATTTAGTGTTAGACGATTTATCACCAACATGGAAACCATGGGATCACTGATCATAACAAGAAAAATCTTCTTACACCCTAAAGCTGCATTAATATAGTGAAAATTATCATGCTCAAGATCTAATCACAACCCTACTGTTTTCCATAGCCTCATCAAGTTAGGGCCCAAGATAAGCACACAAAGGATGTAAATCATGTGTGTCATGTCCATGTAGAATCCAAAAAAAAGTCACCATTTAAACTATGGCAATGTGGAGGTATTATCTTGTACTTCAATCCATAACCACTTACAATATTAACAATGGACTCACAGTCCATACCAAAACTTGACACTAATCTCCAAATAGGCCAATGACCTAACATACTACGTAAAGAAAGTGTAGGGCAACCATACATTACGTTGAGGTACCCTCACCGCCATAGTTAACACCTCTGTATCTTTCTTTACCTCTCTCCAACCCTTCATATGGATCCTTATCATTCAAAGCAAGCCCTAAAACTAGCAAAGAAACATTTGAGAATTGTGACATCTAGAAAAAACTATTTTTATAAATCAAATTTGAAAGCTTCCTCATAGTTTCTCCACTCTTACTCTTGATCTCAAGTTTAGTCTTTTTCTATCGTAATTTTATCTCTCATCTATTCATTTTTTTCCCTCTTGCCTTACTCTTTCATATAAGTCCTATCCTCTTTAGCAAGTGCCAATAGCATTAGAACTAGTGAAACTCTACAACCTTTAAGTTGTAAGAAATATTTGTTTCTAGCACCATCATAAAACAATTCCTTAGTTGTGGTACCAAGAACTCCCAAGTAATAAGTAACTTGATTGCATTAGAACTAAGTCACACGTAACTCATCCTAATAATGGCCAGTGTTGAAGGACACAAGTACCCTTTTAGTCATTTTTAACTCATCGTCACTAGTCAATCACTATAAATTGTTTCCCTTAGGGTGGTCCAATGTAGGCAGTGATAGCCTATCAACCAATAAAGTACTTGCTATATTAGTTTAACATTTATTGTGACTAATCTAACTACATGTCCTGTTCTTCCCTAAACCTTGCCTAAAATATGTAATACTGCTACTCATTAGTCTCCTCAAACACAACTAAGGCTCTCAACATCACTAAATCCAACTTAGCTTCAATTGTGTATGTCTTTTCTTCTAAAGATACTCAGCAAGCTTCTCATCACTGCTCCATTTCTCCTCACTGGCCATGATCTCAACCTTCTTTGTCATCACTATTACCCTTTCATTTGGGTACTAACTCACAATGTATCCTTATCCCTAACACTTTATGATTTCCCTATAGTGAATGGTAGATCTGGTGCTAGTGTTACTCTCAACAAGTTGGCACAAATCGTATCCTATTGACTACTTTCAATAAAAGACCTCAAAAACTAATGAGGCTTGTTGAATTGAGTGGAACAACCCTTGTTAATAGTCTTTCAACTACTTTAATTCACTATTGGATTCACTCTAACTAGTATGTTACAATTGTCATTTGCACCGACCAATGATGGAGAGTGGAAGAAATAGATGTTTCTTCATTTTTTCATGAGGGTGGATGACTTCAATTAGTAGTAAATATTCTGAATTTATTGTCTGCAATGTAAAAAATCTTACTCTATCCTTTACAAATTTATCTTCGATTGCAGTCATCTTAGGTGTAAGTTGTGTTTTGCCATTGGACACATTTACCATATCACTTTCCTCTGTAGTGTTGGGTTTCTCATCTTTTAATGTTTCTTGTTAACATTTCTTTTATGTGCATAGAAATAGATCTTTCACACAAATATTACAGAAATATAAAACATAAATAAACATTAAGAGTAAATAAATCTAACCGAAAAGCACAAAAATAAGGGGATTCTGTTAGCATTTAGATCAATTATATGATTAAGCTAATTGAATAAAAGTATAGCCATCAAAGGAATATTACCTTATTAAGGAATGTTGTCTATGATATCTCAGCCTCATCTAATTAATCCAATATACTTTCCATGGCTCTAGAAATATTCTTTGGAACACCTAACAATGCCTTAAACATGAATTTTACATCAATGGGTTATCCGTGGATCCTTATCCGCCTTGTCCAACAGACCTCCTACAAGTGTAATATATGTGTATATAGATGTAAAATATCATGTCAACCTTTGACTTTCAAGGTTGACAAATAATGTGCCCCAATTATGTATGACACACGTCCAAATAAATGAGTTCACCACACCATCCTTTTGCCCCAGCTTGGTCATTTAGGTGTAGTCCCAATATATCAAAGTGATGCACAATCCAAGCATGTAACTGTTTACAATTAAAAAAAAGGCTATCGTGCTTAATCTATAAGAAAAAAGATCTATCCTATATAGAAATGAAATATGTGAACGATTGGAGGGTTGGCACAATCAATTCCAACAAGAAAAGGATAAGATATGATTGGTTGAGATTAAGAGTAATCAATTCCATGGACAATTAGACTTTTCTCTTTTCAATCTTGCAAATGGTGATCAATCCATTATCAATCAAGTACCGATTAATCTCATAAAAGGGCAAATTACCATAGTTGCTAGAGTTTTGGAAACACCAATTTCAATCTACTTGTGCCCTTTTTAAATTCACCCCTTGATTAGAACACTTATAGTTCAAATCTGTCCTAGGCAATTCATATTTTGCTTGTTTTCGCTTTCGTAGTTTAACAATATTCTCTCCCTCTTTTTGAGAATTTCTCTCTTTCCTAATTTGGTCTATGTAGCTTTATACCTTTTTTGGATAACCTGAATAGATTTCTCCCAAAGCTCTTAAAATTTTATAGAGTCACATAATACATAGCAAATCTAATGAAAGAACAATAAAAAAAGTGGTGCAACCATTTTTTATTTATAGATAAAACAAAGAACAATGAAGGAAATAGAAAGGTCAAAAAGTGATCAAAGAAAAAACTACGAAAAGAAGAGATGAGAGGTAGAGATGTACCACTGGGCATGCCAGAAACTTATAGAAAAAATTCTTATAATTGAATTTCTATTAACAGGAAATTTGTACAAGAGCAATTACAATTTAAACAAAAAGAATTTTTTTAGATTCTATTCTCTTCCTTGATGCTTTATTCTCCTTTCAACTTGCAAAAATTGAATGTTTTCACAATTCATTGAAGCGTTTGTAGATTTGATTTTCTTTAAAGTTTACTGGATATTCGAGCAATGTTAATTTCTTAGTTTGACATTACGATTCGGGATTGACATCTAAGATTTAATGAACTCGTTGAAGATTACTTTGAATGTGGTAAGAACACCTTGAATATTGTTTAAAGAATGAGGTTAGAACTAAAGGAGTTTTTGAGCTTTAATCTTCTTCAATGTTGGTTGAAATTTTAAATAATGTTAATTCACTAGTTTAACACCTTATCTGTGGACCAATCGCTAGAATTTGGCAAACCTTCATAAAGAACTCTTTAAATATTGCAAGAACGCCTTCAAGCTCGTGAAGAAAGAATCTAAACTTCTTCCAAGACAACTTCTTGATGTTCTTGATGTGTGTTTTGATGTGCTTTGTGGTGTAGAAACAGTCTTTATTTTTAGGGGTTGAAAAGGTTTTACTATCATAAATACTTGATAATATAGTAATATCTAATTTGGCATCATTTCTTGTAATTAAAGAATTATTTATTAATTGTCAAATTAACAAAATTCTCCTTCCAAGTTTATAAGATTTAATACGTGACATGATTCAATAGGCCGGCCTTAACTTGTTGCAATTTAATAGGATGGCCATATTTGTAATAAAATATCAATTCATTTATTATTTAAATTTAGGAATCATGTTTGATTAAATTCTTAGAATAAATTTTCTTATTTTAATTGTTATTTACTAAAATAAAATGCCACGTAGTGGCATTTGATTGGGCAAAATTTTACTTGCAGGAGGTAAATGAAATTATATGAAGATATAACAATATTTTATTTATTTAAAAGGCAAATTTATACTTTAAAAATTTTTATCAATAAAAAAAGTAGTAAAAACCTATTTTTTGACAAGTTTGATCGGGTTTGACCAGTTTAAGTAAGTTCAAATGGTGGCTGAATTTTCATGTTGTGATCAGATTGGAGAGTTGGCCAGTTCCTGTCAAACCGATGAGTTTGGATTGGTTTTTAAAACCTTAATTTTGCCTGCATCCATCTAAAAGGTTAAAATATGTTCATTAACTTTTAGAATTTCATTATAATATTAGCTTATTTATAAGTGATAGTAAAGCTCAATAATAGAAAGATATTAATAGAATTATATCATACCAAGTATTTCAATCTCACATATATGTATGTATATATATGTTTGTGTGTGTTTTGATTTTTCTAAATTAATCAAATGTAATCAAATCAAGGCTTTATCAAATATGAATTGGTTTTCAATTCTTTTTTCAAATTGAATATGAAGATTTTGATTAGAATGTTCAACTTGAACAATTTAGATTAAAATTTTCAGCAACCATTAAAATAAACAAGAAGATAATTAGTGCAATATTGTACACAAAACAATATAAATTAGGCTATGATCAATGCACAATCCTATAAATTGTCATAAACTTGACTTAGCATGATCTTATCCCATTTGGGAATTTTAACGAGATGAAGATAGACAACAAATTGGCACAAAAATTTGTTGCGGGGCCATTTGATCTACATTCAAACAATTGCCTTGGGTAAGTTTATTACACATTTTTATGGGTTTTTATACCAATCGCAATTTATACAATTCCAATATATTACTCAACATGATTTAATATTTAAAATTTAAATTATTCATTCTCTCATATATATTTTTAAATATTCAAAATTTAATTATTATACTTATTTACCAATTAAATCAATGCCTAATACATATATACTTACATTTATACATGTTTACCTTTCATTTTTATATAATATTACATCACACCATCATTATTACATTACATATAAATATTTAAATTTGAATAAATTCAATGTTTTTTATCCATTCAAATTTAACCATCAATATAATTTTCATACCGAACAAATTTGTCTTCCCATAGTATACGTGGAGTTATAGAAGTTTTTGTTTCTGCCATTCTCACCAAGAGGGGCGGCCAGTTTAGGTGGCTTATTACCGATGGCAACCCGCCAAAAGGCGGCGTCCTTTCGTTTCTCGTACTCTCTGTTGTATAGTGTTGGCAATTGAGGGGCCACAAGCTCATGTGGTTGGAGCGTATTCAATCTTTTCATGGGCCTTTCTCTCTCACTCTTTTTCTTATACTTCTCGTAATTCTCCTCTGCTCAGCGCTCTCCCCGTCTCTCTCTTTCTTGGTCTAATTCAGGTCAGTGTTTCCTTACTCAGCAGCGTTGCCTTTGTTTGTCGAATGACTTTCCGCTGTCCATAGTTTTCTTTTTCATGGGTATATTGCATAATCTGGGCTTCTTGAATTTCATATGGGTTCCCTTTTTTCCTTGGAACTATCTTAAATTCATACTTGGAAGATTTTCCTTACATGAATGTAGTGCGATTTTTATTGCTAGTTTTTCTACTGTTGTAGTGGATTACATGCTCTGAAAGCTTATCGCAAATTACTCATTCTGTACCATCGGGAAAGTTTGCAGTAATACTTTGGTTGTACGGATTTTGGATTAAAGTTGCAAATTTGTCTACGTTCTTGAGTTGGAAAGCCACTAGCTTATTTATTTTGTTGGATATTTCAAGAAATTGACTTTCTGAAACTGCCGGTATACCAATTTGTTAATTATAATAGACTAATTAACTCTGTGGAGGATAATTGGAGCGTGTGGAGTTCACATATATAACGGGTTGACCGCTTTTAATCTTATATTTACAAAATTTTATTATATCTCCCTGGGTAAGAGGCTATTGTTATTTCTTGAGTAATGCACTTGCAGATATACTTGACAAAAATTTTCTCACAATTTCACCTTAGACTTTTAATTTGACCTTCAAATACCGAGGTCATTTTCCGAAACATGTGATTCTAAACTGTTGAGATCCTACTTATGTATAGTGCTGCAATTTGACTGACTAATAAGACAACCTGCGAAGGAGTTTCAGCTAGATTTTTTTAGCTTCATTCACTAATGTGCTGCAATAAAATCAACTATTGATTATCCATCCATTTTTGTGTGAATCAATTTTATGAATCATCAGTGTGAAGTTTCATCTGAAACCTTGGCCTATACTGTTATTTAGTTTCTGCAGCCTTTGAATTTGCGAGAAAATGCTGGTGTGGGTTGCTCACTGTCTACTCTGATCATTTCTACGCCAATTCTTGCTGAACCCTTACTGTAACTGGAGCTTCCTCAGATCCAAAATCATGGCTAAACCAAATGGGGTTATTCATTTGACAGGGAAATTGCCACGGCACCCTAAACTATATAGCATAAACCAAGGAGGCGTCCATTATAAACATGGCAGCGTATATCTTTCAATGTTGAAACTGAAGTCCTCTAACAAGGATTTCTGGATTTTAGGTGGAAAAATGGATACTCCTAACGGATCTCGAGGATCTTCTTTGGTTTGTCAATCTATCGAAACACACAACACAGAGATGAAAGACCATGTGAGACGCTATGGTGATAATTCAAATATCTCCAGGTATACATTGTTTTCGAGAAAAAATGATAATGCTCCAAACTATGTGGTGAAAACCAATTTCATGATTTCTTGCTGCTATTTTTCAATTTAACATTGAATGGGCATGTGCAAGAAAGCATAAGAATTTAAGTCCTAATTGTTTAATGGTCTTACACTATGGATTTTAGATGGATTTTCTGTAGATTTTAATCTTCTTAAGCTTTTGGTTGATAGTTATCATGCCTGAAATGCTTCATCTGTTCTGATGCTATTAATAGTAATATTATTATGATTATTATTTGTTTTTATCATTGATATTTTCTTGTAACCATCTCACCATGTATGTGATTTTGATAATTATTTTCTGTGTCTGCATCAGCTCTCAAAGTGGGGATGAGTATCCCGCTGAAACTAGGCAAAACATCTGTTCTGGTAACGGATTAGCTGAAGCATGCAGATTTGTTTCCAATGATGCAAAATTTGTCAATGAAAGGGCTAGAAATGACATTGTACTACTTTCACGGTAAATGAATGTGCATTTGTTCAGCTCTAGCAATTAATCAGGTCTTCAACTTCTAATATTCTCTACGTCGTTATGATTTTTGCTCTTATAAGACATATGTGATGTTCCTAGGAATATTTTCCTGTGTGCGTTGGTTTATATAGCTTCGCCATTTTCACTGAACGTGCCTTCATCTATACTCTACAATACGTACTAATTATTTACATCTCCAAATAGAGGCATAATGAAGTTGGATGCTCGTGCACGGAAAGATGTTGCATTTCTTGGTTCTGAGTTTCTTAAGCTTGATGGTAAGAATTTCTTTTCCTATAGTTGGGTTTTGGTAGTTAAACTTCATTTTCAAGTATCTGAACTCTGGGAACTGCAACAATATTGTTATCCCCTTCTTAAGAGCAACATCAAAGTAGCCAAGGCAGTTAATTTTGTGCTGAGTTAGTTTCTTCTATCTACATGAATACATTGGACATGCAATTGAACTTACAATAATGTCAATTCAAATAAGGAGATTTACTGATGCTAATATTTGAGTGAGTCTCGTTAAAGAGACCAAAAGATGCGTCACATGATGTATTTGATTATCATTGAAATCACTACCTTTTTTGTTTGGTAGCACGTGCAAGGGAAGATACCGAGAAAATTGATCACAATGTAAAGAGAAAAGCTGAAAGGATTCATCATATTGCCACCGTAAGGCATCTCCTTTTCAAAACAGTTGGGAAGACAAAAAGAGATGTTGTACCAACCTGTCCTGGTGCTGTTCTAATTAGCTTCAGTTGTTTGGCAGATATTGAAAAACAAAGCACAATCAAGATTGAAAAGTGCTGCTGACAAGCACTGGAATGATGGTGCATTAGAGGTGAGTGATGGTGCTCTAGAGCTGCCTCATGCAGCTTGTTTGATCTTCATGCAATTTGAGTCAATTAGTTTTGTAGCACAATTGCTACAAATTAGCAATATTAAGTACTTTTGAATTTGCATTATTTTATGGTAGATCCATTTCCTACTTTCCGCATTGATTGGCATGGAGGTTGATTGTACTACTAAAGGATATTTTGAGAGAGTTCTTTTTAAAAATGAATGCCTGTCCATGTTTCCTAGAATGTACGCTTTGTTGAAATAGAAAACTTTCTCATTGTGCTATTTTCTAGATAATTAGCATTTCACATCCCTTAGTTGCCCTACTTTGGCACCTAACAACTCCAAATTGTGTTCGTTTTGGAAATTCTATAAATTTTGAAAGCTTAAATGCCCATTTAAAATTGGGCTGGTGGTTTGTCATGGGTGAATTATTAATGTTTTCTCCTTCCCCCTAAGTTATTGAGCTTATTTATCTCTCCCACCAAACAGGATTCCTTTTTTTTTTTTACATCTCTTCTGATATAATGCTATTTGCTCTTTTTGCTAGACTTTTAGGCCCACAAGTGTGGAAAACAAGAAACAAAGAAAAGGAAAGAAAAACTGCTAAAAACTCCCCACAGTAAGATTTCTACATTCAATATACCCCGCTTCCCGCTTTTTCATTCTAAATATTGAAGAACTTACTCTTGCTTAAGATTTAATAATTTTCTTATCTAAACTAATTTCGGTTTCTTTTGAATAAAAAAAATTAATGAATTATGAATCTTAATATTTTTTTTGGGTGGTGTGTGGGGACGGTGGGTTCACATTATCATATTGATAAATTGCGTGTATTACCCATGCATTTTTTTAAAATTTAGCAATCGATTGTGCTAAAAAAATTCAAAGGCACATAACAAACTCTTCAATGACGAAAACACAAAATAAATCACATAACCTGCATTAGTCCACATTGAAATGCAATTGCTTCATTTTTTAATTCTTATGGTCATTCGATAGCAATATTCTGGAAATCTGAAGCTAAATAAGCGAAAGAGTTTTCATGGAAAGCAATGCAAAATTACTGGAAGGCTATAGAGCTGATATCAAAATATAGAATGAGGAATAGTGAAACATTCAGGTGATTAAATAATTCCTCATTTTAAGGATGTGTGAAATTGACATCATAACTCTTCCATCACAAAGAAGCTGTTTGAGCATTGAAGTGAATGATTCACACCACTTAAGCAGTAACACTTCCTAGTGAATTGCACATAAGGAAATGCTGTTAAATTAGGCGTTGATGTTGGCACAAGGTTTTGGTTTCTGTTATTTTTATACAATTCAATCCCATAAGGCTGTAATATTGTGATTTTTGGTTAAAGTGATTTCTGATGATGGTTGGCTTAAATTGAATTTTTTGATGACTACACCTGCAAAATCTTGATAATTATCACAATGACCACAGGGAAGCATAGAATGAATAATATTTCTGGTATTCATTCTTTCTTTATTCCCATCAGCAAATCTTAGATACATCATTTCTGTTGACAAAGTTTCTCTTGCTTTGTCAATATTTGCTGAGTTCATACTAGATGTAGACACATGGTTATGGTACATAGTGTGCTCCCTTCAATATTTTGATACAAATAGCATGTTAAATGGATGAGGGTCTTATGTTCAATCACTATTTATATATATCTATTATCAGTTAGGTCTCCCCCCTTCCAGCGAGGATGTGGGCTAACAGTGGACAGTGGTTATTCAGGATTGTCGTTATTTGTGGTGAAGCAATTTTTTTTTTTTGGGTTCTTTCTTCAAGATCTAAAAGAAAATAACTTTGTTTGCTCTTGTTCAGGCTGATTTAAAGAGAGCTGACTTTGCTGCCAAGCAACGTGCAATGGAGGATTCTCTGATGGCATTGGAGGTATTGGAAGAGTGCTTTGTTTGCTTCACTAAATTGGTGTAAACCTTTTCTTGAACGATTTAGTCCTGGAAATTCTTTGATTTGTGGTTTTCCAGAGTCCAGCCACCCTTCATGAATAATACTTTTTTCCTAGAGTTGTATTATTGATTTGAGAATTCAGATTTCTGTTTGTTGGAGTTGCAGTTTGTCAAAAACATTCTTAATATGATGGTGAGCAAAATGTACAGATTGTAAGTTTCTTTAACATTATATCTTCCTGGTCATTCAAGTATGCATGACCATTTCCCAACTGAAGTTATTCCATCTGAATAGGAAAAAGGATTCTGTAAATACTATTGATGGGGCAAGTCAAATAAAACTTGAAAAGAACGGGAAAACTCTTGACTTCATTCCTGGAGAGGTATCTACGGATCGTATTAATGCCATTCAGGTTTGTCTTCCACATACTTGTACATAAAGAAATTCTAATTCACTGAGAAATCTTTATCTTGATCTATTATCTTTGTAAAAATATAGGAAGCTTATTGGAGTATAGCTGCTGCACTTTCTGAAGCGGATGGAATTGACTATACTGATCCTGAAGAGGTCTGAATCGGTTGAATACATACATATCCAAATTGTCACTACATTTAATCGAAACTGAATTTGCTTGCTTCTTTATTACTTGGTTTGTTTTTGGAGCAGCTAGAGTTGCTGGTGACAGCTCTTATTGATCTTGATGCAATGGATGGTAAAAGTAGTGTATCTCTGTTGGCAGAGTGCTCAAGTTCTCCTGATGTCAGCACCAGGTAGCAGCTACTCTTGATTCAAGGGATTTATAATATTTTCCTGTACTGACAATAAATCTGCATTTAAGTCTAAAGTAGGAGCTACTCTAGATTTTTATTGCACAACAGTTGGTATAACAAATGAGTAGGATTTGACTCTATGCTTGATGTATAATTTGTTTTTTGTAGCAATTTTATATCATAACGTATCAACACGTCTCTCTATCTCTAGCTGTTAGGGTTCAGTTCTCTCAATTCAATCTTGTTACACAACCCGTCTCATGCTAGACTCTTTCATTTTTTATTTTCTAATTTATCCCTGTGTTCACTAATGGTGTGGCTTCTTTTTTAATTCTAATTCCTTTTTGTGTTCACTTATAGCTGGAGTACTGGACACTTTAGATCAACAATTCAATAAGCAATCCATGAGGTTATATTTACTGTATTAGCTCTCTCATGAGGTTCCTTCAGAGCAAACATGATCAAAGTTGGCTCACCATGGAATTGTCAAAATCAATCGATGAATTGTAAAGATTTTATGACTAATTAAATTGCTTGTAATGTAATTGGGTTCATATTATTGTTATCCACGGCAAGGAAAATTATCTATAATCATAACGAGTTCAGTTGACAAATTTCCCAAGCTCACCATATTCAAAAATTAAAGTGGTTGATATCTTGTCTTTGTTTCTTCAAGTGGTTTTACTTTTTTAGGTTTGCTACTAGAGGTATGCTCCGTCAGCAGTTCTTTAAATTTCATGTTTCATATTTGAGTGATTGATCAGATTGTGGTAAAACTAAGTCCTTGACATGCAAGTTGGTGGTAATACTTGTATGACATTAAATATATTGTTCTCATTGTAGTTCTAATACATATTATTAGATCTCACTTTCTTCTGTGTAGTTTAGACAAAAACTAGTAAACGACATTGAACGGCACTCTGACATAGAATCTCTAATCTCTCACCTATCAGCTGCATAGTTGAAGAAAATGTCAAAATATCTAAAGAAAATGCTCTATCCAGACATTTGGTTCACAGTAGACACAAGAAACCAAGAAACAGGAGCCAACTTGAAAATTTACTTTTGTAGCAGATGATAATTGCACTTACTTTTATGTCATTTCAAAGATTATATTTGGTTGCAATGATAGCTCAAGAATTATTAACTTACTTTCCTTAGAACGACTGTTTGCTCGTGAATCATATAGTTATGGTCCCGTGTAATATTCTCCTCCCAACTTCATCACAAAATCACCATTGCTAGTTTTCCCTTCAGAATCCTTATAAATGGAAATTTGATTCATCTACTTCCAACTGTGCACTTGATGTCACATGTTCCAGTTTACAAAATGATTGACTGTCTTCTGTTTTTCTGTTTTCTGAATCACCAATGTGCAGGAAAGCATTAGCTAATGCATTGTCAGCTGCTCCATCAATGTTGACTCTTGGAAATGCTGGCATGGGTGCTCTGCAGGTAGTATATAAAGCAGTCTCTCAAGGCCTTATATTTCACTGCATGAGTGTTGACGTCTATAATGTATGCCTGCAGAGATTGGCAAATGATAACAATCCTGCAATTGCTGCTGCTGCAGCCAAAACCATCAATGAATTGAAGAAACAGTGGGACATAGAGGAAGGAGACAACTGGAGGTTCACGATGAACCCGAACTTTATTTCTGAAGTAGATGATGTGGACGAGAACACTGAGACAGAGTAGGCATCTTATATTCATTATGTAGATAGACTGGGAGAGCAATCAGGCATTATATAACTAATCAATGGAACTTAAAATATGCTAGGTGCTTGTTTGAACTTCTAATCTTGCCTTTCTGTTATCATTTATAAAATAAAGCAATAGAAAAAGTCCCAGTGTTTGTTTAAGCCACTTTCCTTTTTTGAAAATATATTGGTCATTAGGCAAGTATTCCTGCATAGACTGCTAGTATATTGGCAAAGAAGATATAAGCATGAGGCATTGGAAATAATAACACTGTAGAAGTTTAAGTTAAAGCTGCACTCAATCCATATGTGACTTGGGTTAGATGTTCCAAACTTTATTGTGTAATAATGCAACAACAAACTGTTTAAGTTCTTTGTAAACATTTGAAGTGGGTTCTCAACAACTTCACTTTCTATTTTGTTTCTATTCTCTTTTCTTAGAACTTATTTTTATATGATCTATATACGCGCGCACACGCACACACATTTGTTGGTGTTTACTTTAGCACATGGCCATTGTCGTAGCCTTGCAGCAATTGCCCTACCTAATAGTTAGCCATTGTATCTATGGTTAAGCTTGCTGCCCTATTGTCGTCTTACTTATGAAGTTTAGTGCCCAAGTAATAGTTAGTACTATCAGGCTACTTATGTAAGCTTGATGTATGTCACAATACTTCCCCACTCCCCACCCCCAATTCATATGTTTAATTATAAATAGGGGAATAGCCACTGCATTCATTACATGGCCCCTTTTTTCATCATGTTGAGGCATCCTGTTAGTCAAATCTCTCCACTTCTTCATAAGGGACCTAAATACCTCTCGCTTCATTGCGAGAAGGTATCTAAAGCCTTCATAGCATTGTGTGATTTAAGCAACTTCATTTTGAATTTTCTAAACTTTCAAGGAGAATAAATTCAGACCCTTTCTTTTATGAACAAATGAAATGTCTCTCGTTTTAACTTGATGGGGCTTACTTTGAATTAGATGAGTGCTTAGAAAAATGCCCGCTATTGGATCACTCTCTGAAGAGATCACTTAAGATTGTTGTCATTTGGTGGAGGAGCGTCACTGATGCCAAACTACCTATGCATGCTCTGTTACAAAGTATTTATCTAATCTACACGGTTAGCTCTACCCTCGGCATTTCTAGGAAGATGAGTTGTACCGTTATTACTCCTCTCCTGCTTTTTGTGATCTAATGATAAAACATGCTATGCAAGGATATTGTGAGGGCTGTAATGCTTGTCTGGGTTGGATGACTTCCCATCACATGCTTCCTTTGGATGCCAATGTAAAGATTAGTTTTATGCCAAGATGAATCAAGGTTAATTGATTGATGACCCTTCCTTTATCAATGCGGGGTCAGTTACACATGCTAGATCCCTGAAGATCTTTTTTGGATGAGCATGAGAACATAACAACCCTTGATTTGATATATGTCATCTTTTGTACAAGAAAATATTTTTTATTTTGGGGCTACGTTTTGTTTTAGTTCCTTGTGTTTGTAATGATAAGTTCTCATGTTTTGTGCACTTATTAAAACCTAGCTAAAAATGTGATAACTTGGTGCAATTAATACTCTATCTTCATCTTCTAGACCGATTTAGAAAATGATGTTTTGCTAACTATAATCAAAACTTCAGCCTGTTCACTTCACTAGAAATGCTATGTTGTTAGTTGTAATAATCAGTTTAGCCCATTGACCAAGCTAGAAAATGTTATCTTCCTCCAGTTTGAAATGTTCATTGTATCATCCATGCTAAGGTTCTAGGTTTTTAGCATCATTGTGAAGTAGTAAAAGGTAACTTGGGACTAGGCTTCAATTATCGTCCATGCTAAGGTTCTAGGTTTTTAGCATCATTGTGAAGTAGTAAAAGGTAACTTGGGACTGGGCTTCAATTACTTTTTATGGTAGGCATCGATCTGGATACTAGAATTTTGTTATCACTTTTTAGTTCAACTGAGTCCTTTCAAATTCTCATCTTTCTAGGATGTGTATATAGTAGCAATCTTTTCGAAATAATAGATACTCAATCTTGATCATACATGTGTACTTATATCCTCACATTGCAATAGTTTGCATCTTGAGCATCAATCCATAGCTCTACACGTCGAAGGTCAAAATTGTTTTTATTCGCCTCTATACGCTTCCCTATTTCCCCCCTTTACATTCTTCATTACAATCTACTTTCTCTCTCTCTCTTAGGAGCTTTAAATCTCCTTTTCTTAGTAGGTTAGTTAATATGTTTTAGGTTGATCTTGAGTCAATGTAGTCCAAACTCAATTGTTTTGGGGTGCAACACTGATAAAATACCTTCGACCTATCAAACTGTGGTCCCCTGAGAGTTAGATTGTCTTGATCATCCCCCTCTAGGTTTTATTCATATTTTTGTTTATCAACTTACGTCAGGTTTTCTCTTCGCTCTTCCTTCCTTCTATACTGAATTAGAACATTTAAAGTACTATTAACACAACTAACTTCCAACTCATTTCGCCTACGGGCTAGCTTCCTTATTTTGTGTGCAAGGCTTTAATAAACCCATCCACCAAACTTTTCTTTTATCTTTATATCCTAAAAATGCCCTAAACTCAAGATTTTTTTATTTTAGTCCAAGTTCCAGATAGTAATAAAGGTTGGAAGGATGAAATTTTGTTCTTGAAGAGACTTAAGCCTTAGGGTTTTCTGTAGTTTTTTAGTCTACACACCTTCCCCATCCTTCCTTTCAATAAAGGCTCCCTTTCTAATGATATATTAGGAAAAAAAAATTAAAAATTTAAATAAATTTGTCTTAAAAGTATAATTACCTATCCTAGGGTATTTTTTTTTACTTGGTCTAAGCCAATAGTGGGAGGACCTCTTTGAAGATATTGGTAAGTTTTACCTTATTATTCGTTATTTCATCTTACTCACTTTTTCTTTTCTTACGTGAAGTTATTAATCAAATGTTAAGAGCTAAATACTACATTTAGAAGGACAGGAAAAGAAAAAGAGATAGCATAGTCCCTTCCACTATAGTTGCAATGCCCCATGTGGAGGCTTAGGAATCAGTACCTCGTCCTTGGACTTGAGCTCCTACTCTCTACTGTCCTCAGCTAAATCTCACCATTGGGGTCTCAATCTTGTACCTATGTCCATGGATAACTTCTCTACTCCTTCCCAAGCTTCTCTTTGTGTGTCATGGGTCTCTTCCCCAATTTTTGAATCTAGTAACATAGTTAAGACCCCTATTTTAAAACCATAAACTACTCGAGATTCAGTTCGAGGAGTTACAACTCGGGATGAATTAAGGTATGGTTCTGAAATACTTGGATGACATTTCAAATACTTGGGTAACCAAGTTAGAAATACTTAAATGTCTGTTGGAAAGCCCATCTTAAGGAGTATGAGTCATCCATAGATTATCTTAAAACCTTTGCCTGATGTGCAACTCAATGCTATGATCATAAATTCAACTCGTGCCACGATCATATGATGGATCTTGAGGATTCATTAACGATGGTATTTCCCTAAATCCCAAGGTTAGGTTTGACACCATTCCTGAGGGCAAGTTTCCAGATATGAGCCCCGAAGCTACTGTAGAGGAGGAAGTCTAGGTTGTCAAGAATCGAGTAGAGAGGAAGTCTAGGTTGTCAAGAATCGAGTAGAGGACGGGGCTAATAAGGGTGGAGGGGGGCTAAAGGTGATAATAATGGAAATGTGAGAGGGTATAGTACTCTCCCGCACTAAACTATATTCATTGTATTTCTTATAAAATATTTTGCTTATTTACTCATGCGCTATCCTACTTAATATTAACTTTTCCAAGTCACAGCAAATACGTATGGGTGTTTAAATTTCCAATGCCAATATGACATCCCTAAGAACTCTCACATATGGCAAGTAGATTACTTAATGGCTTGATTTACACTTCCATGAGATGTATACAGTAGCCTAAACTTCTTGGGTTGCCTGTAAAATATGATTTAGTAGCTTAGATGGCTTGTAGGTTGATAACCTTTGCTCTTAAAAATGGGCAACTTGTAATTAAGGCATGAAACTTAGTTCAAGCAACCTGTGGCTCAACATGTGACCATTGTTAGAAATAAGAATCTTAAAACTTAAGTCGGTCAACTTATAATCCTATTCAAAGGTTCGTAGTTGAGCATTCATTAAGCAACTTGCAACTTGTTGTCGAAGCTTAGAGTAACTTGTAGCTCAATGTTAGGAAATAAACTTGTAGCTTGGTGTTGTTTGAGCACAGTGTAGCTCAACCTTAGTAAAGCAGCTTTTGGCTAGGTATCGCCAAGCAACTTGTAGTTCCATGTTTGGACAACAACTTGTAGCTCGACTTTAGAGTTTTGAGCAACTTATAGCTCAACTTCAAAGTTTTAAGCAAAATTTAGCTCGGTATTGCCAAGAAACTTGTAGCTTGGTGTTTGGAAAGCAACTTGTGGTTTGGTGTTTGCATTTACCACATATGAACAAATTTATTAATTGTTTTATTTCCTAAGATTAAGTAAATTCCATGGCCAGCCCCAGTCTTTCCTTGATATGCCTGTTCATCTGTAACTTCCTATTAAGATCCTTTATCCTAAACAATGCCTCCATTTGACTTCAAGTTTTCTTACTGGCCTTATGACTTGCAAGTTTTGTAGTATTAACTCTCCTTCTTGGACTTTGCATTCTTTTACCCTTTTATTGAATATGATGGATATTCTTATATTTCAAATTTTTTAGATGAGTCTAGCACCTCTTTTCTTGTATCATTACTAGTTCATCCTTCATCAACTACTCACGTTGTTGAGGATCATAAGCTATGATTCACTGCAATTCATCTCCTATCTGAGGAGGGTTAACATCCATCCCATATGTTAATGCATATGGACTTTGTTGCATGGTTGTTGTAAGTGATGCAGTATGCTCATAAACGCCTAGTATTTTGTCCACCTAGCTTCCTTTGGCTTCTTGTAATTTTGTTTTTAAGTTTTGTACTATGATCCGATTCATTATCTCTATTTGTCTATTAGTCTAGGGATGAAAGGCTAAACTATAACTTTGGTGGATTTTCATATCCTTACACCATCCCTGTATGGTCTTCCTTTAAAGCTACCTTCCATTATCCTTGATCAACTCTCTTGGCACTCCAAAACGACACACTATATATATATATATATTTTTTTTTGTAAAAACTTCATGACTTCTCTTTTGCCATTGACTCTATTTCTACCCATTTTATGAAATAGTCTACTACTACTAAGAAAAGCTTCTTTTGTCTAAAAGCTAGGCAAATAGATCCTATTATATCAACTTCTTATCATGCAAAGAGCAATAGGTGATATCATAATGCTTGCTTCTTGTGCAGGAATATTTGAATAGCCAACATGCTTATGGCATTTTTCATGTGTTCTTTCCATTTGCATTGTGACTTTCTTCAAGGTTGGCTTGAAATATCTTGCTCTAATAGTTTTTCTTGCTAGGTTGATCCATAGCATCCCTTATGTATTTCTCTTAATACATAATTGGCTTCACTTGCTCCTAAGCATTTAAGTATGGGTTGGTCATATGATCTTTTATAAAGAGTGTCCACTTTGATAATAAATCATGCAGCCCTCTATTGTATTCTGCTATCCACCCATTCACCTTAGATGGCCTTGTCTGGTTTTTCAAATTATTTTCTTCATAAATTAAATTTACCATGATTTCCTTGATCTTTTGTAGAGTAATTTTTGTAAGTGTAATTTCAATGTTGCTACTAACTTTGCTAGTGAGTTAGCCTTGCGTTTTCTTATCAAGTGATTTGACAAAAGTTGAAATTCTTCAAATCCCAGTATGAGTTTCCTTACCTAGCTTAGGTAATTCTTCATGGCTTGCTCTCGCACATCAAATTCTTTGCTATATTGCTTGGTGACTAGCAGCGAATTAGAATATACAATTAATTTAGGGATTTTGAGTGTCTGTGTCATCCTCATACTCCATAGGAATGCTTTATATTCTACTTCATTATTTGAGACTCTAAATGTTTGTTGTAATCTGTATTCTAACTCTTCTTGTTTGGACTAGTTAAGACAGCCAATACCACTTCCATTCTAGGTTGACAACCATCAATGTGTAGCATCTAGGTGGTGTTGACGACGATCAATGTGCAACAACTAAAATCTACAAATGTTTTCCCTTTAATTGTTGTGTTGGTTTGTACAGGATATCATATTCTCCTAATTCCACTATCCATTTGACTATCTTCCTAGAGGCTTTGGTTTTAGTTAAAATTGCCCTAAGTGAGTGTTAAGTCAGAACTATGATGTGGGATGTGCTAAAAATATGGCTTGAACTTCCTAGCTATGGTAACCAAAGCTAAAGTTAGCGTTTCCACTTTAGTGTATTTAAGCTTTGGGTTCTGAAAACTTTCTGTTAATGTAGTGGATAAGGGCTTAGTGTTGCCTTATCCCTTTTGTTAATACTGAGGTAAGTGCTATTTTTGATGCTACTAGATACACATGTAACCTCTCTCCAAACTCTGGTTTTTGCTAATAACGATGGGCTAGACAAGTATTCTTTCAATTGTTCAAAGGGATTTTGGCACTCATCAATCCATTAAAAGGTTTTTATCTTCTTTGGTAGTTAAAAGAGAGGGAGGCTTCTATCTGCAGCTTAAGTAATGAAGTGATTTAATGTCGTTATCATCCTGTTCAACTTCTGAACCTGCTTTATATTTCTAGGGGTAGGAATTTGTTATACAACTCTTGTTCTTTATAGATTGGATTCAATACCTCTTCTAGTTACCATATATCCCAAGAATTTTCCTCGCTTTATACCAAAAGCAAACTTAGTTGGGTTTTGCTTAAGCCTGTGTCGTATAGGTGTAAAAAGGGGTTTGTCCAAGTCCTTGATATGGTCTTTCTTTTGTTTAGTTCTAACTAGCATGTCATCTACATACACTTCCATGCTTCCCCCAATTTGATGATGGAATACCTTATCCACTAACCGTTGATATATGGCCCTCATATTTTTTAATCCAAATGGCATGACCTTATAATAATATATTAGGAAAGGTTAATGAAACTTACTTTCTTCCAATCCTCTTTATCCAGTGAGATCTTATGGTTTCTTTGATATGTATCCAACATGCTTAGTAGCTCTGATCTTGCTATGGTGTCAACCAAATGATCAATTTGGGAATGTGGATAACAATCTTTAAGGCAAACTCTATTTGTATACTTGAAATCTATGCACATTCTGCATTTGTCTCCTACTTATAAGAGTACTACTGACAACAATTTGAAATATCGTATTTCCCCAATATACCTAGCTTTGAGTTGGTCCTTTATTCCATATTTCTTAAGATTGAATCTTCTTAATTTTTGTCTTGTAGGCTTGGTTCTCTGATCCAGATTCAATCTATGTTTGGCCACCTCAAGTCTTATACCTTTAAATTCTTGAGAGGAAGATAAAAACATATTAAAATTTTCTTTTACAAATGATATTAATTCAGATTTCCATGGCTCCTCCAGTTAGGCTTCAATTTGAGTAATTATTCATGGAGAAAAGTTTCTCTACAATAATTCCTTTGCTCGCTCCATTTGGAGGGGATTACCTTTACTATTTTCTCATCTAGGTTTCTTTTCACCCTTTTTTATTGTATTGATGTAGCATTTTGTTGATATTTGTTGATGCCACTACTTAGAACTCTGCTAAAGCTGGTCTTCTAATAATCATATTGCAAGTTGATGCCAATTTTATGATAAAAAAAATGGGATGATCTTAGTTTTTACTAGCTCCCCTTGTCCTCCCCTTGTCCTACCATGATGGGTAGGGCTATCTTTCCCTTTAGTTGTATTACACCTCCTGTGAAACCAAACAAAGTTTGATTTAGTAGCTTTAGTTTCTTCCTTCCTATTTTTTAATTTTCAAGAATGCCAAGATATCTATGGAACTTCTACTATCCACCAAACATCTTGCTACATCGTACTTAGCAATAGTAACTATTATCATTAATAGGTTGGAAAGGTGAATCATTACTCTCTGAAGGTCATCTAGTCCAAATGTCAGAATTAGTTCATTCCTTTCCTCTTGTGTCCATTTCATCCGTTTCTCTACTGTTACTACAAAGCGTATGCTATTTTTTCCTTCTCTACAAGACTGACTTTTGTAGAATATACTTATAAATCCTTGTTCAAGTTGTCATTCTTCCCTATCTTTCTTCTCTTCTAGTATCTTGTTTCTTTTATGTTACTGAAGGAGAATCAAGGGTTTCTTTGGACAACGTTAAACATAATCTCTAAGGGGTTCCTTACTCCCTTGCCTCATATTAAATAAGGACATTATAGTCTTCTTAGATCTTTTGAAATTTGCACATTTATGAAGAAAAATGTTTGTGAAGTTATCAAAATTTCTGATAATCCCTAGTGGCAATTAATGGAACCATCGTTGCACAGAGCCTCCCAATGTCATCAAGAAAACTCCACATTTATTTCATTCTGAGTACTGGTGCAATAATGTTTGGTAATATAAGTTTTCATGCATGCAAATCTTAAATGACGTAAAGTAATATATATGTCCATTTAATTGAGTTAAGAAGTCTTATTCTTAAGCAGTTAAGAATATGGACACAAGGTTATCTTAATCTTTGGTTATTAAAACTAATCTGCCAGTCACAGATACTCTAAAGAGTATTAGAGAGTTAATATGACTTGCACACCTTTTATTTATATAGTGAGTGTTATTCTGTTCAATATAAGATATTGAGAATACATGTGTGTGGATGTGTTATTGGAGAATCACAATTCAGGACAATGATTCACAGAAAGAAGTAGACGAATAAAGTTCACTCTTAGCTATCAATATTTTGTTTCATGATTGTGTTAAGTGCACGTGGACATTAAACTTGAGACAATAAAGCTGTCCTGTGCTAATGACGGTCAACATATCATTAAGGCATTAAGGGCTCATATCTATTCTAATATGGAATACAATCATGAGCACAACACAGCATTGCCTAAATGTATATGGAGACGTGTGAATTCAATAAGGGATTTGTCTCCTTACAAGTGAGCAAGGCATTTGTCTTATGTAATTAGTGTTCTATAAGAAGAAAATCCTTGGCCAAGGTAATGTGTAATTGGAAGAGAGTTTTTGATAGAAACATTTGTTTGATGAGGTGACACCGATTGGTTACAGGACCTAGCTTGTGAGTTTGACTAAATTTATAACTTTCACTTAACTGGGTCAATGTGAGACAAAAGGCCTAAACTGCATGGCATTGTTAGTGATATGCCAACTAACGCCAATAAAAATTGAGGGATATTAGAAAGGCATTTGGTTGTACTTATACTTTCCCAAGTAATTAATAAAATATTCATTTTTGTATCAGTATTGTGGTAAGTTTTCATGCATGTAGATCTTGATTGATGTAAAGAATTGTATATGCCTATGTGTTTAAATTAAGAATCCTTATTCATAAAAAGTTATGAATATGGACACAAGATTCTCAGGTACTTAGCATTGAAACTTGTTTATAAGTCACAAATTCTCTAAAGGACGTTAGAAAGCTAATATAACTTTTACACTTGTATTTGTATAGTGAGTACCGCATTGTTTTGTATGAGAAACTAAGAATACATGTGCTTAGATGTGCCATTGAGGAATGGAGTATTCAGACAATGAGTCGCACAATAAAGCAGATGCATGAATTTCACCCTTAGCTATCAATATCTTGCTTTTTGATCATGCTAAATGTTTGTAGACCTTAAGCCTAAAACAATAAAGTTGTGTTGTCCGACTGATGATGAACATATCATTAGGACATTAAACACCAATATCTATCCTAGTATGAGATAGAGTTAAGAGTCCGACATGCCGTTATATAGATACATATAGAGGTATGTATGCGTTTAGTAAAGGATTTCTCTCCTTACAAGTGAGCAAAGCATTTGTCCTATGCAGTTGGTGTTCTATGAGATAAAAGCCCTTAGATAAGGCAATGTATAATCAAAAATGAGTTTTCAATAAGAACATTTGTCTCGTGAGGAAATGCTGATTAGTCATATAACCGAGTTTTTATGTTTGACAAAATCCATTATTCTTGTTCAGTTGGGACAAAATAAAATAAAAAGATTTATACAACATGGTAGTCACAATCAAAAAGATTTATTGTGATCCAAATCACTTCATCTTAATTAGGCTATGATACAGGCTGTAGACTAAACATTACGTATGTCCTTCGAGCTATACTTGTTGTCAATTAAGAATGAACCCAAAGAGTTACATACATAAAATTGAGATGTGTGTAAGTGTTAAATTGGTAAGTTGCATAATTTTTTTAATTTTAATTGGATTGGACTAAATAAATTGACATGGTTCTTGTAAATGATGAAATCATTAATTAGAAGCATAATGAAGAATTTAATTTACTTAATTAGATTAATTCAGTTAAACACATTTTACTTTAACTATTAATTAGATTAATAATTAAAGAGTTTATAGACTGTTTTATTAATGAGATTAATAAATAAAAATCTATGAGTTATTTTAATTAAAAGGGTCTACATGGGAGGCCCTGTGGAGCTCATACACCAAACTCTAATATCTCAACTATGTATAGGGTGTTCAAGAGTTTAGGACACAATTTTTTAACCTTAATTTTCGTGCTTCCAACTATGCAAAAGAGTGCAGCCGCCTAGCCACCTTCTTTGAGCTCTCGTTTGTCAAAAATTCCTCATATCCCAAATGTGTTATCATTAGAGCTCACAAAAGAGTTCCATGAAGTGTAGGAGGATCTCACAAGCATTCGAATTGTGTAGACAATATAAAAGTTGAGGTTTGAGAGATATGACTCTAAGGATCATGCAAGAAAGGCTTGAAAAGATTCCAAAGGTTCCTTGTGATAATTATGAGACAATTGGTGTTAGAATAGACGTTAATCATCTATTTAAGGGCCACAATTAAAAGGTTGTTTGGCTAAGCTTATTTTTTATAACTTATAAGATCATGTAACTTATAAGATGTTTTGGATCTTACAAGCTCATATATCTTATTTTAAAAATAAGCTAATAAAATGTTTAGTAAGATCATCTTATAAGATTTTATTAAAATTTATAATTATAGTTGATTATATTTATATATATATATATATTGATGTGATGATGATGAAAATAAATTAAATACTATTAATAAAATCTAATTTGAGGATATATATGTTATTTTAATATATAAAATGAAATAACTTATAAGCTATATAAAAATAACTTGAGAATAACCAACTTATTTTTAAAGAGTTTATAAACTCCAAAATCTTATTTTTAGAATTTATAAGCTCTATTCTTAAAAATTATCAAACACTCTTGAAAATCTTATAAGCTCCCAAATATTTTATAAGATATTTTGAGAAATTTATAAACTCACCCAAACACCCTCTAAGTTTTAGTTGGACAAGAAAGTGTAGCTAACATTGTTCTTGTACACGATCATATAGTGTCACTTATGGGGCACCTTTCTAGTGCATGTACATTGACAGATGATGGAAACAATAAATGTTTGAATTGTATGTATTGTGCTTCAACATAAGTTTTTGTTTAAATTTCTATTAAAATTGTAATTTTAAAATTTAACATGGGGTAGACATTTTAACCAAGGAAGAAGCCAGGATTAATTGTGGGGTTGCTCAGATTGATAGTGACAAGGGATGCATTTGATCCAATGAAAGCAAGATCAATCTGATAGTTGAGAATCAACCAGACAAGATTCTAGATTATCGATCATGCAATGACGAATCAATCCAACAAAGGGCAACTAACTAGAGAAAGGATTTGGATTATCAATCTAGGCAAGATGGATAGACCCAAGATTGATCGCAGAGCATAAATCAATCCCAAGAGAGTGAGATAGAATTAGAAAATGTTTAGATGCAAGAATTTTAAATTAGTGACTATTTTGATTGTGATTCTTTTAAAAAAAGCAAGAATTTTAATTTAGTTGACTATTTGGTTGGGATCCTCTATTTTCTTGCTCAAGGAATTTTTATGGCCAATGAATAGCATAGATAGGATAACTTTTCAAAACTATTAGCATTGTTATTCCTTTTCTTTCCATTTATCCAATTTAATTCAAGTCTTCTTGAATTTTCAATCAAGAATTTGATTGATTCTTGTTATTTAGGATTTGGATGTGTTTCAACTCCTTTTATCTGAATTGCTTGTGCAACAATCTCATGAGTTCAACAAGCTCTCATTTTAGATTGTACCAAAGCACGCCCTTGCCTTTCCTATTCCTGAATCTAACAATGTGGTTATGAACAATCTACACCATTTAAGTTGCACGTAGTATATGAGACTTAAGTTTGCAAGTTTAGTAGATTAAATTGGATTACAAGACCAAGTTTGATAGGCCCCAAAGTTCTCTTGACCTTCTTTTCCTACGTATGCTTGGCGTGGAATCAAATGATGCAGACCTATGGGATCTGAAGGGTTGAGATTGACTCTAGATTAGGTAAATGTAAGAAACAAAACCTGTACTACAGGAATCTATTATATCAATATCAGGAAGAGTTTTATGGGGATGAGGTGTTGGATGATGATGATAAAGGTGTAAATCCATATGCAACCCCTGGTATTCATTGACCACATGAGAGATTATAGTTGAATTGCCGACTTTCAAATGGAATGCGGGCATAGAACAGTTTCTATATTGGTTGTTTGAGCTAAAGAGGTTCTTCGATATTTTAAACCTTTTGAAGGAATAGGAAGTGAAGTAAGTTGCCTAACATTTGAATGGAGAAGTTGCTACCTAGTAGAAGAAAGTTCACATACGGATGAAGTATGAAGGGGAACCACTCATTAATTTGTGAGTTAGGATTAAGCAGTTCGTGAGTTTCATTAGGTTTGGCATCTAAAACTTTAAACATTAAAACATAAAATAATAAAGAACAAGCATCAAAATAAACAACCCAAACCATTTTCGTCGCATAACCCACATAAAGTATTTCAAACAAGTAAGCACAATAACTTTAGAATCCTATTCCAAGATAAGGACATTTGTGATTCTTGAGTTGTAGTTCTTGAATCTTGACCTCTAGTTTGCCAACATATTTGAAGAGTCAAAAAGCTCCTTTTTTACCTTCCAAACTCTTTTGCCAAGCTTTAACTCAAAACTCTTTTAGGCAAAAAAGCTTTAGGACAACAGAAAGAATGAAGAAGGTGGCTGGACGGGTTTGTCTCTTTTAAATGGAAGGGATAAATGAAAATTATGATTAATTTTCTCATTTTTAACATGATTTAGAACTCAATTAAATCTATTTATTACAACATACAATGTCCTATGCTTGGTTGGATTCTTATTTCTATGTAAATCACCTAGGCTGCAAGGCATGGGCTCATGAGCTTTTTACATGAACTTTTAATTATTCTTAGCCCATAGATTATTTAATTATTAATCTCCATTAGTATGTACAACCCATTAATAATTAAGGCCCACTTGTGTCTTGCTCTTTAATTTAATTAATTCACAATAATTAAACTAAATCCTATTGTGCTTCAAATTAACAATCTCATTATTAATTAGCACTATGGCACTTCCATTTGGTCCAATCCAATTGTAACCAAATAAATCACTGCACAAGACTTCTCAAATCTTGTTCATATCCCAAATAATTTAACACTTGCCATGCATTCCAACCTATTGTGTATAACGTTTTAGGTTCATCCTTATTAGGCAAAGAGCTAAGCTCAAAGGATATAGATAATGCCTAGCCTATGGCCCATATCGAGCCTAATTAAGATGAAGTGAATAAATCACATGAACCCTCTCAATCATGAGTACCATGCGGTATAAGCTATTTGTCTTGCTTTGTTGCAACCAAGCGAAAGCCATAGATCTAGTTAAATTAGTAAATTTGATCATATAACCAATCAATACTACCTCATGAGACCAACACTTCTATTAGAAATTCTTTTCAAATCACACACTACCTTGTCCATGGATTTCTGTCTCATGGAATATAAATCCCTTATTGAATACACACATGCCTTTGTACAGACTCGAGCAAATACACGTTAAGCTCATGATACAAAGGAATTTAACATTACAAGTGCACAATGATCACACCAAGTAATATAGGAGAGTAAGGGGTTGTTGTATCCATAGGGAGTAAAAGTGTTGTTTTTAATAATATTGTGTTTTGATTAAATACAATCAATTCAAAGTTGAATTTAATGGCAATTGAGCAAATAATAAATTGACTTTAACTATGTAGATGGGATGAGATGAGTATGATAGCAATCACAAGAAAAGGCTAATGGCAATCATCATGCAAAAATATGTAAGAACTCTCATTATCATCTAATTAATTATCAATCTTTAATTTCTTATTTAGGGTTTTTAATCCCTTAATTCCTTAGTAGACTTTTCCAAGTTATATTAAGGCTTCAATTGAATTAATCCAATCATTTATAGAATTACTCAATTGAGAATATAAACAATTAATTAATAATTGATCCCTTGTGAATGTAAGAGCTCCACTCCCATTATAAGTCTGCGATTCACAATTATGCACAACTTGTTTAATTTGTACATTCACTTCCATTATAACCACAAGTTAGGTAACAAAATAAAAGAAGGAGGAGGAGAAGAACAACAAAGAAAGAAAGAAGAAAAAGAATAAGAAAATAGATCACAACTAAACAAGAAAAGACAATTAATTGAAAATGATAAAATAAAAGCCCTTACTTGATTAAATCAATGGTATACATACATCGAGAATAAGGAAAAAAAAAGATAAATACTAATTGCTTGTTGCCTTCTTCCCATAGTGATTTCTCGAGTCCAAGCTATGCCTTACATCTTAGGATAGTTCCAAACTTATCTTCAGTCCTCTACTTATACTAAACTAATATTACAACGATAGATCATGATGTCTAAAAGAATTCTAAATTATGGATGGATGATTTTGCTTCTAGAGCACCCCCTATTTATAGTTTGAAGTTCCACTGCCCAACATCCTTGTTTGGTGACTTATTTCCTTCACTTCCATCCGTTAGTCAGAGAGTTAGGTAGGAAGAAAAAAGAACTGTTTTCTCCTCCATCGCCTAGGTGATGAAGGAGGCGATGACCATTACCTACTTGTTGCCTAGGCGAAAAATAGGTGACAAGCTAATTTTGGCTTGTCACTTACTCAATGCTTAGGTAAACCGCAGGTGACTAGTAGCGACTTGTGAACGGTTTCCACCTTCTCCTTCATAGGCAGCTCACTTAGGCACAAAGCTCCAGTTAAGTAATGCAATAAGCCTTGATCTTGTATTTCATTATCTTTGGTCCCTCTAAATGATCTTATATCTTTTCTTTATTGCTTATTTTCATCATACATCCCTGCAACATCTATGATCATAAATTTCTTTAATTTAATTGATAATTTGAACTAAATAACATAATTTGAATATAAATTTGTTCACATAAAGTCTTATTTTACTTAGGTTATCAACTCATGACCCTATCTCATTCCAAACTGAATATTGACCCTTAATACCCTAATGACACATTGACTGTCATGTGTACAAGAAAACCACATTGTCTCAAGTCTAAGGCCCACACATACTCAACATGATCACAAAGCAAGATAATGACAATCTAAAGTGAATTCTATGATGTGGACATCCTAGGATAAGATCCTCTCAAGTTGCTACTTAGACCTGTCACAAGAGCAAGTACCTACATGTTCAAGAATGCCGTTTCCTACTTGATGCTTAATTGGAGGTTTGATGATCATTCATGCAATTTAGAAAGGCCCAAGGATGGGTTGTGGCACTGAATTTTAACTTGTGAAACTCAAGGAATGCCAAAGAACTTACAAGCATGATCCGGACTAGCCATGTTCAAGCCAAGCCCTTTGGATCAACATTGAAAAGCCAATGATCAAGTCAGGAGGGGCACAATTATCTACCAAGAGATGCTTTCTATGATTTCGATTAGCTAGGGGTGTGATCAAGCTAGAAAGGACACAATTGTCTACCATGAGAAGAGCTCTCTATATTTACGATCACCCAAGGACGTGATCACTCACAAGGAGCCATGATTATAACTAGAGAATGCATGTTTAGTGGTGTGCTTAATCTAATACGTTGATTGCTTGATCACATAGCAGGCGAGAAGTCATGTTTTGACCCATTTTTGAAATTTGACCATTTGGAGCTAAATTTTTAGGGATTTTTTGTCTTTTCACCCTCCCCCAGCTAGTTTTCGCTTGTACTTCCCTTAAAAGCTTTCAATGCTCATTCTTGCAACATAAGACACAAGTTCATTCAATACAAAGAGTATTCTCTTTTCTCTCCGTTACTTGTTCTTTATGAGTGAGTAGGTAAATTCAACACTTCCAAGCTCAAGTCAAACTAGGTCATTTGGGTGTATTCCGGTGGTTCGTTACCTACATTTGCTAGTGTGGTGTTTGGTCTTCTGGTTGTATAATTTTAATTTATTGCAAAGGTTTGCCCCATGTAAGGTACATTCTTTCTCGGTTAACTATTGTGCAATCTCACCAATTATCCTTTAATTTCCTTATTATCTTCTTTACTTCCATTTTCCATAAAATTCCCTAACCATTTTCAGTTCTTGCTTTCACTTGTTCACATCAAAGTGGTATTAGAGCCGACTTAATTGAGTTCCTAAATCTGGTTAATTGGTTAGATTTCATTTTTTTTTGCTTCCCATTTTAAATCAAAAAATATCAAAACAATTAAATATTGTGGCTATTGGAACTTAGTTTGTGAAATTATGTGCATTTTGTTAGGAGGTAATTGTTGTTGAAGTTGGGGTGCTCTTGTTGGAAATTGTTAGTGCATTTTGGTTAGTTGGACAATTGTGGTAATTATGAAGATAGGAACAAAAAAAGAAAATAAATTGAAGAAAATCAGTACAAAGAAAAAAAACAAACAGAAGTAGAAAAGGAGAAAAAATTGGAATTTTTTTATTGGGAGTTGTTTGGAACTTTCGTTGTCAAATAGATCCCGAGTAGTTCAGATCAAGTGGGACACAAGAGCTTTCCCAACTCTGTCGCAGTTTAAGCCTTACGATCGATCGTGCATACAGACGCTCAATCATGCTACAAAAACTTGCCAAGATTGCGAGCATGCCATGCACGATAGAGCACCTATCCCTACCCAATCGCTCGCCTTTCACCTCCAGATCGATCACCTAACTATTCTTTCATCCAAAATTTATTCCTTTGCATCTGGATCAATTCTATAGCCTAATTTCCCTAATTCCACACCATTCTACTGGCATTTGTTGGGTTGTTGAACTTAAAAATCATTCTAAATCATTAGAAGCAACTTAGTTTGGATTGGTAAGATTTCTTGAGTGACTTTCATTCTTGTACATTTTATACATATATACACTTGCACACGCACACACATCTTTCACCCTTTTCCTTTCAAAATGTCCAATAGTTAAACAGGTTCAATCGAAGAAAACTATGACATGAAATTGATGCTTGAGCTCATCCAAGGTGAGATGCAACGGATATCCCAAACAGTTAAAGGAATGTATGACCAATTAGAGAGGGTTGAGGCCTCTTAAACCACAAGGACAAGGGAAGACCCGTCACCACACGATGGAGGGTTAGGGACTGAGAGTGTGGCCCAAGGGCTGAACAAAGGTCACCAAACAATTATTTAGATAACAATGAAGACATGTTAGATAAGCCAGCATGACCACAAAAAAGGAGATTGACACATGAAGATGAGGATGAGCTTAAGGGAGTTGAGCTTAAGGTGCCACCATTCATGAAAAATCCAACTTAGAGCTTTACCTTGAATGGGAAAGAAGAGCAAAAATAGTGTTTGATTGCTACTAGTACACTGAGAAGTAAACATTGAGTTCATCGACTATACCATCATTTGATGGGATTAAATTGTGACAAGCCAAAGAAAAGCTGATGAAAAGCCAATTAAGACATGGACGGACTTGAAGGTGGCTATGAGGTGGAGGTTCATTCCATCACATTACTATGGGGACCTTTATCAAAGGTTGTATGGATTAACTCAAGGATCTCAAAGTGTTGAAAATTACTTTAAAAAGATGTATGTTTTAGGAGTTTGAAGATGTATTTTTGGAAGAGTTGCCCAACGATTTACCACCTACTTGTGGAATTGAACACCAAATTGACTTGTTGCTTGGAGCTTCAATTCCAAATCGACCCACTTATAAGGTAAACTTAGAAGAGGCCAAGGAGATATAACACTAAATAAGAGAATTGCTAGAGAAAGGGTGGGTTCAAGAAAACATGAGCCCTTGTCTCATATTGGTCCTTATGCCTGAAAAGAATGTGAGTGGCAAATGTGTGTTGATTGCCAAGCTCTAAACACCAACACAGTAAATTATTGCTACCCTATTCCCTATTTGGATTATATGTTAAATGAATTGCATAGTGCTAGTATATTCATTGGAATTGATTTGAAAAGTAGGCACCATCAAATTCGAATGAGGGAAGGGGATGAATAGAAAACAGTATTTAAGACTAAATTTGAATTATATGAATGGACTATTATGCTTTTTTGGTATTAATAATGCCTATAGCACATTTATGCGGTTAATGAACCATGTCCTACATGATTATATTAGTAAATTTGTTGTTGTATACTTTGATAATATCTTGATATATAGTAGGAGCATGGAAGAGCATGTTGAGCATGTGCAGCGAGTTTTGGTTACATTAAGGCAAGAACATTTACATGCTAACCTAAGGAAATGTGTATTTTGTACAAACCATTATATTTTTTTAGGATTAATTGTTAGTCCATAGGGAATACTTGTTGATGAAGAGAAAATCAAAGCCTTTCAAAAATGGCCCATGCTTCAATCCATTGGAGAGATTAAAGGCTTCTACGGGTTAGCTAGCTTCTACCAACAATCACCATTGCTACCCTAGTGACTATTATGATCAAGAAAAATGAGAAATTTAGATGGGGTAAAGCACAACATGATGCCTTTGATACCCCTAAACAACCATAATCCAATGATATAAGCTATTCATGAGAAATGTTGTACCAGCTAACTGATTACAAAAATAAATATAACGCACATTACCTATAAAATAAAATTCCTAATTCTCTTAATTAATAAAGAAATGGAAATTATGTACTTAAGCCCATTGGGCAAAAGTAAATAGTCCATAATGTAATAACATGGCTAGAAGATAGTCTAAATAAAGTCGTCCTAATTGCGGTGGTTGCAACAATGGCTCCACTAATTACCTTGATCACCACTTCATGCTTCGCAAGCATCCTACTTCTGACCAGATATTGATATAAGTATAAATATGAGATAAAGCACTAGAATCCAAAATCCAAGGAGTATAAAATACACCAATATAACAGGATACACAATGAACATAAAGTAAGACCTCTAGCACCCTTGTTTAGGCTGTTGAGGTACTCGACATAATCCCTCTTCCATTACCTATCCTTGTTACAATGGATACACTTTCTTTTATTAGTAAGAGCCTTGACCTTCTTGATACTCCTACTCACCTTGGGAACATAGGCCTCTTCTTCTTCATTTTATCCTTTTCTTCTTCATTTTGTCCTTCTTGGTCTTACCAAAAGAGGTAATTGCAGTAAGAATTGCCTCCTGCCCCTTCCTTTTCATGGTTTATTGTGCAGTCACTTGCTTATTGAGGAGCTCAGTCAATGTGTACTCTATATCATTCAAATGATAATTTATGATAAACTATAAGGAGTTTGAAAGTAGCAAAAGGATCAAATTCATCTATGAATTGGTGTCTGTGATAAAGTCTAGTGACTCAAGCCTCTTAATGAGCAAAATCATTTTAAGAACATGCTCACTAATGTCACCACCAACTGCCATGCACATCCTGAACAACTACTTGAATATCTCATATCAAGTAATACAACTCTGTTCACCATACATCTATTGCAAGTGATATAAAATCTCTTGAGTACTGGCCATGCTCTCATGAGTCCTTTAGAGATCATTGATCATAGTAGCCAGCATACAGCTCTAAACTTATAGATTGTCCTGCACCCATTTCTTATAGGTGGCTTTCTCCTCCTCACTAGCCATCTCAATAGGGGTTAGTTTGTAATTATCTTGAATAATTTATACTCTCTTTGTATTAATCGAGACCATAATGTTGTCTTGGACCCAAACACTAGAATGGTTTCAAAATTTGAGAATAGTTCGCAATCCTATAAGAATCAACAAGATCTGGGAAGCTATCATCCCATTCTTCTAGAAAAAGGTTTTCCTTGTGAAGTCTAGCCTCTCAGTTAGTATGACTAAGGCCAAAAGAAGGAAACCTACTACTACCAAGGCCAATGGGACAAACGTGAGATCCAATGCACATGTTGGCAAAGGAAAGAGTTTCTGATGTGATAAGGACACTAAATGAGGAATTGCATTGAATGCCTTAATAGCCTAAAAGATGTCACTGGAGATGAGAAACTTTATGTTTATGAGGCATCCCATACCACTGGTGTGTTTTTGGCAACTTGGATCTTGAATTCAGGTGCACCTTTTCATATTTACGCATCAATTCAAAATTTAATCAAGAGTAGATCGCTTGAAAAATGAGAGGTGGTATGATAGGCACCGCTTTAGTTAGGTTATCATCTAGTCATATTTTAAACTTAATTAGGCTAAAAAATATTGTCACTGTGCCTTTATTAGTAAAAGAATGTTATGAATTTTCTTTTAAAGATAATATATGCCACATTTATTATCGTAATAAATTAGTTAGCGCAACCTCATTGGTAAAAGGCCTTTTATTACCTATATTTGAATGATGAAGCTATAATGAATACAGTTTCCAACAAATGTGATGGGAATGAATTAAATTCCCAGCAATTATAGTATTCTAAACTAGACCACATTGGAGAGGGAAGAATGAGCAAGTTGAAGAAAAATAGGCTTTTTAGCCTAATGGAAAGGAACTCAATACTATTTGTGAACCTTATATCGTAGGAAACATGGCTAAGAGTCCAATTGATAGGCATGTCAAAAGGCCATGAAGGTGTTAGATTTAGTCCACACCGATATTTGTGGACCATATTCAACCCTTCTCCAAATCAAATGGCATGAGTGGATATGACCTCATTATTCTCAGTCTTAACTATGGTCATCCAACCCTTCTTTGGACCCACTTGTAAAGGGCTTATCCAAGAGCTATTAGAGGTTTAGTAATTTTGTACTTTCTTTGTCATAACTTCTTACATTGAAAGATTCAACCTTCTTTGATGTTCTAATGAAGGCCAAATTGAATCCTCCATAAGAATTCTATGCATGCAAATGGATGGAGAAATTCCCTTTAAATAAAAAATATACCATCTTATTGCGCTATTATGACACCTAAAGGTAGCAAGTAGTTTTTCAACATGCTCCGTCTTAAGAAAGGTGAAAATAATATCAGGGAGAGTTGAATTCTCTCCTAATAATATATACAGAAGATCATCAGGGAGAGGTTTAAGAGTTAAATCATCAAAAGTCAAAAGAGATTGCTCAAATTTTATATGGAATTTTTCAAAGAAATTTTCTATAGGGGCATCCTGCTTAGCAAAACCATCAAGATTAATATCATGGAATTTCAAAGTGGAAAGGTGCCTTATTACCTATTAAAATTTACAATCCCACATTTCAACTCATCCTATACAAGAAACTCCCTTGCATATTCTTTCACATAAGATTTAATAACATCCACCCTCTTACAGTTAGATGTATCACTTGGAAATTTCAAAGCATGATAAATGTTAAATTTAACTTCATCATAATTCACTTGCAAAGCAAGAGAACCATTTTGAATGTATGTTATGGCCTTACTAGTGGTCAAGAATGGACGACCAAAAATAAGTGACACCTCCTTATCTACTTCCATATCTAGTACCATAAAGTTGACTAACGGAATTAATCTGTCAACTTTGACTAAAACATCTTCTATGATTCCCTTAGGAAAAATCAAAGAACAATAAACCATTTGAAAGAAAATCTTAGTGGGCTTGATCTCTTCTATTCCTAGCTTTCAAAAATAGAATGAGGCTTTAAATTGATACTTGATCCTAAGGCACACAATGCATTCTCAAAATTTGTTTTACCAATTATGCAAGGAATTGTGAAACTGCCCAAATCTTTCATCTTTTGTGGAATGTTGGGAAAGACCATGGTGTGATATATCTTAGAAAGTTTAACATCCCTTCTTTAGTCTATATCCTCTTTTTGGAAATTATTTCCTACATAAACTTCCCGTAGTTCGCCATCTATTCAATTACCTTTACTAAAGGAATATTTATGCAGATCTTTTAAAGATATCAAGAAACTTGGAGAATTGTTTATCTAATTTTCACTTATGGAAGCACTAAAACTATGGAGAATGATGTCGAGGATGACCTGTGAAAGCTATTCCATTATGCATAGATTCCTCTTTTTCTTTTTGTTTCTTCGTGATCTCTTCAATTAGCTTTTCATCATTAGGTGATTTTTTAAGATTCTTTTGTAGCTTTATCTTCTGGTTGGATGACCAATTCACTACTTGTGTTTATGGAATAACATTGATTTCTTAAATTGGGTTCATGTTAACTAGTGAAAAAGATATAGAAGGTTTTTCTTCAAGAGCATACATCTTAGATTTCCTAATTTTTCATTGAAGCTCCTAAATCCCCGATATGGGTTTCTAAACTATCCAACCTGGTTTCAAACTTTTCATGCCGCTTTGTAGATTCCATGACAAAGGAAGTCACCAAATCCTCTGAAGATTGTTTCTTTTTAGGAGAAGGTTGACTATATCTAGGTGAAGTACTAATAATATTTTTCATATTTTCATATGAGAAATTCTTATGATTACATAATCTAAGATGATATTAATTTAGAAAATTATAGTAAGGAGTAAAAGCATGATCATTAATGTAATGTACTTGCTTAATGTCACCCAAACTATCCCCAACAAAGGTACTTGCCATACCTTCATGAGAGCTCTTAGATGAGTCCTTGGCTTGCTCAAACTAAACTTGAGTACTTAAGGCCATTAAGTGATTGACCTTAAACAAGCCTGCTGCAACCCTTCTGGACTAATTCCTTTTATTTGACCAATGGTAGTTGTTAGCTAACATTTGCTTAAGTAGACGATAAACTTCATTTGATGTCATCTTAAGCATATTACCAATAGCAGCACCCTCCACTGACATCTTAGTTTGACCTGTAAGACTATTATAGAACAGTTGGGTTTGGAACCAATCTTCATAGCCATGTTAAGGGCATCTACACAATAAGTCTTTGAAATGCTCACATGTCTCATACAAAGGCTTATGATCCAACTGTTAGAATTGAGCAATCTCACTATGAAGTAGAGGGGTTCTTGGAAGGACAAAAAAATTATTTAAAAAATTTTAGGATGTTCCTCCTAAGAATTTTTGTTTCCAGGCTATAAAGAATGCAACCACTCTTTCACCTTATCCCAAAGTGAGAATGGGAAAAGCCTCAAATAGATGGGGTCTTTCGTAATGCCATTCATCTTTATTGTGTCATAAATTTCATGGAAGGTGACCAAATGAAGATTAAGGTCCTCATAAAACAATCCCCCATATTGCTTTTGTTAAACCATAGTTATTAGTGATGGCTTCAACTCAAAGTTATTGGCTTGGATGTTGTCATTGAATGCCAAAGAAATTTTAACGTGTAATAGGTTAGGAGAAATCCAAAAGTGCTGTAAGTGTAGGAGGATTTTGTATTTGAGAAGGTGGATTCTAAATCAAATTTGAATTATTTTGAACTTTTCCATCTCCAAAGTCAGACTTTTCTTTAGTCTCTTTTCTGAACCTACAACAAGTTTTTTTTTTATCTAAGGATCAAACTCAAGGTCTTCTAACTCTACACTTTGATGCTTAAACTAGTGGAATCCTAAGAACTAAGGTCAACTGTTATAACCTAAAATTAACCTAAAAAGCAAGTAAACTACTAGCTAACATAACTAGACTTGATCTAGAGTTTAGCAAAAGTCACAATAGTGGCATTAAATGACAAACTCAACCCTAAACAACGACACCAATAAACTTGATCACATATAAACAGAGTTTGTGATACACTACAAGCACTTAATATTAGGTTACAGTACTACAATGAGCATGAGTATCGTCCCATTGGGATTGGTAATCAAACCATACTAGCCACTACTATCAATTGCTAAATTCAAGTTAAACAATCTAAATACATCCAGAGATGAAAATAATAAAAAGCAAAGCAACGTAAACTACAAGCAAGTTATTATTCACCACACATCATAATATAATATGAAGATAATTAGAATACAAAAATTTTCTAGGAAATCAATCTTACTCCTTACTAGATTTAATTATTCAACTAATTTTAACACCCTTTCCGTCCATCTATTGATCAAAGATTTCAATTTTATTTTCATTAGCTCCCTTGAGTATTGAATGGAAATCTACATGAATTAATTAAGAACCATCTCTCAGTCTCATCCCGTTCAAATACATGCATTTAATCACACCTTATTTTTTTATTAGGATCCTCCTATTTTAACTCAAAATTTCACCTAACGTATGTACCTTAATTCTATTGCATAAAATTAGCTCTTTTAAGTTTACAAGCTCACTCATAACAAATTATCCAATCAAATAGACATATCTGGAATTAAACACACATAGCACAAATAATTGAACAAAAATATTACATTAAAACTAAATAGAATAAAATAAATCATAGTTTGGATTCGTTTGAATGAATCCTAGGCACTAGAATTTTAGCCAGATATATTCTTAATTGATCCTATCATAAAACTTATTCAACAACACGTTAGTGGGAAGTAGAAAAGAAAAGGGAAATGATAAATTAAGGGATTATTGCTAGATCGCCGATCTGCACTTTCTACCCATGATCTCCTAGATTTCTTTCCAAAATTCTTCTTCTTGATCTTTGCATTATTTGGACAAATTTCTCTCGATTTTTCCCTAAAAGCAACACTCCCCCCCCCCCCCCCTCTCTGGTCTCTTTTCAATGTCTTTTTTTTTTCCTTCTTAAAGGAATTAAGGTTGTTTGGTCTTGAAACTCATTTTTTCCAATTTTTCATTATTTGAATTGATCTAACTTGTCGTTGAATCAATCATTGTCGATTTGCCTTGTTCTAGATCATTCCATTATTGCACTGGATCAATCTTCATCTTTAATATTTCATTTTAGGTAATTCATCTACTCAGTTACTTCAGGCTCCTTCTACTTTTTCTTGATTGCCCTGCTACCTTTACCTATCCATTAGTCTAGGGGTGAGTTACCGAGCTAGTCTTTTGTTGTATTTCATCTCCTTACACTATTCTTGAATTTTTTTTACCTTAAAATTCTCTGTTATTGCAAATATTAGATCCCTAAGTAGCCTGTATCTACATACTATGTTCTTCCACAACTGAAACACAATCATCGCTATAGTCAACTATTTAATCTTCTCTAAATACGCTTTCATGCCTTCCTCTTTTGTTTCAAATTCTCTTAAGGCTTAACATTCTCTAAATACGCTCTTCCTTTAAGAGTTGCACTAACTTTTCCTTAAGTCTTACTAGAAGTATTACTCCTACCTTAGTGCTTATCTTCCTTCTTAGGCATATCACTGCATTTAGCAGCTGTTCTCTAAGTTGTATTGATGTTTCATTGTTTTATTAGACTTCTTGTTACTCATCACTTCTTGCTCTAATTAACTCTATGTAAGATTTTTTGATATTATTTAGTCTCCTTTTACTAACCCTATCCCTTTTTTAGTAGGAAATTTCATGACCAAATGATATGTTGAGGCAACAACTTGAAATTCAATTAGCATTGGTCTTTCGAGAATGAGATTGTAGGCCAAGATATGGTAACCACAAAGAATAGGATAGTCTTGAGTTTCCTTACTTCCGCTTGCCCTATTATTATTGCAAGGGCAATCTTTCCGTGGGGCTATGTCACCTCTCTTGTGAAACTAGATAGCACACTATTTATTGCCTCCAAGACAGCCTTTTCAAACCTCATTTTTTCAAATGCTTTTACTGATAAGATATTGACCAAGCTACGTCCATCTACCAAGCATGGGGCTACATCATAACTCTATATCAACAATTACCACTAGTACGTCTTGGTGTGGGGTGATTACCCTTTCTAGGTCTTGCCCCCAAAGCTCAATTCAACTTCACTTTCTCTTATCATTCCTCTGGTTAGCATTGCCATTACTTTCCTATTTCTCAAGCTACTTTGAGGTTCCCTCCTGAGATCATGCCTATAAAAACCCCTTTTTTGGCATTTCCCCCTTTTTTAACTTTAGACCTTTTCCTGTATCTACCTAATCTCCCTTTCTAACAAACTCCTACAACCACCTTTTTTTATTAGATTTTCAATTTGTACTCTTAAATTAACACATTTGTCCATAGTGTGCCCATATTCATTATAAAACTTACAAAATCGAGCTTGCTTTGAATTTTTCAATAGAGTATGTGATCCTTTTAGCCACTTTAAAATTTCAATATGCTGTATAAAAGTTAGTTTTTGTTCCATACTGAGCCAAAAAGGTGTGAAATTAAAGGGCTTAGTTTTCCCTACTGGAGGGACACTTAGTGTTGGTGAAGGCAACTTCATCCTTTTTGAGATTTGCATCGACTTCCTCCCTTCCAACCCCTCTCTCCATGTTTTATCCCTATTAATATATTTTTCCACTTTAGCTAAGGACTCATCAAAGTCTCTGGCCAACCTCATAACTAAGGATCTGAAAAAAATAAAAAAATCTCCTCTTAACCCCTATGCAAAAGCACTAGCTAAAGCCTCCTATATAGCTAAAGGTATCTCTAAGGCTGCCTTGGAGAATCGCTTCACATATTCTCTTAACGACTTCTCATTTTCTTACCTCATATTGAATAATGACATGGGCAATCGTTCATATCTCTTACCGCTAGCAAACTAATATAAGAAAAGGGAAGAAAAATAACTGAAAGTACGTATGATTCTAGTTAGGAGTTGATTAAACTATCTTTGTGCTGACCCTCTTAGCATAGTAAGAAAGTCCCTACAGTTGATTTCTTCATAATGCTAATGCAGAAGTGCTTGATGTTTAAATTCTGTCAAATGCTCCATAGGGTTGGAGGCCTCATTATATTTAGGGACATTGACAAGCCTGAAGTTTTTAGGCAAGGAATCCCATCAGGATCTCCTACATAAATGGAAGGCTTTCCTTAGACTTTTCCTCAGTCCTATTCATTTCTTCTAACTACTAATAAATGTTAGTGAGCTTTCTTCCTATTTTAGAGAGCATAGTTCCTCCTTTTCCCTTCTTAGTTTTTTCCGTGCTACAAACCATAGCTGAGCAATCAACCTCATCTTCAATTCTTCTATTCCCTCTTCCTTGCAGTTTTTTCAGGGCAAACACTACTGTTGCCTCCATTATCTTATTCAATTATTCAATTGTCTTATCGATATCTGAACTAAACCTAGCACTACAAGTCCAGGTTCCTGAAATCTCAACACCTTTCTTGATAGTGCTTTTAGGAACAATGTAATATCCTACTACTCCTCATTTCCTGTTGATGCTCCCATTTCTTCCCTTGCCATCGGTACCCTTTAGCTCCTCATTCCCACAAACAACACCTATGTTGACATCACACACTTAGTGTATGCATGACATCAGCCTCTCCTATCTTCTACTAGTTTTTGTATTATCTCCTAATCAACTTGTTTATTTAGTTTAAAGAAGTTGATAATTTATGCAGTATGAATTAGTATAGTTATGCATATTCCAGAAATCATAGGTGATCATGCTTCTTTGCGCTAGGTTGTACTGTTCAAATTTTAGGTTTTAATTTTAAGAAATCTGATTGTATCTTTTCTTTTCTTTTACATACTTAAGTTAAGTGTAGACTCTTATGAGCAACCCTGTAGAGGATATCATATTTATCAATAAGCAAATATACAATTTACATTCAACTTTATCCAAAGGGAAGGGGATGAAGAAGCTCATATGCTGGCATGAAATGCTAGAAGAGACTTAATGTATACAGATGTGCAAGACTGATCACATTTTGGATTGATTTTTTTTTTTTCAATTATTTGAAGTTCTCTAATACTATTCGCAAGATATTGGTGAAATGAATGGATTTCTTCAAAACAAAAACAAGAAGAAGAAGAACCACTTTTCAAGACTTTTAGCATTATTCATTCTTCATATCATTTATCTAATTCAATTTAAGCTTTTTTAAATTTTTACACAAGAATTTGTTTGATTCTTATTTTTTAGGATTTGAATGTGTTTCAACCACTTTACTTGGATTGTTAGTGTAACAATTTTGTGAGTTCAATAAATTACTACATCAACATTTCATTTCTTTATAAGGTTCAATAGCAATTTGTCATTTGTATCTGTATTTGAATTTGTTTTTTATGTATTATAACATGTTAACACTTAATACTTATTTCAGGCATTAGACTATAAGCAATTGAATACCATACAAGTGTCTTTTTATGATCAAATTATTTATTCCATTTAAAATACTATTACTTGAAAATAAATGATACAGTTAGATCATGAATATTTTACATAGCGTAGAAGTTGATGATTTATGTTCTAAAGTGACGCACATGCATTCAATTTTTATTAATTAAAATTTTAAGTTATATTGAAAATTGTACCAGACTCCATAAAACCACAACTTTGATTTTTTAAAGTTTTTAAAACGATAAATTCAATTTTTTAATAAATTAGTATGTGGAAATTTGATTTAAAATCAATAAAAAAATAAAAATCCCATTGTAATCGTTTCTAATAAAAGATACTATACGGGAGTATCTATAATCCATAGACAGCCAGCCACATTAATCGATAGTTGGGTAAATAATTAGATGAAAGAGAAAATTCGTTAAAAATCGTAATTTTTTCGCTTTACATTTTACTATAAGTCAAAGAGCATTAAAAAAATTATATGTGATTCTATAAATATATATATATTCATACACACACACACACACACACATATATATATGGAGCATGAAAGCGAGATGATAAGGGAAACAAAAAAGTGAATGCATTTAAGTAATCAAAGACAAACACAAGTACAATAAAACTAGGTACACAAAGTGAATTACGTGAATTTCCTTGAGGAAATTTTTGTGGCGACGGTTACAAATACAAGCAAAACAGAAACCGTAAGAATGTCTATAAACTTTCGACGAAAGGCAAATTGGAAACTTCGGTCGTACGTACTTTAAGACAAAAGTTAACAGCTTTCTGATTGGTAAGTGCAGTAAATATTTATAAATGGGCCCCCTTGACCAGATAATTTAGGATGCATTTGGATGGAAACATTTAAAAGAATATATTTTAAATTTATAATATGTATTTTAATAATTAAATATTTTAATTTTTATTTTAAATTATATATTTTATAATTATGATAAATTTTAAATTTCTTATATTTGAAGTTATTTAAAAAAAATTAAAATATTTTTTTAAAATTCAAATCCTTCAAATCAAATGGACTCTAGTTTATTCATGGAGTGTCCAAGTCAACATCGCTGTTAACTCCTTAAACGTTATTGCAGTCAAATTCACGGCTCTGAATTCAAATGTTTTAATTCCAAATTGGTTTTTATTGGACTTGTAGATTAAGGACCAAGCAACACACACACACACACACACACACATATATATATATAATGTCCCATTTTAATTGGATGGTTTAGATGTAAAGAAAATTTTTCAAAGAGAATTTCAAATCTGTAATATATGGGAGATTTTAAATTCACTATAGTGCATTGAAATTGATGAATCTAAATGAATGGATTTCAAATTTATAATAAATTTATCTTACTTGTTTGGTTGACAACAAATTCAAATTATTAAATGTCTTTTTAAACCATGATTTTTCTTATTTAGATGACAACAAATTCAAATAATTAAATTCTCTTTTTAAAGTACAATTTTAACACTTGTAGTGGATTTAAAACTCTTGTTATTTGAAATAATTTTTGAAATACTTTATTCAAATCTAAATTCTTTAATCTGTATATCCATAATTATTAAAATTATAATTTAAAATTTTAAATAACGTTATCACCCAAACTAATTACGAATTTAAAATTCCTTCTATCAAATTCTTTAATCCAAATCGAAAACGAAAATAGATCCGCGATGGCAGCCAAGAAACCCATTACAGCTGAAAGCAACATCACATGGCATCTAATGGAGGAGCAGTCCGCTCGGCCAGATTAATATTTTTAGAATTTTAAGGAAAATGATTTGAGGACAACCATCTAATCTATCGATCGCATGTCTATCATTGGGTGCAATGCACCGACCCGAATGCTGTTGTGGTAACAAATAGTATATATAATTGCCCGTAACAGAGCTCAAATTTATCAAACTCTCTCTCTCTCTCGCTCTATATTTTGATAAATTTGAGCTCTGTTACGGGCAATTAGCGTTGATAGGAAGGCAAGAGATAGCAATATTAAAAGGTCACCACCAGCTCAACAAGAATCAATTGACAGGTCTTTTACAGTTCAGACAATCAAGAATAATAAATTCCCCGAAATGAGATGAATATGATCAAAACATTACAAGAACAGAAATAAAAAAACAGTAACAAATGCGCCATATATTCTTAATTAGCGAATTTCAATCATGAGCAACCGAGTCAGCCACCACTTAAGAAGACTCCCCAACACAAAAAGAGAACCTTTGGAATGCAAGTGCTTCTAGGCTGGTAGTTTGCCCGAATCTTCACCACCACGCTCTTCTTCTGCAACACGGCTAATATTATCACTGGGGTCCTGTGAACCCTTATGACAAAGCATTTCAATCTTGCCAACCACCTCCATCATCGTAGGCCGGTTGTCTGGGTATTGGGCAGTGCAGTCAACTGCGAGCTGCAAGAGCTGAACCATATCCTCCTCAACATTCTGATATCGGAGAAGCTCAATATCGAAGACTTCTGCTGTCCACTCTTCTCGGACAACAGACTGGACCCATCTAGGGAGATCAACGCCATCTTCGTTCATCAGTGAATGGGTCGGAGCCTTACCCGTCAGCAATTCCAATAGCAACACTCCAAAACTGTAAACATCTGCCTTTTGTGAGACTTTGCGAGGATCTGTTACCTCGGGTGCCCTATAGCCAGCAACACGGTTTGGAGTGGTAGCAGGGGCAGCAAGCTGAGCAAGACCAAAGTCAGATATGCAAGCTTGATATGATTTAGTTAGGAGAACATTTGATGACTTGATGCTCCCATGGGAAATGGTTGAGCCTCGTGAGTGAAGGTATGAAATTCCTTTGGCAGCACCAAGAGCGATCGCGGCCCTTGTCTCCCAGTTTAATGGCGTCCTGCCTGCTCCCTTGTTTCCTACAACGTCGAAAGCAGACATATTAGAGGTTAGGGAAAATTGAGAAGTAGTGTCCCTCCAGTAAGAATAAAGTTTAATCTTAAGGAAAAAAATACGATAGAATTCATCATATAGACTAATTGATAAAGACAGGCATGTAGTCTTGAATAAAATCTATAGTGACTAAAGAACAAAATGGAATCCGTATCTGAATTTATTCGCTAACATAAAGTGAAATAACAAAATTGCGCTCAGTGTACTCTGCTAGGACATTGCCAAGATGCATCGATAAAGCACCCCCACCTAGAGACGTTTAAATCCGGATTTCACGATTAACAAAATTGCTGACAAGTACGCCAAGACTCTTCAACAATAATTCAAATCGTGACACAACAGAACAAGTCCAGGGCTCCACGGAAGACAGATTGAATTTGCACCAAACTATATAAAAATGCCTGATCTTATAATTATAGCCAATTTCAGACGAACGGCTTACAGTCTGTCTGTTCAACAGATACTTTGAAAACAATACCAGATAAGAAGAAACCGACAGGCAGGAAGATATTAGACCGTTGGAAACATCTCATTTCAGCTACACAAATTTCTACAATTTGCATGTTTTGCTGCTTCATTCGCGCCTGCTTCGCAATTGACGATCTTGGGAATCATTCGAAATCGTTGGCAGTGCAGGAGAAACATTAATCAAAATTAAAGTCAACAATCCCTTCCCACCTCCCGAAAGATAAAAATCAGATCCAGACACCGAAGGAAAACAAAGGCCCAGATTTTAATTTCCAAATGAGAAACAGAAACATATCAAAAGATAAAAATCAAATGCAGACAACAAAGCAAAACAAAGATGCATGTTAATTTCCAAATGAAGAACGGAAACATATCAAAATCTCCAATAAACACAGTGCTGCATGTCCGAACATAAAAGGCAACCAAGATTAACGAGATCTACAATTCCGATACCTAAAGAAAGAATTACATTCGATCAAGTAGAAAAACACGATCAAAATCAGAGGGCATTAACAAAACTCATACCGTGTAACAAAGCAGACAAGCTCCCAATCGGCAAGTAATCGTACACAAGCAACTTCTCATCCCTATTATAGTGATAAGCCCTTAAAGGCACCAAATTCTCGTGATTCATTCTCCCAATCTCGTCCATCTTTTCCCTAAACTCCTTCTCCCCCATAGTAATATCTCTCAGCCTCTTCACTGCCACTGCCAGTCCGGTCCCCATAACGGCCTTGTAGGCTGTCCCCAGAGTTCCCTTCCCCAAAACCTCAGCCGATGCCCTCAACAAATCCTCCAAATCAAAATTCCCTCCTGTATTTCCCATAACCACTAGCCCCTTCTTCCCACCGCTAATCAAACTTCCTTCTCCCTTCCCCTTCTCCTTAGCTACCGATGCAGCAGCAAAAGTGCTAGTGGTGCCATCCCTTCCTCCACCACTCTCTAACGTCTTCTCCCGAGGAATCTCAACTTCTTGCTCCTTAGCCACACTCGCATGCTTCAAACCCACTCCCTTTCTAGCCAAGATTCTACACAAACAGAACACCAGCAATAAGATCAAGAAAAACCCGAGTACCGCACCAATTATTATCCCAGCAATGGCTCCACCAGACAGTTTCTTGTGTTTTCGGATACCACAAGAATTAAGGGGTTCACCACAGAGTGAATTCCCGGAGAATGAGCTCTTGGGCTTTCCAGACAGCCCTTTTGGAATCTGTCCGGCAAGATTATTGTTCGATACGTTGAACTGAACAAGACTGGGAATGTTCACGTCGGGAAGGCCACCCGAGAAATGATTATTCTGCAAGCAAAGGGTACCTAAACGGGTCAGTTTATTGAACGAAGGGGAAAGCAGGCCGGAGAAATTGTTTCCTGATAAATCCAACCGCACAATGGGCGTCAGAGAAAATAAGGAGTCCGGGATTTGACCACTGAAAAAATTGTGCTGCAAATAAAGGCTGCGAAGAGAAGTGAGAGAAGAAAAGAAATCAGCCGGAAGTGGACCCGAAAGCGCGTTGTAACGGAGGCTGATCGTCTGCAGATTGGACATATTCGAGAGAGTGTGGGATGGCAACTGACCGGATAGTCCCATTCCAGGGAGGTGGAGCTCCACGACGGAGGAGTTGTCGGGCGAGCAGACCACTCCGGTCCACGAGCAGGGAGTGCGGCTTGAGAGGTCCCAGAGGAGGACGCGGCCGCCCACAGCAGTGCGGAGGCCTAAGAGGGCGGCCCGGTCAGAAGCGATGTCTGGTGCGGCAGAGGGGAGGAGGATGGTGGCCGCGAAGAGGAGGAGGTGGGGTATACTAAGTCGCCACATTTTGAATGAAATGTGGGAATGGAAAGCCCACGAAAGAAGTTCTCTGAATTTCTAGAAGTGTTTTGCGGGTTTTTTCAGGTTTAAAGGAAGTGAGGAACTGAATGAGTGGGTTTCATGTTGTCTTGCTTTTCTTGTCTGAGCCAGTTGTTCTGGTTTGTTTATTGGGGGAGGGAGAGAGATGGATACTAATCGTAGTCAAGTGCGAAACGTTGGCGAGTGAATTTCTTTTGATGTATTACAAATTACAAATACGATGACAACCCACGTTCCCTTTGTTAGGCCAGCCTATATTTCTATTATATATTATTATTATTATTATTAGTTGTTAATCTTGGTTCTGCCGCGGCTTCTACTTGTTCTTATTATTATTTTTATTATCTAATTTATATATTAAGAATATAAATAAATTTAGTTATATAATGTATAATTACTGAAACATTCTTTATATATTTAATGTTCACTATGTTCCTTAGATTTTCATTTAATCGTGCATTTTAAATTTTAATTTATTCTAATTTCTCATTAAGTTTCTTTCTTTCTTTTATCAGCTTATAAATTTTAGTAATAATATAATATTTTTATATAGAAGAGCATGTGTCTCTTTCAGTTTTAATTTATAAAATTCTCTCTTTCAATTGTGTCTCTTAAAAATTTAACTTAATCTATTTTTTCATAATTACAATATTTTTATATCTTATTTTATAAGGAATTTAATATATTTGTTATTAATAATTATGATTATAATTATAATTATAACTGTTCGCATAAACTTGTGGAATTAGTATTCTTTATTGTTTGATACACAAATATTTCTAGAATTAAAAAATAAGAAAAACTATAAATTATTCTTAAATAAGATTATTAATTAAGTCAAAATTATAAATAATTTATTAAGTATCTCGGTTAAAAATTACAAATCCTGTCTCTAAAATTGGTGACTTGTGGATAGAAATCATTTTAATTTTGTATAATATCAGTTTTGCTTTCATATTAATTGTGGTAGCATTGTCAAAAAATAAATAAGGAAATGAAATGAATCAAAATTGAAAACCTGCGCATTAATTATCAATGCTATAATATTAATTGAGGCTAATTTGGTTCACTGTGAATTCATAATATTATTTTTATGTAATATAATTATATGATTACCACTAATTAAAGAGGTCAAACATATTGAAATATTATTTCTAATGTATCATTATTATTTTCATTATATCTACTGTACTATTTTATTATTGAATAGAAATTATTGATGCATAATATGAAATTATAAAATTGAATTTATTTGAATTTTTTCATCATTTTCTTTCTCCCTTTCTTTTTAACTTTTTATTTTTATACATGATAGTTCTTAAATTTTCTCTTCTTTTAAATTCTTCTGTATTATTCTTTATTTTTATTTTACATATTTATATACTTTCAATTCTAAATTATTTTATTTCTTAAATAGAATAATTTCATAATTTATAAATAAATTTAAATACACTTTAAGGGTATGATTTTATTAATATTAAAAAAATATTGAGTCCTTTAACAATATAATTATATATATGACACAAGCATTGTGTACTAGGGTTCGGGTCAGCGCCAACGCGAAAGTAATAGGATGTGTCATTAGCGGATACCAAACGCAAAAAGGGCCAGTCAATAAATAACAGTCAAACTTCCTTTCTGCTGCAAACATGTTTCCACCAAAAGCTATGCAACATCCAGCAATGATGTGACAATCTGTTATCCGGACAATATTGGCCTTTTATTTTTATTTTTGATTTACAGCTCTTACGTTTCCGTTATTAATATTGGTATGGTTTAGAACATTGCTTCACAGGGAAGATTGTTTGACATTTGATTTGGATTTTATTTAAAGTTCATTTAGACATATCTTTTTAGATATATCTGCAAATATTTTTATTAATTTATAAATTAAAGTTGGCTCATTCCAATTCAATAGTTAAAAAAATCATAGGAAAGTATTTAAGCACAATTATAATATAACTCAATTTTAGACTTGTTCAAATTCAATCGATTTAACAACCTAAATATGTTAAATAAAATTAATTTTAAACTCGGTTAAGAAATAAATTAATGTAGTACTTTCTTTTTCACAGGATTCAAATTATTCAAGAAAGAACTTATTCCTGCGGGTGTCTTATTTTTAAAAATATATGCATCCGCAGGCAGGCCTCCCTGTGAAACAGCTGAGCAATCGATATCGGTTGACTTAACGAGACTGTCCTGCCTGGATCTTTTAGGATGATTTATTCCGCATTCTGAGCCACCGCATAGATTGAGAGATTCATCTCTCATTTATTAACACATGAGCCGTCCTTCCAACATCCTCCAACAAATAAATAAATAAGATTCGGCCTTTTTATGTTTTTTTATTTGTTGCCTTTTTAAGAAAATATTAATTGTGGAGGAAAATTGTTAATAACTTGGAAGATTTTCTACTGTATCGGAGATTAGATTTTCTATTAAGAAGTTTGTGTTTAAAATTCAATTATCATCAACATTAACGCTTGAATTAGATTTTGTTCCACAATCAAAGAGAAATTGTTTTTCCAGATGAAGTGAAATTATTCCTTGTGTAGAAAGAATTATATCACAATATATTTAGATATTATAAATCTCTTTTTTAACATAAATTTGTTTCTCTCGAACATTGGTCTCTTAAACTTTCACTCTACATTAATCTACGAAGCATCACAAGATAAGTTCAAAAAAATCGAGGTGTAAATAAGCATGAATCACTCTAATAAACTAATTGAGTGAAGTAAAGATTATGCAACAATATAAAATTCTAAAATATATTTGTGCTCCAAAAAAAGCAATGAGTTTATTGGCAAGTTCTTGATACGTGTATTAGTAGATTTGGACGCCGCTAAAAGGATTTTTTTTTTTTCCAATTGTAAGAATTCCTAAAAGGGCTTTTTTATAATTATAACAATTTGTTTGTGTTGATTGCTGGTATTAACTTTTTACATGAATTGAGAAATAGGACTCTATGTTGTATCTGAATTGAAATATGAAAACAATCCTAAAATGTGTAAATAGTTTATGTAATATTTAGGTGCTGAATTTATTAATATTTACACAACAGAGCACAATCACACAATGAACAAAAGGATAATAAGGAGATGAATACCAAAAACATTTACAAAGTTGGGTATGACCACAATGTTGTATTTTCTCATGACTCGAGTTTAAAATTAAGTTTAATTTTACTAGTCCTTCTCACTAGATAAAAATCTAACTTTATTAAGCTCTCATTCTTTCATCAAAGTTAACACTTCTTTTTTGAGATATTGGAGTTTAAGCTCAATTTTTAGAGCAAAATAGTCTACAAAAAATACATTTTTTCAAAGCACATAAATTCAAAACTCACAGTTCTCCAAGTTAGTCAATAATGACTCTTCCAGACTTCAACAATTCATGCACACGCACTCTCTCTGGGCTTGGATACTTCATTTTTGGAATATTCAACATTTTTAGAAGTCTCACAAACTGCTTTTCCATGAGATTGGACTTTTTCAAATTCACCAAGATCCATTTGATTTAGTCAATCATATACTTTTTATTTTAAATTGATTCAATATTGTAACATAAAGTTAACTTTCTTTTTGTAGAGCTGCTTTCTTTTAGCCCTGATCCCTTGGGCTATGCTAAAATTATCTTGCCACATTATTCATGATTGGATCTAATAAATCACATGAAATTCTCCCACCAAATCATGCTCAAATCTTCCTATGTTAACTAATCCTCAAATTCCTACATATTATGGGAATAATATCTTCATAATCACTCAAAGATTTCAGCAAATATTCTCTGCCAAATTTGCAATATATAAGGCCAACCTTTCCTCATTTAGTGTAATCACAATATCTCCAAATATTTGGTCAGACCTTATCTTCATAAGCATAATAATTAAAAAAAATTATTCATAAAAATAAGATATAATATCTTTTAAGTATATCAATGATTAAATAACATAGATTACCAAGTATATATTATATAAGTGCTAATATTCCATAATATCAACATTAAGGCTATGTTAGGGAGGGGGTTGTTTGTTAAATATAATATTTAGTAAGAGTTGTATTAAAATGAATAGTATGTTTAGAAGAAATGTTTTAATAGGATAAATAGTATAATTTATTTGAATATATGTATAAAATATATAATAATGATTTGATGATATAATAATTTTTAAAAATAATAATTATGTTATAAAATATAAATAAAACAAAATATAAATATACGTGTGATATATATATGTATATGTATTAATTTAATTAGAATTATGTGTAATAATTAAAAAATAATTAGATGGTTAGAGAGAGACGAGGGGTTTGATAATGTGAAGTTTGAGAGTTTGTTTTAGGGTTGAAAATTAGATTAAAAAATACTCTAATCATTATTATTAATTGATGGTGATTAATCTGAAGATTATTGTAAATATTAATTATTGATATTCACCATATATGCGATTATTTCGTTATAAAACAATTGACGTTGGGAAGCCACGCATATGTGACTGCCAAGTACCTTCGGAATTGGCCGTTCTTGTGTTTTATCGTGCAATCTCATAAAAGTCTACGTACGTCCCATCTCCAGGCTCCGGCAGCTTGAAAGTCCAATCACTTAATATTCCATGACAATCACTATTCTCTGTCTTGTTTACATTCAGCAACTTCAACTTCAATTTCTTACTCCCTTAAATATTTTAGTCTGATTTGCTGTGATATGAAGTTTTAAATAGTTTTTTTCCTAATTACGAATATTTTTCTTATCTTTATTTTATAATTGAAATATAATCCCATTTTAAAATTACAAATCCGTCACTTTAACATTTAAACATATTGATTGCGTCCCTCTTTATTTTAAAATGCAAATATATCTCTTTTAGAATCACTGACAAAATACTTACCTTCAAATTAATATTAACAATCTATCAAATTTTAAATTATTCCTTGTTTAAAAGAAAAGATATTATATCAAATTTCATAGTCCATTTCTATATATTATGGACTAGTGTAGACAATACAATACTGACAAAGATTAAAGTTTTTTTATTGTAAAAACTTTTTATACATTTGTAATGCATCTCTGTACTATGTTATTAAATTAATGAAATTTTTTGATTATACAGTGTCATATTACACAACTATCTCTTATTTTAAACTTTTTTGGTTTTCTAGTCCTCTTCTTTCTGTTTTTTTTTTCTTTCACTTTTTTTAACTTAGTATTTTTATTTATGTATTATGTCAAATTTTTTTGCTCATTCTTTTTAATCATTATAAATACTAGTAAATTATTAAATTACTATAATACCTGTATTTGAATATTTTATATTTTTCTTTCCTTTACCATTATCTTTTGATGTAATTCTACTCTTCGTTTCCTTCATATATGCTAGATCTTTTAAATATACATGTGTGTGTGTGTGGTTACGCGCGCGCGCGCGTGCGTGCGTGTGTATAACAAGGCTAAAGTCTAATTTTGATTGCTAATTGTTAAATACTATAATTCTTTTATTTCAATATTTATAGTTATCTACTTTTCTATTATATTTTAATATAATTTTATACTTTTACTTTCATATTTATTATATCTTTCATTTCACTTCATAATGAAGTCTTTATTCATTTTTAATTTCTCATATACTTTTTAAATAATTTTAATTTATTATAATTTGTTGCAATGAATAAAATCTTAGAATATATAAAAACTTTTGAGTGTATAATAAAAACATTAATTTGGAACCTAAATTTCACTTAAAATATAACGATCATGTCAACTTAAAACAATGACATTTAGGCTATGTTTGAGAGAGCGGTTTTTGTTGAAAAAGATTGGTAAAAGTTATGTTAGGATGATTATAATGTTTGGAAAGAAAATTTTACTAAGATGAATAGTATAATTTATTTGACTATATGTATAAAATATATAATAATAATTAAATGACATAATAGTATATAGAGAAAATAATAATTAGATTTTAAGGTATAAATAAAAATAAATATAAGTATATAGATGATATATATATATATATATTGATTTGATTGTTAATAACTATAATGAATGAAAAATAATGAAAAAAATTGAATTTGAATTTGGCTAAAAGTTTTCAAAATATAATTGTTTATTGACTGTGTGACTTACATTACATAATTTATACTGTTTGATGCTTTCACTCCAAATGTAACAATTTTACTCCTCATAGTTTCGTTGCAGCCGTACCACTGAAAATTCCTTGCATTCCTAATATCAAAGGTTTCGCAACTGCAATATCTTACATGGTCACGAACTCAATTATTATTTATCCTTATGTTGAAATGTAAGGATGGACAGCACACCTTAACATTTTAGCTTAATCAAATAATATTGGGAGACTGTAATGAAGAGAATTTCCCATGTATTAACAAGCCCTGGCCCGACACAAATGAAACATTTTTGTTGTTTCTCAGCCCACTGCAATTGCTGGCCCAACCCAATAATTATGCAACGGATAATGAAGCTTCTAGAATGATAAATTGTCAGATTTTTATTCAAATAAACAAGCACAATTTTCTTAGTGTGCATGTAAGGGCAAAATGGTCTTTTCCACTAGTAGGGTTTCAATTAATGGTCTTGCAGACTTCTAAGACCCTTAGATGCACCTCCACCCTTTTTGGGATCTTCTTTCTTTCTCTCACCATCATTGGGTTGTTCCTCACTCACCTCACTGGTAGTTAGTGAAGCCGACCTCTGATATATATAGTTTTTTCTTATCCCATGATCTTTAACTTATTCAGAATAGTTCAACAAGATACTGAAGCCCGGTCAGACTAGCTAACTTTCGTCTAATGACATCTGGTGTTATGATAAGGCTTGAAATAATGAAAAGATACTAGCCTATAAGAAATTATATGGTGAAGATGGATGGCAGTAATGTCCTATCCCATAGAAAGCTTTAATTGAACAAAAGCAAAAGGAAACAGAATAAGACTGAGGAGAAAGAGCAACAAGGAAGAAAGAGAAGGGAAAAAGTAAGAACATAAGTGTTTATTTCTAAATGGATAATCCTTTTTGGTTTATAGTCTTTATTTATTTATTTATAATATGTAACTCAATTTTGATTTTCCTTATTTTTGTTGGTCCAAACAATATTATGGGAGAATAGTTACTTTTCTTGGTTAACCAAGGCAGATCTTTTGTGAGCTCCTCTTCTTTGAGATCTTCAACTTTTATTATCATTATGATTCTGCTAGATGATGATTATTGTCCCCTCGATTTGTAACTAAATTATTGCCTTTGCTGTAATATTTGTTCCCATCCAATTGTTCCATCTAGGATCGCTGGACTAAGAGTTGAGTAATTGTACCCCCACCCCTTTTTACTTGTCCACTCTTTTGGTAGAACAATTTTATAAGCCACCTATCCAATCTTCTCCCAAACCTTATGAAGGACCATAATATTTAGCTAAAAGTTTTTTTATGATTCTGTTAGACACTGAGGATTGTTTGTAGGGTTGTAGCTTCAAATTGACTTCATATCCTATTTTGAAGCTCCTCTCACTCTTTTTCGTATTGCCTGAACCTTTATGCATTCTTGGACCTTGTGTAATTTGTCCCTTAACAACTTCAATACAACTCCATGATGTTTGATAAATTGGTCTGTATCCTCATTGTTAAACTGAAGAGTTGTGTTAAATCCATATTGTGGTAGGCTAACACAATATAATACCTTGAATGGAGTTGTACTAAGATTGTTGTGGTAGTTGGTGCTGTACCATCATTTAGCTAAAGGAACCCAACTAACCTATTTCTTTAGTCCTGTGCCTGTTATACATCTTTAGTAACACTTAACACACTAGTTACCTCTTTCTATTTGCCTATCTGTTTGTGGATGATATGCGGTACTGAGGCATAAGCTGATCCTTATAGTTTGAAATAGCTACTTCCAAAATCCACTTGTAAAGATTTTGTCTATGGTTCTTATGATTGTTCTTGGTAGCCCATACAATCGGTATATATTATCCACAAATAACTGTGCTACCTGGGATGCCAAGTTAGGGTGTGACATGGTGATGAAATGTGTGTACTTGCTAAGCTCTGTCCACCACTACAAGAATGACATCTTTGCCTGCTGATTTCGGTAATCCTTTAATGAAATCCATGCTGATATCTTGCCAAATTCCTTAGAGTACTGGTAGTGGCTATGAAAGTCCTAAAGGATGAGTTATTTCCCTTTTGTTTCTCTAACAAGTTCCATAGCTTATTACCACGTGCTTCACATCTCTAAACAATCCCATCTAGTGGAACAAAATTCTATAGTATTCATAAACCAACTCAACGAATATTAAGGTCAAGCGTATAACAAAGCAATCTAATCCAAGTATATCATTTCAACTACTAAAAAGTAATTCAACATTTCATTTGGCACTTGCAGTGGAAATAATAATACTTAGTAGTAGAAATAAAATAGCCTATCTATTACATTTGTAGATAGCCTTAAGATAGCATTAAAATCAAGTCCACATCCTAGTATAGTATCCATGCTTTCTCCTTTACTATTACCAAGTTTGGTCATGTCTACTGCCATTCTTTGCAAAATACATTGATTAAAATGGTGAACGATAACTCCCTCAGTAAATGGAAACACTTACCCTTTTTAACTTACCAATGGATGCAAGCACTAATAGTTGAGAAATAGACTTTGCATCAAATAACCATTTTATGAAAGGTAAATAGGTAAAGAAGTGTTTAAGAGCATTCACATGACATTGAAGAGAATAGATATCAATTGGCAATGCATTGCATTATGTATGCGATCCTCTTATCCCTTTTCCTTTTTCTTTTCATTTCAGAGCCAGCTTATAGTTATGTACATTGTGCATGTTTACTACTAATCAAGGTCTTAGTCTATCTTCCCTCAACTAAGGTGGGTACATCAAATCTTAGGTTATGCTACCATAGCCTTGGGGCTTCAACCTTGCCTGAAAATTGTCCTAATCTATTGTTACTTAACTAGTAAGGCCAATTGCTAACTCTCCCTACTGTTGGTTCTAATCTTTTACCTTGATTGGATGGGTTCCAATTTATTACTTGAGTGGTAGGGTGGAACTCGCTCCTTATGCTCATTCACATCACACGAGTGGCTTATCCGTATTTAAGTACATTCATAGCACATATGCCATTCCAAAATGTTTGAAGTAAAATAGTTACTTCACAAAGGGCTCACATCAAATTTTTTAGAAGAGAAATATGATTTTCATACGAGTACACATTAATCTATGCTTGTGATTGAAATCTTATTTACAAATAGTAGTAGAAAACAGTTGTAGTGAAATAAAATTATGGAGCAATTGAAAACCATTTTCAGGATAAAATCGCTCATGTAATGGAAATAGAAGTCATTTCAGAAGGCAATACAAAGGTTTACAAGGTTCCACTAACAATAATTTAATTTGCTTCATTATTAGCCTCCCTGGCCAAAGCCTTGTAATCACCTAGTGATTCACATAAGCAAATCCTCATTTAATACTTTATTCATCTAATGATTCATGCCTATAAGTGCTCAGTAAATGTGACCTATATGTTTGGACTTATTGGAATTCTTCCCTTTTAATATTTCTTGCATGTGATTATATCTTATGCAGTAGGTTTATGCTTATGCGAGTTCCAAAGTTGGATAGTTTGGATTAATTTCCTTAAAGTGGACAATCTATTCAATGATCACGGTTAGGGGTCACAATCGCACCACCCCAATCCACACTTGCGGCTGTCGTTTATGGGACGTACTAGAAATTTCGTGACTCGTCTTGCGACTGTGACTACAGCAACGAGTTTCGCGATGGTGACATTCAATTGCAGGAAGCATTGGAAATCCTACGGTGATCCTTCAATTACCATCTCTCACCCTGCGCTCATGTTGGAATGACCTGTGATATCCCTAGCGATTGCAATGTGACATAGAATTGCGATTAGTTGCAATGTTCTTAGATTTTTTCTTGCAAATCCAATTTTTAATCCATTAACTTAATTCTCTACTTGTTTTCAAGGCTTTTAGGCACAATTTTACCCAATAAAACTCATGGAAGTCTTATCTTACAAGTTTATAAGAATTTGAAAGTTTCAGGATATGTTTTAGTTCGGATATGTAATACCTTAATATGCAATTTCTATATTTCTTTTTTGCACAACCAATGCCTACACTATGTTATCTATGGCTTGACATATTTAATCTATCCAAAGATTGCATTTTTAAGTGCCTAATCATGTGCGTTTAAAAGCTAAAAAATCTTTGAGAGTATTTTGGCCACCGTCTGCTAGTTTCTAATGTGTGAATAGGGTTTTTATCTAATTACACTATTTCTAAGTCCTTATACACAATTTCTCTACTTTTGAATTTCACCGGTATTTTTGGCCTAATTTTCTTATAATTTAAGTTCTAAATTTATTCTTCTCAGGGCTTGGAAATCTTCTCCAATAAATATTTCATTAATATGACAAAATTTCCATTATTCTTAAATATTCATATATCACCATAGGCCTTTACATTTAACTCCCAAAAATTTCCAATTAACAATGCATGTAAAATAAAATGAGCTCAAAATATTTTCAATGTATTTCACTTAAAATTAAATGTACTTATGCTCAAAATCTTGGAGTATTACATCTAATTCCCGCATTTGCTTCTCCACATTCTTTTTAGCCATTTCTTGATGTCTCATTTTGGCCAATTTATCAGGATCGTGCTCCTGCACCAACTATAATGAAGAGAATTTCCAATGGGCTAACAAACACTGGCCTAACACAAATGAACTCGGAAATTTTTGTTGTTTCTTAGTCCACTATGATTGTTGGCCAAGCCCAATAATTATGCAACAAATTATGAAGCTTCTGGCATGATGACTTGTTAGATTTTTATTCAAATGAATCGCCACAATTTTCTTAGTGTGCGTGTAAGGGTAGGATGGTGTTTTCCACTAATAGGGTTTCAATTAATGGTCTTGCTAGCTTCTAAGACCCTCATACATGCCTCCACACCTTTTGAGATATTTCTTTTTTCTCTTGCAATCACTGTGCCACCCCTCACTCGTTGGTGGCTCGTGAAGCCAATCCCTCTAATATTTGTAATTTTTGAATCCTTGTCCCACGATCCTTAACTTAATATTTGTTCCCATTCGGTTGTATGCATATGTGTGGTGCTGTTTTTATTTCTGGGGTGTGACTGAGACAATATATTTGACCAAAATACTATTAATTAGATGTGTGTATGTGTGTGAGGATACATGCACATATACATGTATACACACTACATATTATGGTTCCAACCTCAATAATCGTTAGTGATATGCCCTTTAGTGTTAATAGAAAATAAGAGATACTAGAGGGCATTTGGTTTGTATATATACTCTTACTAAATCAATAATTCAATATTGATTTTTATATCAATCTTCTGACAAGTTTTCATGTATGTCAATCTTGATTAGTATAAAGTATTATATGTGCCAATGTGTTTGAATTAAGGAGCCTTATTCACAAGAAGTTATGAATATAGATACAAGATTATTTTAGTACTTAATCATTAAACCTATCTACGAGTCACAAACACTTTAAAGAGTATTAGAGAGTTGGCACGACTTGCACACCTTGTATTTGTACGATGAGTGTCATACCGTTTAATATAAAATACAAAGAATACATGTGTGTGGATACACCATAGGAGAGTGGGGAAATCAGATAATGACTAGTAGAACAAAACAGACAAAAGGTGTTTACTCTCAACTGTCAACGTCTTGCTTCGTGATTGAGTTAAATGTGTATAGACCTTAGACTTAAGATAATATCGTTGTCTTGTACCCATGATGATCAATGTGACATTAGGGTATTAAGGGTAAATATCTATCCTAATATAGGATGGGGTCATGAACTCAATGTGTTGTTGCTCATATGCCTATGGAGGCATGTGTCAATCTAATAAGAAATTTGTCTCCTTGCAAGTAAGTAAAACATTTGTTCTATTGAATTCATGTTTTATAAGATAATAGTTTTGGCCAAGGTAATGTAAGATCAAAAAGGAGTTTCCAATAGGAACATTTGTCTTATAAGGAAATACCGATCAGTCATATGCCAAGTTTGTAGTTTGACTAAATCTATAATTTTAACACAATCGAGACAAAGTAAGATAAAAAGTCTATATGATATGGTAGTCAAAATTGGAAAGATTTATAATGATCTAACTCACTTCATCTTAGTTAGGCAATGATATGGGTTGTAGGCTAGATGTTACCTATATCATTTGAGTTGTGCTCATTGCCAATTAAGAATGAATCTAAAAAGTCACATACATAAGATTAGAATGTATTGTAAGTGTCAAATTGATAGGTTGTATAATTTATTTAGTTACAATTAGATTGGATTGAATAAATTATCATAGTATTTGTTAATGATGAAATCATTAATTATAAACACAATGAAAATTTAATTTAATTAATGAGATTAATTCATAAATTAATTGGATACAATTAAGAATAATTAAAGGGTATGGTCTAATTTATTAATGAAATTAACATGTAAAAGTCCATGAGCTATTTTGATTAAATAGGCTCATGTAGGATGGTTGATGAAGCCCATATCCCAAACCCTTGTGTTGTAATTATTTAAAGGAATGCTTAAAGAATTTAAGACACACCACAACCTTAAGAATTTCATGCACTCATATCAAACAAGAGGGAGCAATCCCTAGCCACTCTCTTTTGAGCACTCTCTTGTTAAAAATTCCTTTTAACCTAAAGTGTTTGTGTTAGAGCTTCACAAAAAGAATTTTGTAGAATATAGGAAGAGGTCACGAGCATCCTTATTGAATGGACAAATTAGAGATTGGAGTTTGAAGGCTATGACTCCAAGGATCATGCACACACCATTAGGAAACATACCAAAGGTACAAGCTTCTGCCTTTATCTTGTTTTCTTAATATCTTGTGTGTTTTGTATCAAAAACAAGTGGGATTTGTTCCTATTGCTACCATTATGCTTTTAGAATGTTTTATGTTCAAAATTTTTCGTTGTGATGGGCAAATCCTATGAAAATCCCACAATAATAACTAACTAGTCATCTTAATAGATTTTCTAAGATGCTCCTCTTTATAAATTTATTTATAACTACTTTTGGTCTTAAAAATAAACAAATTAAAACACTTTTAAGTTTTTCCTCTTAATTACTATTATTTAAAATTATTTCTCTCTTTTGTTAACTGATTTTTAATTTCATCTTTCCTTATCCTTTTTATTAGCTCTAATTTATTCTTTCTATCTTTATAAAAAAATATATAATTAAATAATTTTTTTTACTATTAAACTACTAAAAATATAGTAATTTCATAATTTATTAAAATTAATGAAATTATATAATTGTTTATAAGCATCCACAAACATGACATGTGAAAATTTCACTAGTATATTTGTATACATGTATGTATGATTGTTGAAATTCAAAAGCCTGGCCTTGGTACCACGTTTTGCTTATTACAAAAATGTGAAAAAATTACTAGTATTGAGTTTCTCATAAAACCATCATTTTTATTATTTAATAAAATAAAATAATTAATAATTAGTTGACAATATTGATAATTTTACATCACAGCAAATGTCGATATATATATATATATATACGTATATTGTTTATTTTGTAGATGATGATTTTCACACACAATAACGTTAAAAATTATGAAAGAACAAATTCCAAGAAGTATTAATACAGTTCAATGCTAATAGACCAACGTCTATAGGGCATTGCACAAAAATAATTCCACTAATCTAGTATGGATGCAACAACATCCAATTGATCATGCAAGTTTCATTGTATTCATTTTGCGTGGATCAAATTCCCATTGATCTCAACTACATTGTCTTAGAATTCCTTCACCAAAGAAATGAGGCAAGCTACCTTCACTTAAAATGAACTAAAATTATAAAAGATGTCATTTGGATGCTGTGCACCTTCGCTCAATCTCTCTTGTGTGGAAATCCATGATTTCTTCAACATCCAAATCAATAGTATTTGATTTTCAAAAGAAATACTTGATTTCATCTTCCATATCTTGCACTAAATTTTAGTGTTAAATTCTGCATATCTTCATGTTATATCCTATGTTATATATTGCCATTATTTTTGTGAGAATTTTATTCAAATTTAGATTATGGCACATCCTTTCACCATATATACTATGAATGAAATTAAGGGTTGTCATTAATTTTTTCATATATTTAAATCTTCAACTGATTCTATTTTCAAGCTAGTACAACCTTGTAGGCTTTTACGATCTCCAAAATACTTGGAAAGTATCATAAACATAAATATAGATAATTTGTGGTTTTGGAAATATTGTTACCAAAATAAAATAGGTGACATAGAATACAACTAATCAATACAATTGGATCATGACATGTAAACCGAATTGGTTTGTACCACATAATGCCAACCACGTACAAAATTGACAATCTACCCTTTTTGTACTAATGCCATGAAAATCTATTAAAAATAAGCTAATCAAAAGCCATAAAATCCAAGTGGAAAAATTGCAAACATCTCAAAATTTTTACATAAAACCAACTTCCACTATATATCGCACTCTAACAAAAACAACTTCTAGAACAAAGCAACCGATAATGAAGAAGCATGTTCCACATTAGTTCCAACATCATTAGAAGAAAAGAATCAACTAACAACATCAACATCAAATATCAATAACAAAAGTGTAGGCCATCATCTCAACTCATCATCACCTCCCCTCCACCCCCCCCCCCTTTTGGTAAAAAGATGTCAAATCCACAAGTATAGCATTATGCATAAGGTGAAGCATCAGAACTGATTAGGAAGTCAACTGAAAAAAGTGTGCAAAATAGCAACCTAAACATCAAGAGGACAATCTTGAACCAAAAATGACCACTTTGATTATCTAAGTCATCAGAGAGATTGAAGATGGTCTATAGTATTCCAAAGCTAGAAAAAAAATTGAAGGAGAAGGTGAAGTGCTTGAACTATGAAGAGGTGCTGGATCAAGAAGGTCATTTATTTTGATTAAATAAAACCATTTAATGAGAAGTTAAAAGAGTCAATATTTGTCACCAGCTAAACTGATTCATTCATTGATACATAGTTCCAAAACAATAGTTTCAAAGATGAGCCATGGAAGTGGCAAATTTGACATGTTGCTAATTAATTTTGCATGGCTCACAATATTGTTGAACAAGGGATGTCTAAGATTTACCTCTAATTTGGCCCAAAAATAATAAGATACTAACATCATTTCTAACTAAGGTTGAATTTTCCTTAGGGCATCTAGTTGAAGAAAAAACTATATATAGTAAGAAATACTTCACAATCAATGTAGATGAATTAAATAATAGATTATTAACTGACTTAACAATTTTACTACTAGTTAACATAGCAATGACTTCATCATAATTGTGAGATAATGAGAATGCACATTAGAGGTGAGTTTGGACAAGGGTTTTCCTAGAAGTTTATTAATCATTTAAGATAGAAACTCCACATTAAGTATATCTAATTTACATTCCCACCCAAAATCACAATTACCAATTGTTTTTGAAATATTGTGGTAAGCAAAGAAACCATGTAGCAAGCACATACCCAATGTGTTCAAATTGTTAAACATTAAGATGACGATCAATTATAAAGTGTATGAAAAACCATATTTCCATAGCTTCTTGCATTGCTTTATTAAATAATGATCACAAATTAAGGACAACTTTCAGCTAACGTAAGTGAGGATTCTCATCTTACATTCTTTTCCTTGCGTGAAAGCCCCATCACTCCTATTGCTAGAGCGTCTGACTTTTTTTAGACAACCATTTTTCTATGAAGAAGTTCATGGGGTGCTTTATAAGGCTATCCAAACTATGTAGTAGTGCAACATGTTACATCATTATCAAGTTCCTTAGCAATAAGTTCTCACATATCATTTATCCTAGTCTCTACAAAGCCATTAGTGTTTGATGAGGGGAGTTAACAAGGGATGAGATTCTAGAACTAGTGACTCAACAAGGGTTATAGCATTGTCTCTTAGGACTCCTTGATGAGATTCTTCCTCAAAAACTTTAGATCATACACTTGGCTCAAAATTAGTGCCTATAGGAAACATAGTTAAAATAGAGCCCACTTCACCTCTAGCATACAACACAAATTGCCCAAAATGGATAATTAGGTTATGATGGTCTTACCAAACTTAAAAATGGTGAGATGTAATACTGGAGTAGTTACTTCAATGAAGAATTATTAGAGATGTTTGGGTGCCTTGGTAGTAGCATCGTTAAACTTATAGTACATGATTGTCCATCTTCTCTTCCTTTGTTGAAAACTAGGTTACAACATTTATGGTGGCTAAAAAGTTACCACAACACGTAGAGAAAACAAGATAAGGATCCTTTTAATGTGAATAATAGGTTGATAATTTTGGGGTAAACCGTAATAGGGATCAGAAATGTGGAATTTTATTCAAAGTTGAATTCTAAAGGAAGAAAGAAGTATTTTTTTTTTATGATTATATGAGAATATGCATCACAAAGTTCGACATCTCTTTGTTTTTTATTTATCAATAAAATTAACATAGCTTCTATGAGAAGGTCTCTATGTCTACCTTTTGTTTTATTGTTTCTAAAAAGTTGAAAATAACAGTTTTGTTTTTAATAAGCATCTTTGATGATGTATAATGTCAACATGTTTGGTTCTAAACTGTTGCATTGAATTTTTTAATACCTATAGCATTTTGATTATCACATAAAAAGTGAACTCTTCTAGATAAATTCCATAGTCTAGGAGTATTTGTCTTATGTACGAATGCTGGGAATAGCAATTTCCTCTCACTATTTCTCTATTGTTTCAATGAGTTTGATCTTTTACTTCTTGTTATACCAAGACATCTGATTATTTCTATCAAAGAAACATCTTTCATCAATATTTTTTATCCAATCTATATCACTGAAGTGAAATAAATTCGAATTAGAGTGCTTGGAATACCATAGATCAAAATTTATCATACTATTAACATAAGAAGTTAATCTTTTAGCAACATTTAGGTCACTTTTTTTTTCCTAGTGCTGGTTGATATTAAGCGCATACTCCAACATTAGGGCTAACGCAAAATTTATTAGAAGTGATATACCAAAAGCTACCTCATATGTTCCTATACAAACCTCCATCTCTGAGTTTGCTAGTGTCATCTTTGGTCAATTTGATGCCTGTTAATGTAGGTGATCTAACATGTTAAGAATTTTATAGGCCGATTTCATAACAAGATTTTAGCATACTTAAGATATGAAACGAACATACCTATTGTGTTTTGCTCAACTTTGAGTCCCAAGAAGTTTTTAAGTCACCTACCATGAACATTTTTTTAACTTATTTTGCATGATTGTAACAAATCCATTGAGTAGCTTCCAAGAGGTTGAAACAAGCACATTGTCATCAATATAAATTAGAGCTACAATTGAAGATATGCTGTGCTTTTAGATAAATAGGGTTTCATTAGTTCCCCCTCAATCACATCCTTGTTAAGTAGAAAGTTTGCAAGGTTTTCATGGCAATCACAATATCATTGTTTTACTTCGAATACTGTCCAAGAATACTCTCTTCATGTCTATCTAGTAAAGTTTGATTCCCAAGCTACATCCAATTGCCTAGAGTCTAATAGCCTCCTACAAGATGCTAATGCAAAGGTCTAATTAAAATCTACTCGTTTGACATTTGTTTCTTATTGTATGTCTAAACTTATTAATTTGATTTTTAAAACTCACTTGGTTCCAATTACATTCATGTCCATTGGTCTTTAAACTAAAGTTCGCGCATCATTTTTGGAAATGAACATAGTTCCTCTTGCATGAAAACCTCTCAAAATTCATCATGTAGTACTTTCTTTACACTTTTAGATTCAATTAATGATGTAAAACATGAATAACTAGTTAGATCATGATAGCTAATCTATTTGATCTCTTTAGTTTTCTTCATATCAATTAGGCCACCAATTTCAGCCTCTACAAGATGATTTTTTTTTTTTTCATTATAGAGGGTTCATGAATTACAAGCTCCTGTGTACTTTCATTTCCATTTGTCGCTTAACATGTTTTAACATATGTGATGTGATGTCTTCGAAAAATGTCATAAAATTTGCTAAGGCTTGAACGAAGGATTTAAAGATGAGGTTCTAATGGTAGATGGAAGCTTTCTTACTAAAGTTGTGCTCGCCAAATTTGTACAACATTCACCATCAACAACGAGACTACAAATTTTACCTTTAACATAGTTTTTTGCATGGAACATATTTTTCCTTTGAGCAGTGTCATCTTCTTCCATAGCCAGGGAACTTAGTGCTCTCAAGGTTACCACATTCACTCATTCACTATCTTTATTTGCTTCTTCCTCGAAGAATATCTCCTTTAGATCAGGCATGTCACCCTCTTCTGCTTTATCTTTTGTCAGTGCTTCTCTTTTGTTACTTATCATCATTGCTATTTTGTTGGACAATTTCTAGTCTTCTTAACATTTAAAATATAAAATATCATAGTTACAAACAGTCAAACGAGTGTTTGATTAACTAGCCCTAGGGACTTCTCCTTCAGGTGTAAGGTTGTTCTTGCTTGCATTTTGGATTGTAGCACGTTATCTTTGTTAGTTTGGAAGTTCCTTACAAGTGAATAAATTTTTTAGTGGAAACTAAGCTTATCCAATCTATTCAATCACTTTTCTACTGATTCCTCTTTGTTGGATACATGTTTATTCATCCCACTCAAAAATCTAACATTTGTAGCTATTTTATCTTTGAACACATCCATTCTGATAGTGGCCATCTCTATCTCTTTAAAGTAATCTTTAGGACCTTTATTTTGTTTAGTTAAGTAGTTGACACTAGTGAAAGTTAAGGAAATGGCATGCAAGAATAACTGAAGGACCAATTATGCATTCCAATGCTAAGAAGATCAAGGAGTTGATGGTTGCACTTGTGAAGGAGTTAAAGAAGAGTTTGGATGTATGGAGAAGCTTGGAGAGCTAAAAGAGTGTGCATGGATCAATCTGGAGCGTAGCAAGGAAAAAAAACTACTTTTTAGATGTGTTCGGATTGATTAAGGTCTAGTCTTGATTGATCATAGGGAAGCTAAATCAATTGAATGGTAGGCTGGATCAACAACACTTGGAGGTACCTTCTAGAATTATGATCCAGCACGAGATGGATCAATCTAACAGAGCATGGTCTAACATCAATTTCAATTGCACAAGAGCTAGATCAACCTAAGGAGGTTTGATTGACACGACAAAATGCACCCAACTTTCTAGAAATACGATTAGGGAACTATGATCAATTTGAGGACTAGAAAATTCGTCACAAGACAGGCCGAGTTGATCGTACTGGTGGCAAGCAGCAAATTAAATTCCTTTCTAGATAGGATTCTTTTCCAGATATTATAGAAATCTTTCTAAATAATTATACAGAATTTTAGGTATCTTTTGCTAGGCTTTTTAGATATAAATAGGACCCATGGTTTATTCTAAAGAACTTCTACACCTTTAATAATAGAATTATTATTTCTTTTTCCTTAAAAGTGAGTGCTCTCATCCAAATTAAGTTATGCCAGCACATCATTGGGAGAATTCATAACTTATCAACCTGTGTCGACATGTTGGTTGTGGTCATCTTCTGTTTGAGTTCATGAAATTCATTGTGCTTAGGTCATATCCTATGGTTTGCACAAGTAGGATTTGCTTGGGTTTAAACTCTACCTTCATCAAATTCTTCTTACATTTCTATGCACGTGTCTATTAGCATCAGATCTAGCTGCATTAGATTTTGGTTTGATACTTAGTTTAGGTACCACTTTCGTATCCTTTGTATCTTTCTTACACTGTTCTTGCTTTCTTCTTCTCCGTCTTCTCTCTATAAAATTCAAAAAAATTGTGATTTCTTTATTTGTATTTCTAGCAAGTTTCTTGTTATTCTTGTTAATTGATTATTCGTATTTGTGGGTATCTAGAAATGGCTATAAAGAGAAAGAAGAAAGGGTTAGAACAAGTGATCAAATGATGATGAAAAAGGTTGTTTACAGTGATTTGAAATTTCATTGATTGAGATTGAAAGTTGGGAAATTAAAAACTTCGAAGTTTGGGTTAAATTTGGGGTGGAAAAATTGATTTTTTTGGAAAAACCATGGCAACAATTAATTACATTTAATTCTAGATCGATCATACCGTCGATTATGCTAGAATGATCTTATCGAGACCTAAATGGATCAATCACAACCTTGTTCTCAATTGGTCATGTCTAGATCTTTCAACTTGAGATTGATGCCAATTGGCTTAGGATCGATCGTGTTCTCTTTGTTTAGCAATAGATTGATCTTTTTCTTTACTTTTAGAAAGATGCCTAGCTTATTTGTACCCATGGATTGATCCTTTTAAGTTTAGATTGGTCTCAAACACCATAATTTCTCCTTTCACACACTTACATGCTCTTGGTGACGCGTCAGTTGAATTTTTAGGGATAACTCAAAATTCCACGAGGTGGGCATAGGAATTGAGCCAATAAACCTATTATTTTGAGTGCTTTGTGTGGGATACATGGGTGAATCGTAAGAAATACAAGATTACATTATGTGAGGTGAGAGGTGTTAGGTTTCACTGGGGTTTGGCGCATAAAAATTCAAACTTTAAAACTTAAAAACATATAAATCATGTGATGGAAGATAACGCAACAAACTCCATCTGTTTTCATTACAAAACATCAAGATATCATAAGAATAAGAGAGCACACAATAATAACTCTTTGGAGTCTAATTTCAATAGGCGTTCTCGTGATCCTCAAGTCATGGCCCTCAAATTGTGACTTCTAATTTGTCCACACAAATGGAGTATTGATGAATAATTTCTACACCTTGCAAAACCCTTTTTGTAAGGCTCTTGCTAAAACACCTTTGAGCAAGAAGACCTTTAGGATAAGATAGAGAGTAAGAGAATGACTGGAAGAATTCTTTTCTTCTTGCTTGGTGAGGTGCACGAAAATTCAAGGAAGTGGGTGTTTAGAACTTTTCTAAACATGCTTTCACTAAACATGGGCTCCATGGGCTTGCTACTTGAGCTTTTGGTAATTCCTAGCCCATGAACCCTATAATTACTAATTTCATGAATAATTTGTAGCTCATATACCTTTAATTATTAATCTCTATTAATAATTATGGTCCACTTGTGCTTAAAAGCTCATTGTGTTTCCAATTAATAATCTCATTATTAACATGCACCATAGCAATTTATTTAGTTCAATCTAATTGCAATCAAATAAATTATTTCATGAATCTTCTGAAACCTCATTTGCATCCCACCAATTTGCCACTTATCATGCATTCCAACTTTTTGTGTGTAACTTTAAATTTATCCTTAATTAGCAACGAGTATAGTGCAAAGGATATAGGCAGCATCTAGCCAATGCCTCATATCGTAACCGAATTAAGACAAAATGAGATGGATCACAATGAACCCTTTCAATCGTTTAGACCTTTTGTTTTACTTTATCTCAATTAAGTAAGCGTCATGAATTTAGACAAATTCACAATCTCGGTCATATTGCCAATTAATGCTACCTTATGAGACTAATGCTTTTATCAAAATCTCCCTTGTAATCACACACTACTTTGGCTAGAGATTTTCATCTCATAGAATATCAACTATGTAAAACAAACATTTAGTTTACTTGCAAGGAAACAAATCTTTTATTGAACCCACATGGTATATTGGGCTCATGATCCTATCTTATATCAAGATAGATATTGGACTTTGATGCCCTAATGACATGTTAACTATCATGCATACAACACATGCACTTAACATGATCATGAAGTAAAATATTGATAGCTAAGAGTGAAATGAAAGGTCTTGCATAACAAATGTAACGAAAAAAATAAAATTAAAAAAATCAAATGAACTAAAAGCAAGTATACAAAATTAAATTAGATATCAATCTAATACTCTAAAATTTACTTACAATAGGACCTATTACTGGCACTCCTTGAAATGAGGTCAAAAAATCTAGTTGAGTGATTGCCTGGATGACGCTTGCATGTAAGTGTAAAGAATTATTAATAAAGGCGTAGCTCACTCTCACATGAATTTTTCTTCCGCAAACCATAGGATACAACCTAAACACAATGAATTCTTACAACTCGAATGAATGATGACGACAACCAACACATCTATGTTGGTTGATGCATCATAAATTTCCCAAGGACTTCTTGGAATAACTCAATTTAGATGGATAATTCACAAGAATTAAAGAACTCTCAAATTCAAGGGAAATAATAGTGCTATTATTCCAAGTGGCAAAAATCATTTTCCATAAGCTAAGGTCCCTATTTATATCAATGAAATCTAGTAAAAGTAACTTAGAATTCATGTCTAATAAGCTAGAAAATATACTATGAAATTGTAGTAAAGAATTCTATTGAAATAAGGAAACCATAGGCTTCACATTGTCATGGCGATCAATTTGAGCATTCTTGCAATTGATTGGCTATCCTCAAGATCAATCTTGGTCAATTTGGTTTTTGCACGTGGTCACAAATTTAGGAAGTGTGTAATCTACCTTGTAGATTGGCCTTCTTTGTGATTGATCCGTCCTACTCTAGATTGACATGGATATCAATTGCAGCTCCCTTGGATTGATCTATTACTACAAGATTGTAATGATAGAAACTGATATCAAGCACTGTTGATTTGCCTTAGCTTGTGATAGATCTGGTCCAAATACAATTGATCAGGAATGTGGAAAGATCAATCTTGGTGCATCCAAGATGTTGTTTCTTCCTCGCATCACACCAAGTAGGTCCTCAAAATTAGTGTAGGTTGAATTAGGAAGTTGATTTATTAGTTTAGTTAGATTAAAAAATGGGTATTGGAAAAACTAATCCTACATGAGAAAATGAACAAAAGATTTAGCTTATTCCTACCAGCAAGGGTTGTCGATTTAAGGAGTTCAAAGTATTAATGACAATCAAATGAGAGTGTTATTCTTAAGGCAATTAAGTTCGGAAGGCATTAATAATTGTTGAAATCTTAGAGGGTTAGAGATGAACGTGTTATAAAGGAGAGAATTATCCAGGGGGGGTACATGACAAGGTGATGGCAAAATATAGATAAGTAGTCATCACCATACCTAATAGAGAATAAAAACCTAACATGCTTGAAGAACATCAAATGAGAAACAAAAATTATACTGCATATTAAAATGTAAATAGGCTTTGTGTTGCTAGGTCTAAGTTAATTTTGATCTTATTACAATAGATAGCACAAGATATGTTGATAAACTAAAACCACGTTGCTTGGCGTGTTGGAAGATCTTCCTTTTTGTGGACAGCCCGTCTTCCATGAAATCCAAGAAGGTCGCCATCAATAATTGTCTCGCAATGTTCAAGTGATCAAGCCATCTATTAAAAAAGATTGGAGCAACAAAACAGCATAACGGGGCAACTTTCTTCTCTATGGAAAAACTCGGGACAAATGTAGAAGGCTCATTAATTTATAGTTCAGGCTTCCATGGCGTAGACACTAACTCCGCGGTCAGGCTACAATAGTGGATCGGTGGTTGTGAAAGCAGAAATATCCCAATGGACAAGAAATAGAAGTAGATCAGGCAGCGATGCTTTCGTTGACGGTTAATCGTATGCATATCCTCGAAGCGTTCTTTGACCCCAAAAATTAATTCCTTAGTTGCGGTTTATACTTTGCTTGTCCGTGGTAGCAGACAGGTGATTGCCGCGCCGCCTTGATGGCGGACTGAAATTTTAGTATTTTTCATTTTCTTTATTCAGCTCGTCGTAAAAATTTTCGTTAATGACTTTGTCTTTCTGAATTTTTCTAATATATGGATAGAATATTTCATCACTGGGCAAGCAAATATAAAAGTCTCAACTATAGGATCAACAATTGGAGCCCAAGGGTACTTGGAGGATACGCATGCAAATAATTGTCGAGTAAAGCATCACTGCCTAGTTCAGATCCATGCCCTGTCGTGATAAGTCATCTATCGCTTGATTTCTTTGCATTCTGGATTTGACCAATCCTAAAAAAAACTTCATTGAAGCATAGAAAGGTAATATTTGTTGAAGCTGTTAAAACTACTTAAAAAGCCGAACAAAGCAGATACACAAATGCATAATAAAAGATAAGAAAATCACATAAAAATTCATTCACAGTTCTAAGAAAATTAGCTATTGTTATCATTAAAATAGGGCAAATATTACAAAGCGAAGTTATCACATTTATCCAAAACTTACAGAAACACCAACTCACAAATATAAGCATTAAAAATTAAGAAGATAATAAAAATAAAATTACAAAATATAGGCAGCTTTCAAGGTGTCAAAAATAATCTTTATTGATAATTACTGAGAAGTGAAAATTATATACACACATAAAATAAAAGATTTATTATCCATTCAAGCAATTACTACTATTAATTTAGTTTTAATATGATTGTATTAGCTTTATTATAAATGTATTCTTACTCAATTTAATAAATACAAATTTTTTTTATTATTATTATTTTTTTCTTTTATTCTTTTTTACTTAAATATCTTTTACATTAGTAAAAAATAAATATTTAAATAAACTAATCTATAGTATAAGCAGATTACATTAAGTAATTATTTTTATTTTTATACTATATTATTTTAAGCAGACACATGAAGTATGCCAAACTTAGTTGTTACAATTATTATTATTATTTAGAAGCCATATATGCAACCAGAGAGCCAACAACGGCATCTTTTTTTTTTTTTTTGCATGAGCCAAATCGCATTTGCATGCCTCACTTTTATATTAAAAAATAAATTAGTCCCTATTTTAATTTTATGTCAACTTGATCCCCTTATGCCTTTTCAATTAGATTTTCAAAAAAATTAAAAAATAAAATACTTAATAAAATGTCCTCAATGTCGCCCTATGAATTCCTTTTCCCCAGGAAACAAAAATTTCTTAGTTTTCCAGTTCAACCTCTCAATTAAAACAATCCAAAAAATAAGTTGTATATAAGTTTATTTATGTTGAAATTAGAAACAAAATGCATAATATAAATTTTACAAATTTAATTTTCTTTTCGTTTATAAGTTCAAGTGTACAATCACTGTTTCTTCAAAAAAAAGTCATGTAACTTTAAATATAGTTTAAACGAAAGTGATGCAATCGCTGACGGGAATCTTTCTTTATATTGAAGAAGTCACGTTACTTTATTATGGATCAAAAGTATTTTACGCTATAGTAATTTCATTATTTTATTTTTAAACCGTACTATAAATTTGAGTGATTTTTGTTTCAAGAGAAAGAGATTTATTAATTAAAATTAAAATAAAAATATATGTGAAATAGGTAAATTTATTTGTAACTGTAGTTTTATTTAAGCGTAAAATAACTTAAGATACACATTATTTTTATAATTGCTACTATATTGTGATTATTTGAAAAGATGAAAATACCAAGACGATTTTTTCACTTGTAATTGTTTATAAATGAGGAACGGCCAAAATGATTTTGTTTAAGTACACGTTAAGGTACATTTCAGCACAGATATTCTCTGATGTAGCCGAAAAAACAAACTGAAAATTCGCCAGAGGGCTGAAATTAGGTCAAGTTGCATGCTAAGTACCGATTAATTTTGACTGTAAAAGTAGGGAACTGAAATGCAGTTCAACCCCACCACTTCTGACTGTACCCCTGTGCTCTCCTCTAACCTTTGCCATCTTTAAACATCAACCGCGTTTTATCTCTCTCTCTCTCCATGTTCTCCCCACACTCTTCATTGCTGAACTGGCGTTTTCAACATGTTCCTTAAACTAGCAAAACCAAAATCTTGCTCCTTGTTTCACATCACCAAACTGTATTGGAAGTACTTGATTTCTACAAATTAGCGGTGGTTAGTTTGTATTGCAATTGCATGATTCTCAGTGCCACGAGCTTTTTGGGATTTTCAGCCTCGTTTTGATTGGATTCAGCACCATCATGTGAAGCAATATTTATGTTTATGGTTCTGCATTTATCTTCCTTTTCTTAGGCTTTGATTTAATTTGACTAAGATTCATTCGGTGATGGCCCGAATTAGGAAGACCGTATTCTCTGCTGTGGTGTTCTCCCTCAAGCTGCTTATTCAAAGCACAAAAACAGTTTTCTTCTCTTGAAGAGAGAAGAAAAAAAAGCCAGTTGTGCAAGCCTTATTCGTTTATGTCTTGGAGATTTTGACTTGCAACTTTTTATTACACACGAAAATGCTTGGCTTGTTCAGTGGTCACATATGCAGGCTATGCTTATTTTCAAATTATGCACCTCAAAATATACATCTAATTATTAAATTTTTAAATTTTTTTAAATTTTATATAATTTTTAAGATAAAAATATTTAAAAATACATGTTAAAATTCAAAAACATATTATTTTTTCTTTTATTTTTACGTAATTTTTAAAATAAAATATCAAAAAATACATATTAAAATTTAAAAACAAACAATGGTCCGAGATATGAAAAGAGACTACTTTCAAACTTGAGGTTCAACTAAAGCCCTCCCTTCCCCCACCAGCTGCCCCAAAAAACTAAAACAAAAATTTATGGCTTTGCTTGTTTTCAAATTTGGACGTGTATATTTAAGTGTTTTTATTTTTAAAATTATAATAAAAAGATAAAATTTAAAAAATATAATAATTGAATATTTGTTTTTAAAGATAATAATTCGTAAACGAACATAACCTATAGCCTATAGTTTTAACTTCCAATAAACTGCCCAACTTGTAGATTACATATCTTTTTCTCAGTTTGCGTTTCTCCTCAGTGTTTAATCTAATTTTGATCCTAAGCTGATGTCCATTTTCTGCAACTTCTCGTACATCTCTAATCCCCTTTCTATGATTCACAAATTTGGAAGCTATTCTGATTGTTGTATTATGTTATTTGTGTTTAGGTGGTATGCTCTTACGGAATACCACCTTTTTCCCTTTTCCTGAACCACGTGTAAAAGTAATTTATATTGTTTGCCTTATTCCAGATCAGGAAATTAAGAATTTTCTTTTGCTGAAGCATTTTTTCGGATGTCAAACAGCTTCCGTCCAGTTTCACGGTGATTAATTGGTAAAATTTTAATGCAAGAGCTCAAATGTCGTGAATGAAAGTTACTGCAAGCACGCTTGACTGTCTCTATATTTAGCAGGGGATCAGGGTGTTAGTGGAAGTCTTATGGCTCTTGGAGAGGTTTGCGGGGAACAAACTTAAAAATCAGAAATATGCTGAACTGAAATTGAAGCACAAATATGTCGAAGCATAACAAAAATAAATAAATATATTAATAAAAACTGATACGTTATACTTGTTTCTACTGAATAATTAAGTTCAAGCAAACTCAGAGGAGAGGTCGACAATTAGGAGATTACTTTAGTCTTCAGTGTACATTTCATATAGCAGAACAGACTAAAAGAAATGATGTATGCAGTGTCATGGTTTCCCTACTGATAAAGGATAGATAAATCTTGGTGTCATGAGAATAGCTGTCCACTTTGATCTTCTTTAAGTTGTCTTAAGTTGTTTCCCGTTTCTTTTAACCATCCAGAAGTGATAATTCCGTCAATGGCTTGACCAATCGCCATCATTTTCGGTTATTAGAATTTACCCTTTCTCTTGCTTCAATGAGATTCTGGATATCTATTTTGATGCAGGGTAGGCCTATAAGCTTTGTCAATAAGGCGGTGGTCAAAGAGGTACTCCGTTATTTGCAAATTGATCATAGGAGTCACCTTCTTCCCCAGTAAGTCTGTATACTATGAAATTGTCCAAGTTTGATCTTGTAGCTGATGCCATCTCTGGAAATGATTCATATGATAATAGCCAAGTTGCTTCAAACATATTAATCCGAAGCCTTAGTGGACTCTTCCAAGGGCAGTGTATCTGGTCCTTATCATAGTCGAGATTGTGCAAGTGTTCACATGAGCTCAGAATCACTCTCCCTCAACTTATCTCTAAGCTTCAAATCAAATCATGATGAATTAGCAGGCAAGGAATTGGTAGGATTTCAAATATCCAGCACAAGAAACAGCACCAATGAACCTATATCCCAAAGTACAGCAACAGTTACTGCAAGAGCATTTTCTTGCAATTTCTGTCAACGAAAATTCTTCAGCTCACAGGCTCTTGGCTACCATCGAAATGCACATAAACAAGAATGAACGCTGGCAAAGAGGGCCATAAGATTGGGTGCACTTTCCAGTAGATACACTGGTGTGGCTTCTCCGCTTTTGCATGGATCATTCAAGTGCTTAGGAATTAAAGCCCACTTTTCAGTGCACCATGGATTTGAGCTCCCATTCAGGACACCAGAAACCAGAACCAGCACAAGATTAGAAAATGGCCACCTGTGTCGGCCCATGTTTTTGGTGCACAAAGATACAGAATTATTGTGGCCTGGGAGCTTTCGTCATTTAGCTGCCTCTATCATGTCACGTCCTCCAATTTTTGTACAGACTGGATCTTCGGGTGCTAATCTTTTAGAGCAAATGTCATCATTCGACAAAGATTGTATGCAGATCTCTCACTCAGACTCTGAAAACTTAGGATGTTGGCAGTGTTCCATTAGTATAGTCTGTGCACTGAGATCAGTAAAGAGATGGCTAAGTCTCTATGTGCAGCTTTCTGTTCAGTACTTCTCAGGCAAGCGTGACTTCTTTCTTCTTTCTTTTTCCCTTATGCTTTCCTGGGAAATAGAACTTCACAATATGGCTTAATGTCTGCCTTGAAACGATCTGTTATGTATGAGTACAATGTAATCTGATTCAGATCGGGTACATGTGATTTGGCAAGATAGGGATATGAATTTTTTTGTAAATTGATTCTCATATATTTTCAAACTTTTTCTGCCAATCTCAATTACATGCATCACAAGTCAAAAGGTCGGGGTATGGCTAGGCTGATCGAAGGCTGAGAACATTTAACCATGAGTTTGCATGCATGTAATCCAACAAAAATCATTGGAGAACTCCTTTGCTACGAAATTTTTTTATCTCTAGCTAACTTGCTTCAACATGGTTCTTAAATCTGATCTTGTAGTGAAATCTTGACAAACTGGCGTCAAGGATTTAGAAGTTCATGCAGTGTATTATTTAAATATTTCTTTTTGTAAACTGAAACTAGTAGTATACAGATCTTTGTTTTTTTTTGCGGCCAAAGCACTAATTCCATCTGGATTTCATCTCAGATTCTAGAGTTTCTTTGGAGCAGGAGCTTGTGCTAAACTTCTGCTGATATCCGAACCTAGTCTTTGAAATGGTCAATATCTTAACTAGATTGAAGGTGAGAGATCAAGTTCTGCATCTAACTCTGAAATAAAATGTGCTTGAGATTATTCCTAATATATTGGTGCACATTGTGAAATAATATTTTCCACACGAACTCCTAATTAACATTCAACATTTATGGAAATGTGCTACATCTTGTATTATGATTTTGACTCTTAAATGCACTGAAGAAATTTTAGTTTGATCAGTAATCGATAGGAATCAGAATCATATCCAGGCCTCTAAAATAAATTAGTAATGCCTGCGTCTTGGAGTAATTTAAGAAGGCTCCAAAAAATGTTCTGTATTTTTTTAGTTATCAAATTTTATTATTTTGGCCGTATTTGAATCCAAGGTCTTGAGTATCTTGGGGCGGGACCTTAGTGGCCTAAACTAGGCCTCATTGGCCTTCTCTCCAATTGTTTTTTGAATTCTTTAGTTATATGATGGCAATGGAGCTATTTACCAGTTTACGTTCGCCTCGGAGTATAGCCTCCACGTTCAGCGCAATTCTACAGTTTTCGTTACAAAATTAGGAGTCACCGAAAATTGTCACCGATCCTTTGTTTGCAATGAATAATAGAAGAAACGATCTCCGAGTGAAACTGATGCATAGGAGGGATTTGACAGGGAAAAAATGCTAGGACAATAGAGAAAAATATAAATTTCAAAGTTTTATTTCATTATTTACCTAAAATAGCAAGGCAGTGCGAGTACAGAAGCTTATAGACGTGCTAGAAAAAGAGAGAGGACTAGAATAGATCTATCGTTTTCCATCTCTTGCAGTTAGGAAAACGAAGTTTCCTAATTGCACAATTTCTCCCCAGTTTTATTTCTCCAATATTTATTTTTTTTCTAGCAACAAAATAATTTAAGAATTTTCATTCTTTCCTTCCCTCGCGAACATATCTGTTCTTTGGACTTGGAGTCCTCAACACATTTTAGATGAATAAAAAGGCGTCGTAATGCTCTTGGCTTGTTTCTCATAAAGTTAACCACCAAGCATTGAAAAAGATCACTTTTGCTGGGCTGGATGACTTGGAAAGACTGCAACCGAAAAATCTGCACTATTCATCACCTACATATAAGAAAAGTTATCGCGTGAGGATTTAATAATAATCACTTTTTCTCCTCAGAGTTAATATATTAAAAATGTCCTTTTTTATTTTTATTCATTTTCATTTTTTCTATATTTTCTCCTAATGTTTTTTAGCTTCGTATTTAGTTATCTCCTCATCTTTTTTCTCTCTTATGTTATACAAATTGTCTAATATAATTTCATTTTTGATAACTTATTTTTATTGTTTCAATTTTTCAAAATATAGTAGATTTATGCCTTATTATCATAATTTTCATTTAATACTTCGCTTTTATTGTTAAAATTTTTAAAATATGATTAATTTACAATTTATTATCAGTAATAAAAAATTATGTACGCATATACAATAAATAATTTTTGCTAAATAACAAATTATGAAATAAAATATATGTATGTCTGTGTAATATATTTCTGCATATTTTTGTAACAAAAATAAAATTAGACGTGCGATAAAATATAGTGGTTAAATTAAAACGCAAAAGCATGTGTGCGACTGTAGCTAGTTAATAAAAATCCAGATTAGCCATACATGCTTACATCTGGACAGCTTTATAACCATTATCTATAGAGATCTTCACAGCATCCAGCACCAGCTGTGTAACCCTGCTGGTTTCAGCCCACGAACTATCTGGTTGAAGTCTAAGATTTTTAATGCCCTTAACTAACCTGGAGAACTCTTGAATCATCAGAGCCTCCTGAGGCAGCTGAGTAGCCACTTGAACTTCCTGAGGTTTCACGTTCCACCCAATATGCAGATCCACGAACTTTGCAGCAGACGTGAATCTGAATAATGCAGAATTTTCTTCGTAAGGGATTATGAAGTCTTCAACATGAAGTGTCCCATTGGAACCACACAGTGCCAAGTCCATCGTTTCATGCGAGACAAAGGAGCAGTAAAATGTTGCAACGGTTTCCTCTTCATCCCAGTGCAAGGAGGCACTGCATGACAAGATGACTCCAGCTGAGTTTTTTAGGGTTGGGGCCAGAGCAGTCACAGTTGTTGGTAGCTTTTGGTTCATAGTCCACAATATAGCACCAATGCAGTACCATCCTGTATCTCCCAGTGCTCCTAAGGCATCCAGATCTGGTTTTATTCTAATATCATTCTCTAGAAATTGTGTTGTTCCATGGTATGATGATGAACTGTGGATCTGAATACAGTAGAAATCTAGTAAATAAGTAGATAATTGGCACAACATCTAAACACGCAACTTATCGACAACTGTAAGAAGGAAAATCCATGTCGCCAATATTAATATGTGATCATAACGTGACCTCATCTTCTTCCAAATCATGCGAGAAAAACTCAAGTGTATTATGTGATTTGGAACAGTGAATTCTCCAGTGACCTACCAGGCCACAAGGATTTATCCACTTTCTTCAGAGGTTGGCCTTTAGAATCCTAAGGCAGTCAGTAAAGCCAGAAACATAGTCACAAATAGTTTCACTGAACACGCAAAACCTTGTGATGATAGCACAGAGAAAGTAGTTAATTTCAAAAGCCATGGCCTTTGTTCCCTCTTTTCATGTGGAGTGCCCCTATTATATTAGGGATGATGAATGAGAGCCCATATTATATTAGGGATGATGAATGAGTGCCCATATTATATATTAGGGATGATGAATGAGTGCCCATATTATATTGGGGATGATGAATGAGTGCCCATATTATATTAGGGATGATGAATAAATTTAATTTCTTTTACAAAACTGCAGCAAACACTCTCATAGATTCCATGTAGTTCATGTGCCTCACATCATAATATGAACGAAACAGGTTGCTAATTTTCCTCGAATTATATATTAATGTGGTTACCAGTTCATTATATGCAGTTGCTTCAATTAATCAAAAAGTGAAAAATTTATGGTCCTAAAACTACCAGTACAGATAAACTAAATAAATGAATGAATTAACGGAATAGTAACGATAGTTTAGTTGATTCACTGCTCTGTTTTCAGTTCAAACTCTAAATGTAAGCGGAAGGAATGCATTATGAATCCCCACAAAAATATCAAAGAAAAAGAACACTAGAATTTATAATCAAGAAAACAAAATTCGAAAGTATACTCACAGCTTTAACACGTCCAAAATGCTCCCAATTCGATATCAATTCTTTCATTTTCGCGGTCCTGGGGTGATGATACCACATGCTTGCGTCCATAAACTGCACCCCGTTTGACTCACAGGCCCCCAGCATTTCATCAAGCATCTTGACGTCAAGAGCTGTGGGTTTCTCCAGCAGCAAGTGCTTTCCCTTTCGAGCCGCCATCACCGCCCATTTCACGTGCAGACTGGTGGGCAGTGGCATATAAACTGCATCCACAACAGGGTCATCCAGCAATTCCTGGTAACTTCCATACAGCGTCACATTTTCTGATAAATTGTTTTGAACGGCAAATTGTTTGGCCTTGTGGATGGAACGGCTGGCGATTGCGATGAGGGTGGCACTGGGGGTTAAGTCTACAGCTCGAGACACTTTTCTGGCAATCTCAGCACATCCCATGATCCCAAAACGGATTGCGTTCTCATTCTCGGCCATTTCTTGCCTGGAGTTCTCTTGTTTGTACTGCGGGTAGATGAAATAAAGAAGATGGAATACTGCAACCACTCGATAAAAGCATAACCACAAACCAATAATCGGTTAGGACAGTAAAATTCTACGTGAATCTCTCATGGCCCGAGTCCCCTTATCCGCTTTGGTATTGCCTGGACGGGTCATAAACTGGCAAATCCATTGGTCTACGGTCAAGTTCGAGGGTGGAGTGAGAACTTCAAGAATGTTTAGTTCTTTATTTGGTTGGTTATAAAAATTTTATATATATATATAATAATTAGATGATGTGGTAATATAAATTTATAAAATATTAAAAAATTATAAATGTATGCGTTAGTTTTATTGATAATAGATATAATAATTTAAAAATTATTAATTAGTTATAAAAAGTAAAAAGAAAAATTTTAAATTTAAATTTAAATAAAATTTATATAATAAGATTTTTCAATAATGATAAATAGTGATAAATTTAGGAGGCAAGCATGACCGAGGCACATGAGCGAATTCAACATCTTAATTTTAAATTTGTGCCAATGCTTAGTTCATGATTTTGATGGGGAACAAAAACAGAAGTTTTTGATAAAGCATGAGAATTTTAATTTATTTTTATTTTGTGCTAACATATAATAAAAAATATGAATTGATAATGTAATAGTGTATAATAATAACACCAACCACAACAACAACAATAGTAATTAGTTTTTAGTATCTATATCACACATCATATCATATATAATGTATAATAGCGAAGGAGTGTTTTTGACCGGTTTGACCTATTTAATCTTAATTATGATTTTTTATAATTTGGAATTTTTAATTAAATAGAAAAATGGCCGATAGTTGGCTTTACATAAAATTCACTTACAAATTTTGTAATTATTGTTATGTACCCTGAAACTAAGCCAAGTAATTCTGTGGTACTGAGTGAGTCATTTCCTTTTTTTTTTTTTTTTTGGTATATTAGTTTCATTTCTTTTATCTTAACTTTATTCGTTCTCCATGTAAATTCATAAAGAAAATATGTAATGAATTTATTAACATATTTATTGGGCTATTAAACAAGCAAATTAAAAATAACAATGTTACTACATATATTTTCGTCCCATTGCAAACTTAAAATACTACAATTTTTTTATTATTGTTATGATATTTTCATTAAAATTAGTTACATAAATTGACTCTATATTTACTTTCATAATTTATTGTTAGATATTGTGTGTATTTTTTCATACATGATGTAGTTTGTTGGTTAGATTATCAGCAAATTGTTCATAACAAATAAGTTGATAAGAAATCCCTAACTTATTAAATTCTTTATACTAGTTGAAATATTAGATAGCATCTAAGGAAATTTAGATTATCTAAAGAAATTAGTTGAAGTTAATTATCAAATTGAAAAGAGGTGTGGATGAAGACTGGATGAAGTTTAATCATGTTATGTCAAACAATTACTGACAATTTCACTTTAAAGAGGAAAATTCACTTAAAATTGAGGAAGTTGGCTAGTAATAAGGTAAAAACAAATTTCATCAAGCAAGTGAAGACTCGAAACTATAAATAAAATGCTTAGGAACATGGAAAGACATCAAGAGAAACCAAGAGGAAATAAGAGGCTAAAAGAGCTAGAGTTTCTTACTTTTGTATTTAAGTCCTTTAACCGATGTGTTAAATGGTTATTAAAACCAGTTGTTAAGAGTGTTAAACAAAATTTAATAAAAATTTAATATGACAGAATGTTAACTTTATAGTAAATTGGGTTGTCACAATTATGTAAGTTGTGTTGTCAACATGGAATGAAAATGACTTGGAAGAATAAGATGTGGAGCAAATCATACAAGCAACCAAGTGACTTTCAACTTTGTCTGATAGAAAAATGTTGTAACTCTTATTGCAACAATGGATGATGATCAATTTGAATATGGAACTAGTAGCGACATTGATAAAGAACTTTACTTTACATATCAACTTGTTCATGATAAATTACTGGCATAACAAACTAAAAAGAATGCATTAAAAGAAATCTCTTAAAGAATTAAATGCATGTCTAAATGATGACTGTTTAAAATTAAAATTTGAATGTAAGAAAGTTAATAAGTAATACTGAGAGGCTAAATCAATTTGAAGAAGTAGAACACGGGAAAAGCCAAGCAGGAATATGTGTTGTCCATTGGAAAGTTAGCATCATATCGAATGGAAATTGGTTACATATAGCATACCAGCTCGCTCTTAAGAAGAAAGAAATTTATTTTGTCAAGGAATTTATTCCAATTGTTAAGCCAATTGTTCCCAGCAAGAAGATAACACAGAGTCAATTGAGTAGGAGAAAGGTAAAAGGTAATCTGCTTTTTAATTTCCACAAGAAAATTGGACACCAAATGGCCAAATTTTTTCACTACTAAGACACATGCTATATGAGGTCAAGATTCCAATGGTGACAAACCAGTTAAACAAGTATGGGTTTGAATGTAAGATATTAAGAGCCTTATATCTTACATTTCATTAAGAGCTTGCTCAAACGAAACATAATATTTTGATAGTGGTTGTTTTAAATATATAACAGCTGATAAGGAGAACTTATCTAATTACGAAAGTATCTTTGGAGGGCATGTCATATTTAGTGACAGAGAAAAATATCAAATAATTGGAAATACGCTCTCAATATTAATAGAATGCTAAGGTTGAAAAGTGTCTTATATGTTGATAGACTTAAAACCAATTTACTAAGCATTAGCTAACTTTGTAATCAAGAAATGTTTATAAAGTTCATCAAAGATCAATATCAGGTATATAACAAAGATAGTTGTTATGTACTTGCAGATAACAAGTTAAACAACAACTGTTACACTTTAAATAATATGTCAACCTATCTAAAGTCCAACACTGAGAAGAGCTAAAAACGTCATAGAGGAATTGGACACATCAATTATCATGATTTGTTTAAGCTAACAAAAATTAGAGTCATTCATGGGTTGCCAACACTAATAGGACCAATCTCAAACATATGTGGACCTTGTCAAATATGAAAGCAATGAATGAAGTCACATAAAGCAACACAAAAACTAAGTACATCAAGACTTTTAGAGCTACTTCATATGAACTTGAAGGGTCCTATGGATGTTACAAGCATTAAAGGATATATTAATTTGGGTGGATGATTATTTAACATTTAGCTAGGTATTTTTTTTTAAGGAGTAAGTCAGGTACTTCTCAAACCCTCAAAAAGTTTTGTGTTCAGTTGAAGATTGAAAAAAGGAAAGCTATTAGTGGAATTGTAAGAATTTGGATAGACCATGATAAGAATTTGAGAACTAACAATTTAGTGGCTATTATTCTCAACATGGAGTACAACATTAATATTTATCCTTCAAGACACCTCAACAAAATAGAGTAGTGGAACAAAAGAATGCAAAGAACATCAACACTAAATGGTGGGCCAACGCTATCAACAGAGCATGTTGTATAGTAAATAGGGTTTATGTTTGCAACATTATGTTGAAAATGTCCTATGAGATTTGGAAAGGTAGAACGTTAAATGCATCCCACATCCATACTTTTAGGAGTAAGTGTAATATATTAAGAGATCGTGATAATTTTAGAAAATTTCCTAATAAAAGTAATCAAAGGTTCTTCCTAGAGTACTCCAACACAAGTAAAGTGTACAAAGTTTACAACTTCCATAACCATGAATATAATGGAGATAATGAATATTATTGTGGATGATGAAGAAGCACAATTTGATGAATTGGAGAATCAAGTAAAATGAAAGGAGGATGATGAGCAAAATATTAGCAACATTGAACAATATAGAGGAGAAGATGTTACGACAATTGATATAACAATCAGAACATGAATGAGAGGAGCCCACTTTTAACCATGAACCTTCAACAAGAATCCACAAGACTTATCCCTTGGAGACCATTGTTGGACCTTTGAATGACCAACGAACGATAAGAGATTTACCTTAGTTAAAATTATCATGACTTAACTGGTTTCTCTTATTTTGTTTTTGCAGTTGAGCCAAAAAAATGTAGATGAAGTACTTAAGGATGAGTACTGGGTGATGGCAATGTAAGAAGAGCTCAACTAATTCTAAAGAAATGATGTGTGGGCATTAGTTGAAGATCACAAAATGTAAATATCATTGGAACTAAGTGAATTTTTAAGAACAAAATGAATAAGAATGGAGTAGTTACAAGAAATAAGGAAAGGCTATTAGCACAAGGTTACATGCAAGTCACAAGGATTGATTTTGAGAAAATCTTTGCACCAGTAACTTGTCTAGAAGTCATATATAATTGTTATTGGCTATGGCTTGTTCTTTAAACTTCAATGTATTTCAAATGGATATTAAAAATGCTTTTTTAAATGGATGAAGGAAGAAGATTATGTAGAACAAACCAAGGGGTTTACTAATCCGCACTATCCAAACCATATGTATAAATTGTGAAAGGGTTTGTGTGATTTGAGGCAAGCACCCTATGGTCACTATGAGTAGTTGGTAACATTCCTTGTTAAGGAGGGCTACATTCAAGGAGGAGTAGATAAACTTTTATTTATACAACATCAAAACAACGAAATCCTTATTACAAAAGATTATGCCGATGATATAGTGTTTGGGTCAATATCTCAACAAATGTTAAAGAAATTCATCTCAAGTACGCAAAATGAATTTGAAATGAGTATAGTGGGAGAGTTAAGGTATTTTTTGGGTCTTCAAGTTAAGGGTGATGAAATCTTTCTTTCACAAACCAATTATACAAAAAAACTTGGTTAAAAAAAATTGGACTCGAAAGTTCTAGACTTATTGCAGCATCATTGCCAATATCAATAGAACTTCATTAGGATAAACATGGAAAGCCTATAGATGAGAATTTGTATAGGAGTATGACTGAAAGCTTGCTTTATTTAATGGTCAGTAGACCAAAATTTGCTTTAGCATGGGATTATGTGTAAGATATCGAGATAGTCATCTAGTATCTATAAAAAGGATCATTTGCTATATGAATGGTACTATTGGACTAGGTTTATGTCATTCAAAGAACTCTAATATTTCCTTAGTTGGTTATAGAGATGGAAATTAGGCTGGTAACACAGATAACAAAAAAAAGTACAACTGATAGTTGTTTTCTTGTTGGTAACAATTTGGTGTCGTAGTATAATAAAAAATAAATTTCAATTATACTATCAACTATAGAAGTATAATATATTGCATCAGGAAGTTGTTGTACTCAATTACTGTAGATGTGTCAAATGTTAATGAATTATAGAGTGAAAATTGAAGAATTAGTTGTATTATGTGGTCATAATAGTGCAATTAATTTGTCCAAAAATCTTGTTAAACACTCACGAACCGAACACATTGACATTAGACATCATTTTATTTGCAAGTTGGTAGAGAAAAAGAAGATTGTTATCAACAATATTGTAATAGATAGACAACTGGTGGATATTTTCACCAAATGATTAAATGCTACTAGATTTGAACACCTCTAGCATGAGCTTGGCCTATGCCTAATTTATTAACCCAATTGACCAACATAATGAGGGGAGGCAAAACATGTTAATGCACAGTGGTGAAGGTATGGTTCTCCACAATTAGTTGTTGATTTTCCCTCTTTTCAATAAAGATTTGAGTTTTAAAATCAATTGTAACTACCACTTTGGATTGATATAAACCATATCTCTACTGTTGCTTATCATACCAATTCCCCCATTATTTTGATTCTACTGCCATAACTATTATAGCACTCTAAAACTTGAGAGAAAAAACCAATGGCGAGACAAAAAACTAAAGTCACTACAAGGTGAACCACCACCATTGCTCAACCACAAGAGAACACTAAAGAAATTCCACAGTAGGGGAACAATCTTTAATACAAGAAAAAGCCATGAAGTGGAAACTTGCAGACCAGGCTCCTAAATATTCTAGTCAAAGATGTCAAGGAAGAAATTCTGCAATCTCTGGCAGAACCAACAACAAATTGGGTGGGTGACTAGAGAAAGAAAGCCTACCAAGAAAATGGGAGTAAGGAAAGAAAAGAAACCACTAAAGTAGAAGAAGTGACATCAAAATCCACTAATGATGATACAAATGGAAAAGAACAACACTCAAGAAATCACTAATGTCAATTGCACCATTTTTTGGGTAAGAAGCTGGAAAGGATTATTTTTAGAAGAGAAAGAAGAAAATGTTATGACATCAGAATCAACATCTGAGCAAGAATAGCTTTGACCTATGGAAGTTACACTAAACACTTATTTGATGAAAATGAAATAAGAGATTCCTGAAGCAATTTAGGGACTCCACATAAGAATTTAGGAAGAAACTGAAGAAGAATTAAATGTGGGCTATCCAAACTTGAAGTAGGCTCATAACAAGGAGTTTTATTCCTTAAAGGCCGAACAACAACACGAGTATGTAAAATCTTGCCACTTTACTATTGAAAAAATCATAACTAAAACATTTGCTCAAAAGGAGTTTGTTGCTGTTTAGAAGAAATTGGACTGATAAATGTTGTGACCAAATTTGACATTTTCTATCCTAGTCTAGTATATAAGCTTTATGCAAGTTTATTAAGCAAGGTGACCACCAAAGGTTTTGAGTGGTTTCCTAAAGTGTATATTCGAGGTTAATTTGTCAATTTGTCTCCAAAAGTTATCAACAAAGCACTGAAATGGACATCTCCAAACTTTGATTTAACATACCCTGTGGACATGGGGCTGAGTATGATGAAATTGTGTAGGTCTTGACGGGATATAAGTTGGACAATTAGCTAACAAGTTCAACTTTACAGTCTTCTTCTTTGTTCCTAAAGTATTTTATGTTATATATGTTGGGAACTGCAAAAATATTGCCAATAACTAATACAACCTTGGTCACAACAAGCATGGCAACACAATTATACAAGTTGCGAATGAAGTAGTTAGTAAATCTCAAACACCTGACTTTTCAACTATTGGTAAACTACACTGAAATCTAATTTGACTGGTTGTGTTCCCTATCTTTACTTGATTTCTAGATTACTTCAAAGACAGAAAGTTAAAATGCCATTTAAGGAGAAGGGGTTATGCAAGTTGTGGATGTTCGATACTATCAAAAGAAATTGGAGAAACTAGGCAAGGTAGATGACTTGCGTCATGAAGTTTATGTATAGCTTGTTGTTTATTCTGAGGAATCCAAATGACATATTTAGGTGGTGATCAATAACCTTGCTAGCATAGGATGACATCTAGATGAACAGATAACGACTTTGCAAACACATTGGTGTCATGTTGAGTTGCAGATTATCAACCTGAGGACAACTCTATAGACACTAAAAGATGTTACACCTCTGTAGATGGATGCAACACTAAAAGATGTTACACCTCTGTAGATGGATGCACCTTCCTCACCAACTGCAAATGACGCTGGCCTCTCAATTCACTGAACTTAGTTACCTTACTATATTTGTTTACCCTTTAGCAAATTAGTTGTAGAAAGGGGAGGGGTAAACAAAGGCAGATGGGTAGGAAAAGGCGAAATATTAGACTTCAATGCAAAATTTGCATGACTAGGTGGTGTTTGCTGTTTGCTGCTTGCTAATTGAATTCTTAAAGTTTGTTGTTGATGGACTTCATTTTTTGACAACTACTATGAAGATGTTCTATTAGTTGTTTGGAACATCGATTTCTTTTGAGCTCATTTGGCCTATGAATAGTATTCAAATGGTTATGTACTTGAAGAATAGATGGTGTATGTAACCAAATGAATAAATAAACATACCTTATATTGGAATTTCTTGTTGATCATTTGTTGGGAAACTAGTTAGGAGTTCTTGTTTTGTGTTGTGCCACGATGTGCTAAAAGGGGAGATTGTTGGCACATTGTTTACAATAGGTAGGTTAACAAGAAATCCCTAACTAGTTAAATTCTTGCTACTAGTCAAAATATTGGATAAAGCATCAAATCAGTTGAAGTTAATCCTCAAGCTAGAAAGAGGTGGGATAAAGACTAAATAGAGTCCAATCTTGTTATATCAAATTGTTGTCGACAATTTTGCTTCAAGGAGAAAAATTCACCAAAAATTGAGAAAGTTGGATAGTGATCACCTAGAAATAGATTTCATTAGGCAAGTAAAAACTTAAGACTATATGTAGGATGTTGAGGAACAAGGAAAGGCAGCAAGAAAAACTAAGAGGCAATATGAGGTTAAAAGATTTTGAGTTTCTCATTTGTGTATTTGATTCCTTTAGCCTATGTGCTAAATGGTTTTTGAAATTAGTTATTGACTATTTAAAGAGTGTGTTAGACAAAATCTCGTAAGAATTCACTGTGATAGAACCTTAGAACTGAGATAGTAAATTAAGTGAGAGATTTTCTAGTTAATTCTTTACCTCTTTACTTAGTAGAAGCATTTTATTTGAAAATGGCCCTTTAGGTGTAGCAGACATTGCTCTAAACTGCATTACCAATTTCGTGCCTCACTTTACTTACTTTGCCATTTTGTTCTGATTGTGTGATGTGTTCCCAATACTCATTGCAACATTTGTAAATATGTTATCAACTTGCTATTAAATGGAAAATTTGCTATTAAAATGGTAGGATAAGGGAAAGAAAATTAACATGTATTAATATTAAAAATTGAATATAGTTAGTTAATTTTTAAATTAATATATTTATTCAAATTTTAGGGATTCAAAAAAATTAAATAGCGCAATAAATTTAGCTAACACTCAAATCATGCCTGGTTTATGCTAATCATGGATATAAACATACCATACTCATGTGCATAACATTTGTCTCTTTATGTTGAATGATATGCAAGTGATTGTTGAGGCTTTTAAGTTGTAGACACATTAAAATTTGGTATCTAATCAAAAAATGTCACATGAAAAATATGGTATTAAAATATTAATTAAATCAGTTTATTTGTTTATTTACTTGTCTAGAAATTTAAATAAATAAATAATTGATATTTTAATTGGCCAATGAAATGATGACAAAGGGTGCAATCATGTTAGAAGCAAACAAGACAAGGACTCTATAAGATTCAATCTATCAATTAAGGTAGTTGGAAAGGGTTCAAGTTATGACAGCCAATAGCACTGTACTATATCAGTAAGTTGATGCAGCCATAGCATCTCTTCTACAATTATAAATACAAGTCAAATCCCAAAATAGAAAGGGAGATAGAAGTCAAAGAGAAGTAAAGCAACTGAAGACTTAAAACTCGCCAAATTCTCTTCAATTTTCAAGAACATTCAAGGCGTTCTTTATCAAATTTAAGAAGTTCGTTATCAAGTTCAAGGCGTTCTTTGTCAAATTCAAGAAGTTTGTCATTCTTCATCAAATTTAACGAGTTCGTCACTAAATTCAAGATGTTCTTCGTCCAAATCTCTAAATCCGGTATTTGATCCAAGATTATGGTATTAAGTCCAAAGATCAGTGTTACTAAAGACCTAACAATACTCAAGGAAGATCAAGTACAAGTCCTTTCTTTGAAGATCGTTCAAGATTCAAGCAAAGCATTCTTGAAAGAAGAATCAGAGGATTGAAATTAGGGAATAAAACCACAGAAATTCAATTTAATCCAAATTATTTAATCTTGCACTTAGTTTTTTGTTATTTAAGAATTTTCTCATACAAATTTCTGGCATGCCCAGTGAGACATCTTTACTTCTCATCTCTTCCTTTCAAACAAGTTTTAAACTTCAAGAAAGTCATTATGGCCAGTAACGAAGGAAAGTGATCCAAGGCTGCTACCACCAATGCTGCTGTAAAGAGCTATGGTGTTGACACCTGAAGTGTGGCAAGGAGGTTAGCATACTCTAAACCAACTCCTCTCTCTGAAGCCATCAACAACCTATTTTTTGCAATTGAAGGCAACAAGGATAGCTCTCCACTTTAAAGCCCTTGCTCCAATGCCTCATTCACCTCCAACATGGCACCAATCATGACCACTAACACTTTAAGTCTAAAAGATCAAATTGTTACTCTATCTAAAGTCATCAAAGGGTTGGCTAAATATGTCTAAGAACAAGACTCGTGAATCTTGAGGATGATGGACAAGATGGACAATGCTGAAGCCAGCCTAGTAGAAAAGCACTCAAAGCCCATGATGAGGTAGAGACATTTGCTAATCAACTAATCGAAGACCGAAAGAAGTTTGTAGTTAGAGAGCTCCAAATTTCCTCTAACGGCTTGATCCCTATCGATTAACTAAAAAACTTCATAGAAGGCACCATTGAGAACAAGTTGGAAAGAGGCGCCAAGTCAATTTTGACATATGCCAAGCCTTACTCAGCCCGAATTGACAACTTGAAGATGTCGGTGAGCTATCAACCACGAAAATTCCAACAGTTCAATGGAAAAGGAATTTTCAAGCAGTATGTGGCTCACTTCATAAAAACTTGCAATAATGCTGGGATGTATAGAGATCATTTGGTTAAAGCAATTCATTCGCTCATTGATAGGAAATGCGTTCTATTGGTACATTGATCTTGAGCTCGAGTCCATCAACAGTTAGGAGCAACTAGAGCACGTGTTCCTTAACTACTTCTACAACGCAAGGCGAATTGTCAACGCCGATGGAAAAATGAGCTAGTCATTTACTACATCAATCGGTGGAGGAATCTAAGTCTAAATTGCAACGATAGACTCTTCGAAGCCTTGGGCATAGAAATGTGCAAACAAGTAACACACTAGGGGCTGCGGTACATCCTTTAAGGGATCTAGCCCAGAACTTTCAAAGAATTGGCTATGCAAGCTCATGATATGGAATTAAGCATCACCGCAAATGGAGTCAGTAGAGCTCCTGTGTTCGAGTTTCATAAGCAAAAAGATAGGTAAGAAATAAAGAAAGGGGGCAAACCTCCCACTAAAAATCCAAACAATGAATCTATGGCAACATGTGCCAAACCCGTCGCAATCAAAGGAAAGGAAAAAGTGGCCAAGAAGAAAGAAACTCCTTAGAGGCCAAAAGGACTAACATTAAAAGAAATGTAGGCCAAATCATACCCTTTCTTAAACTCAAACGTCCTAGGGATCTTCGATGGCTTGCTGAAGGCCAATCTCATTGAGTTACCAGAAATCAAGTGACCTACAAAAGCCGGGATGACTAACGATCCCAAATATTACAAGCACCACCGCTTAGTTGGGCACCCTATCCACGACTGTTTTATATTAAAGAAAAAGGTCATGGAAGTTGCCCTCCAAGGAAAAGTCACGTTAAAGCATAATAGTGCAAATGTCAATACTGTCACCCTCGATCATCAAACAAATGGAGTGAATGAAACCAACAACTCCCTTAACAAAACTGACTACTTCCAATAAAAAAGCTAAGAATTTGTTGAAGATAGCATGACTACAATAGTCTTCATTAATGAAGACTTGATGTTGAGGTCACAACTCTACAACAAGCCATTGTTCATCACTAGCTATACTCATGAGCAAAGGATCATAGAATGTTAGTTGATAGAGGCTCGATAGTTAACATTTTGCCCTTGTAGACATTAAGAGAACTAGGGATCCTGACTGTTGAGCTCTCAAATAGTCACTTGATAATCTAATGATTCAATCAAGGAAAGCAAAGGGCACTAGGCACCTTAAGAATGAAGCTACTCATAGATGACATGGAATCAAATGCCTTGTTCCACGTCATCAATGCTAGGACATCACATAACTTGCTTTTTAGCCGGCTGTAGTTTCATGAAAAATAGGGTAGTCCCTTCCACTTGGTATTAATACTTCAAGTATTGTTGCAATAGTGTTACAAAAAAAGTGCTGACGACTGCAAACCTTTTACGGAAGTCGAGTCTCTCCTTGCTGATGCAAAATATTATAAGGTTGGGAACCCTAAGACCAGTAGCTCCCCAAAAAAGGAAAGGCAAGACCATGGTCCGACAAAGGAAGACGAGGCTAATTAGAAGCATCCTAAAAGCCACACTAGCAAGGAGCCCAAGATTAATGATACTCTTCAAGTCTTAACGCTACCTCTCACCCAACTTAACGATGAAGCTCCTACCTAACTACCTAAAGAAATTAGAAAGGAATGCCAGGAGGCTCGAGAGCCAAGGGCTGCAAAGTGCTTCAATCCCAAAGTATATAAAATCCTCATCAAGGTTGGATATAATCTACATGAGCAATCACCATTAGGAAAGTTGCTACAGAAGGCCTCGAGTCAAAACTTGCAGGTAGGGCTGGGGTATTAGTGACCAAAAGGTCTGGTTCGCATTGCCATAAGAAGAGCTTCCACAAATAGCATTGCTGAGGAAGACTGCTCTTCAAAAATTGAGAAAAAAGCTTGCACCAGTGTCATTCTTCAAAAGACTTGACTTGTTCAAAAGGGAGAAGTGTTGGAAGCCGAATGGGGCATCATTAAAGCACCAAGGCAAGATGAGAAATTTCGAAGCATCATCCCTTCTCACTTGCAGCAACAAACAAACTTGATTGTCTCATATGACAAAGTCCTCAAAGTCAAATTTCAAACCATTGTCCACACCATTATCAAAGAAGATGATGATAAAGAAAGTATGGGTTCATGCAATCACATCACCCTAAGTGAAGAAGGAGACACTGTAGAAAAAGACACCGATACCGCGCTATCCTAAATGGAAGCAAAAACTAAATTCACTCTAAATGAGTTGAGAGAAGTAAATTTAGAGAACAACAACGACCCTTGCCCCATCAATATCAGTGTCGCGCTAACAAATGAAGAGGCTAACATCTACATAGAATTGCTCAAGGAATTTAAGGATATATTCGCCTGGTCATACAAAGAGATGCCAGGCCTAGGCACAAAAGTGGTCATGCATCACTTAGTCATAAGAAAGGGAGCTTGTCCTGTTAAGTGAGCCCAACGTCGCTTTTGACTAGAACTTCTCTCTCAATTGAAGCAAAAGTTAATAAGTTAATCGAGATTGGATTCAGCCAAGAAGTCAAGTATCCCATATGGATTTCTAGCATTGTTCTTGTGAGGAAGAAAAATGGACAAATCTGAGTTTGTGTGGACTTTAGAGATATCAATGAGGCATGTCCTAAAGACAATTTCCCTTTACCTATCATTGAGATTATGATTGACATCACTACGGGACACAAAGGGCTCTTATTTATAGATGGATCATTTGGGTATAACTAAATACACATGGCACCTAAAGATGAAGAATTGGCGGCCTTCTGCACACCAAAGTGCATTTACTGCTACAAGGTGATGCCATTTGACCTCCAAAATGTTGGGACTACAAACCAAAGAGCCATGTAGAAAATCTTTGATGATATACTCCACAAAAATGTTGAATGCTATATTGATGACCTTGTGGTAAAATCAAAAAGAAGAGAAGACCATTTGCATGACTTGAGAAAAATTTTTGAGCACTTAAGAAGGTACCAGTTAAGGATGAACCCACTAAAATGTGCATTTGGGGTCGCCTTTAGCAAATATTTAGGTTTCATTGTCTACCACCAAGGCATCAAAATCGAGCAAGCAAAGATTGACGCCATCATAAAGATGCCAGAGCCTTGAAATAATCATAAACTCAAAAGCCTGCAAGGAAAGTTATCATATATTAGAAGGTTCATCTCAAATATGGCAGGCCGTTTCTAGCCATTTAGCTGACTTATGAAGAAAGGTGTGCCATTTGAGCGGGACGAGTCCTGCAAAAAGGCTCTTGAGAATATTTAATCTTACCTGACAAAGCCTCCAACACTAGTGGCCCCAATGTCTAGCCATCCATTAATCTTATATATCGCCGTGCAAGAATGCTCAGTAAGGACCCTATTAGCACAAAAAAATAGCGAAAGAAAAGAAAGAGCCCTATATTATCTAAGTAGGATGATGACACCAAATGAATTAAAATACTTGCTAATTGAGAAAATCTGATCGGCACTTATCTTCGCCATCCAAAAGTTAAGACACTATTTCCAAGCTCGTACAGTCTGGTTAGTGTCCAAAGCTATCCCACTAAAGTATGTCATAACAAGGCCTGTTCTTTCTGATAGACTTGTAAGATGGTATCTCTAATTCCAACAATTTGAAATCGTATATGTGCCACAAAGGGCAATTAAAGAACAAGTATTTGCCAACTTCTTGGCTGGCTATTCTATTTCAACTAAATGGAACCTTCCTAATAACCTGCCAAATGAGGATGACCTGATGGTTGAAATTACTCCTCCATAGAAGATGTATTTTGATAGAGCATCCCATACGGAAGAAGCCGGTGCCAAGGTAGTGTTTATGATATTTGAAGGACAAGTCTTGCCTCATTCATTCACCCTTATTGAAGAAGACTAAGAAGAGAATTATTTTGTGGAGATCTGCGAAGTTGAAAAGAAAGATTGGCGCCAACCATTCATGTACTATCTAAAATATGACAAGCTACCAGAAGGTCCACGCTGAAAAGCAGACATTCGACGATGAGCAGCTCGTTTCATCTACTTCAAGGGCACTTTGTATAGGTTTTCGTTCAATGGGATATTCCTACATTGTTTGGGCAATGATGAAGCCATACAAGTCATGGAGGAAGCACACTTCGGGATTTGCACTGCCCACCAGTCCGAACTAAAACTTCACTTTTGCATTGAAAGGATCGAATATTACTGTCCAACAATGATAAAAGACTGCATGGAATTTACCTAAAAGTGTCAACCATGCCAGCTTCACTCACTAACCACATGAGCCCCTACACCCAATGGTTGCCTCATGGCCCTTCGATGCTTTGAGACTTAGATGTTGTTGGGCCTATAAAAAAATCATTTGTCGGTCATCTCTACATTCTTGCTGCAACTAACTACTTCGCCAAATAGGTAAAGAAAATTCCTCTCAATGAAGTAAAAAAGGAAAATGTTTCCGATTTCATTTGTGTCAACATCATTTATAAATACAGAGTCCTTCGGTATATCGTTATTGATAATGAAAAACTATTTGTCAACAGCACCATTGACAAGTAATGTCAAAATTTTGGCTTCAATTAAAGGAAGTCTTTAATGTATCATACCCCAGCAAATGGTCTTATAGAAACTTTCAATAAGACATTGTGTAACTTGTTGAAGAAAGGGGGGTAAAATCAAAGAGGGATTGGCACGAAGGGATTGATGAAGCTTTATAGGCCTATCAAACCAGTCATAGGACTCCTACGCAAAAAACTCCTTATGCATTAGTGTATGGTGTTGAGGTTGTCACCCCGCTCGAATCGAAAATCCATCCTTGTGAATTGCCATACAAGAGAGGCTAACTGAGAAAGACAATGCTCACTTACGTGTTAAAGAATTAAAAGCGCTTGATGAAAAGAGGCTGGATACACAATAAAAGATTGAGTGCTATCAAGCTCGCTTATCTAAGGCATTCAATAAAAAGGAGCGTGTTCGGTCTTTTCAAATCGATGACTTGGTGCTCGCAGTTAAAAGGCCTATCATCATCATTCACCACATTGGAAACAAATTTACCTCCAAATGGGATAGATCATATGTTGTCAAAGAAGTTTACACAAACGGTGCCTACAAACTAGTTAACCAAGATGGTACAAGAGTTGGCCCAATTAATGGGAGATTTTTGAAAAAAATATTGTGCTAGAAAAAAAAAAAGAAAAAAAGAAAAATGAAGACAAAAAAAATCAACTGAAAGATCCAAAAATGAAAATGGTGAAAATCAGCTCCTCCTCGACATGAACATAAATTGTCAAACTAAAACGAAATTAAAGTTTCTTGACACGAATTTAAAATTGTCAAACCCAAATTAAATTCAACTGCTCCTCGACATACAAGTATAAACTATAAGTTACTCTTAACCCGCAAGAGTATAACCTGTGAACAGTCTTACCTTTCATAAATTAAATGTGCTTGAACTACATTATGACTTGATCCCACTTTATGGGTACGTAGGCAGTTGACATCATGTAAGTTCAGTCATGAATTTGTAATAAGTTATGTTTTAATCCATAGTACAAGATGGCTATTGCTAGGGGCACATTCATCAACAAAACAAAGAAAGCAAGCAACAGTGAAACAAGACATGTTATTGATAAAGCTAAATGCTTGGCAAAAAAATATAATAATATTAGCAGCTAAGCAATAATTCCAACAAAGCCTAATAAAACTAAGCAAAAGGGTTCAAGCTCTCCAACACGTCCTTAGTAGCTACTAAATCCTCTTTAGTAGAGTGCAAGGTCTCTGTAGCAACATTGTCTGAAGGTTAGGTAGACTGGATGACAACAATTTCCCCATGAGCTCACCAAATTCTACTATTACCTCTCTAAAAGATTCTTTTTGCTGCAAAAAGGTTGCAAACAGCTCCTATCATCGCTTAGTCAGAAGCTCGAGTTGCTCCTCAATGCTTTTCAATTTGACTTCGAAAACCTCAACTTGCTTTGCTCCTTTAGTTTCCTTATTTAAAGCCTCCTAAAGCTGACACTCTGCATCCTCCAACTACTTAGCAAGGACCTCTTTGCTAGGCATATCAACTGTTGTGGATCTCGCCTTATCATAAGTTGCGGCCCTAGTAAATAACGTCTCTAAAAACTCTTCTATAAGGAACACATCAACTTCGTCAAAACATTTCATAGATTCAAGGATCAACATAACCTTGTCTTTAAGTGAAGAGACGAAATCAAGAGGGGTGCCAGCTAGCCTCTCACGGAGACTCACCCACATAAGGCAAAGGAACTCCTCCTTATGACTCTAGAAGAACTTCTCTGCTTTAAATACTAAAGCCACTACGGGAGAAGGTGCTTTCTTACTCTCTTTCGAAACGTGAATTTCTTCAGATGCTATAGTTTCAAGTAGATTTAGTTTTATGATAAATTTATCACTACCGCTAGAACCTCTGCAGCCACTTCCAAAGGCTTGCCTCTCCACCTAGAAGAAAAAGAAAAACATTTTGGTAAATTAAAAGGCAAAAAAATAGCAAAGAAAAATGTAACAAACCACCTCCTAGGCAAGATCCCTAACTAACTTTGGGCAGCTAGAAAGTTTGCCTTCTTTTAGAATTAAAGGAGAACGGGCTCTCCTAACTCTTTTCTAGTGATGATTCCCATTGGTGCTAGTATTGTCATCTACGATCTGCAAATACGGCCTCTTTTCCGTAGGACAACTAGGGCCACAGGTTCGCGAGGGGGATCTCAAACATTAAGAGACAAGTTTCTTGCATCGAGGACACCATCTTGAGATGGAGTAATGCACAACTTCACGGCATGTTCTTTAAAGTAGTTCTTGTGAATTTTAGTCTACCAGTCCTTATAAGCATTAGTGTGAAATTTCCTCACAATTGTTGGGGTGCGAGGGAAGCATGCCTTAGCCCTCGAATCAGACAAAGTGGACACCCTCCAAAAATACAAGCCCTCATCTAGGGAAGTCTCACGAACGTCATGTGAAAGAATTTTAGGAATCTCCTAGTCAAATCTAAATTAACGGCTAAACCGATGCGGACTATAAGGTTCGACGGCAAATCGATTGCCCTACCTCAATGGGAGATAACCTAAACAGATGGTGACGAAGTAATTATCTTCATGATGGTCATGATTGCCACAATCGACATATAAAATGTCATACTACTTAGTAATCAAAGTCTTAGTCCAACTAAAGAGTTTGCCTCTATGGATTCTTCGACGTGCCTCATGAGGATCATAATACCTTACCCCACCTTCACCAGAGTACGAAATCATCTTTGGGCTATCAACCGCTTTACAGATTAAATAATAAATCTTGAAATAATGCGCAGACTATACATAGACATAATGAAGCAGAAAGGGGGAATACCGTCAGAAATGTGTAGTTTTACCTAAACCTCAATAAATACTAGTAAGAATGGAAACAACCAAGCTAACTGCCCTCCCGATTTCCTTAATACTCGCCATCTTAAAAGTATTTGGATGTACGAAACCAACATCCTTGATAGGAAGAGCAAAAACACAAAGCCAACAAGCAAGAAACGTCGTCAAGTAGGTCTTTGTTCTAAAATTGTCACTGACATTGTAAAGTGTGAAAGGTTCCTCATCGGCAAATGAACAAGGCCCACGAATGCTAATCTTGCAAGAAGGGTTACATGTGGACCTAGGACGAGCCAATCTTTTTCTCTTTCTAGGCTGAGGGTGCTGAGTACTTTACTTCCTTTTTACACCAAAAGCTGATCCAATCTTCAATAGAAACTAAAAAAGCTTGAGCATCATTTGGGCTTCTCTTAAGTGATAAGCATGAAACAAATACTAACAAGATTGAAGAACATATCTCCTCCCTTGCTCATTAGCACCAGTAAGTTGCTTCGCACTCTGAACAACGTCATCATAAAATTTTTCATAAATTGGAAGACCTGTCAAATCTCACAGGTCATAGAAGGACATAGACACATCGCCATAAGAGGTAAAGAGCATATTAGTAGAAAGACATCATGCCTTATAAATCGCTTGTAAAATGTTTGAGTTATGATCGTAAGTAAAAAGTGAGGTATAAATCATGTGATAAATTTGAGCAGCCTTTAGGTCATGTCCATACCGACCAAGTACATCTTTCACCCACTTCTAATAACCCTTAATGAAATGGAACTCGCCAATGAACAAGGGAATGTCCCCCACTTAGCTTTTCCTTCAATAATTCGGCATTCTAAAGTTGGTAGTAGAACTGTCCTAATAGCATGGTAGTGGTGAGTCAATTGTAGGATCCAAGCCTTGGAGATCTTGTTGAATGGGATGTACCAAGTCCAATTGTCCATTCGATTAGGAATCATCAACTTAGACCAAGAACAATTAATAAGGGAGGTGTAAACTGCCAAAATTGTGTCATTCTCTATACGATGACCCTCCTCGTCAAGAATAATCAAATGCTCCCCACTTGAAGCAGACATGTCGCTTTTGAAAAGCACCATGATGATCGACTGCAAGAAAGAGCAAGAAAGTTTAGGGTCAGATTTTGACAAATAAAGAAAAAAAATGAATAAATAAAATTTCTAAAAGGAACAAAGGAAGGGTTTTAAGAGCCACGCAAAATCAACAAAGCTTAAAGAGGGTAAAAGCTTCAACAAAGCAAAACTTTAGGCTTCAATTCAAGCTCAACAAAATTAAGCCCAGTACAACAAGACCCAAAAATTTAAGTCTAAACAATACATGTAGGCAAAATTAAGTTTCGTACTCAAATGCCCCAAAATTCAAGCATAAACGGTACATGTAGGCATAATGAAACTTAATTCTCAAAAGCTCAAAAAATTCAAGTTTAAACGACACACGTGGGCAAAGTTAAGCATGGTACTCAAATGCTTAAAGATTTAAGCCTACATGGTATACACAGGTAAAATAAGTTTGGTACTCAAAGACCCAAAAATTCAAGCCTAAACGGTACACGCGAGTAAAGTTAAACCTAATACTCAAATGCCTAAAACTTCAAGCCTAAATGGTACATGCAAACAAAATAAAATCTAGTACTCAAAGGCTCAAAAATTCAAGGATAAACGGTACACCTGGACAAAGTTTAGCTTGGTACTTAAAAGTCCAAAAATTCAAGTTTAAACATTACGCGCAAGCAAAATAAAGTCTGGTACTCAAAATCTCAAAAATTCAAGTTTAAATAGTACTCGTGGGCAAAATTAAATCTAGTATTCAAAGGCTCCAAAATTCAAACCTAGATAGTATACGTGGGCAAAATTAAGCCTAATACTCAAAGATCCAAAAATTTAAGTCTAAACAGTACTCGTGGGCAAAATTAAGTTTGGTACTCAAAGGCTCAAAAAATTCAAGCCTAAACGATACTCACAGTTTAAATTATGTTTGGTACTCAAAGGCCTAAAAATTCAAGTCTAAACGGTACTTGTAGACAAAATAAAGCTTAGTACTCAAATGTTCAAAATTCAAGTCTTAACAATACTCGTGGGCAAAATTAAGCCTAGTTCTGAAAGGAAAAGTCTGCATCCAAACATGGCCTTATGCTGAACACTGAAAGTCTGCATCTAAACACAGCCTTATGCCCAAACTAGAAATTTACAGCCAAACATGGCCTTACGCCCAAACAAGAAATCCGCAGCCAAACTTGACCTTATGCCCAAACAGGAAATCTGCAGCCAAACACAGCCCTACCCGTAAACCAAAAAAAAAATTGCTCCAAACATAGCTTTACCCCTAAACACACAAAAAAAAAAAAACTGCTCCAAACATGACCTTGCCTTTAAACCATAAAACCGCTCCAAACACGGCCCTATTTCTTCATCTTCCCCTAGATAAAAGTCATGCCCAAACCCAACCCTCTTCGTTCTCTTTTTTCTTTTCGATATTGTCTGCATCCGACGCATTGCTGCGACTACGTTCGCACCACCGCATAAAGCTTGGTGTTGCCGTTGCTACCACTCGACCACCACTACATTGCCGCTCTCACTGCAAACCCCGCATCCGCCACCACTGCTCAAAACCGCTACGCCGCTTCCTTGTGTCAGCAAACACGAAGATCCACCGTTGTCGTGGTCTCGCAAAAAGGGTTGAGAAACCTATGCAGCAACAACAAGAAGACTACAGTGGCAAATAAGCGTGGCCTGGCTTGGAACATAGAAAATTAGTGCAACATCTGGGTTTTTCGGCTAAGGGAAGAAGACGACTGGCATTTGACGGAAGCTTAAACTTTTCAGCGACAGTCCTTAGTGACGGAGCAAAACACAGAAGTAAAAAATAAAAAAAAAGGAAGAAAGAACGAAAGGGAGAAGAAGCAACCCGAACGCAGAACGAGATAGGCAGAGGTATGGAAAAACTTACCTTCCTTAGCTATTTGAGGCGGTACTGTTCGGTGCCGGCGATGCGTGCCGGTGGTGCTTCGGTTATGTTTAAACGTGTGGAAGGTGAAGCAGAACGTTCTAATTTATAAAGGTTAGGGCTGCTTGAAACGAGGACCCTGGTTGGGTAAGGACTATAACTGATGCTCATCTAAATCTATTCTGGGAGAATCACGATTGGGGAGGTATGTCGAAGTTCAGATTAGCTGAAGTTATCCTTTGAGGACGAGAGTTCTTTTGCAATTTATTTCGGGATAGAAGTTGCATGAGCCGTGGCAGTCTTGATGGTTATCGACGGCAGCAACTCATCTGGAACTAATCCTTGCTAAATGTCCAAAGAGGTTTGGGATCGGCATGGAATTAGATGTTGGAATTAGAACTGGTTTAGGATTGTAAAGGTGCTGGTTGATCGTTGTTGAGTGAAACTCTGGCAGGAAGTACGACATGATTCCAACATGCTTAGAAAAATCTACCACTGCGGAAATGAGAAGCATGGAAATTTGATATTAACCTGGCAACGAAAGAAAGACTTGAAAGAAGTCAGAGAGAAGTGAGGTAGTTGAAGATTTGAAATTCTTCAAATTCTTTATAAAATTTTTAAAATCATTTAAGGCATTTTTCATCAAATTCAAGAAGTTTGTCGTCAAGTTCAAAGCGTTTTTTGTCAAATTTAAGAAGTTCGTCATGTTCTTTACTAAATTCAAAAAGTTTATCACCAAATTCAAAACGTTCTTCGTCTAAATCTCCAAATTCGGTGTTTGATTCAAGATCGTGGTACTAAACCTGAAGATCAGCATTACTAAAGACATAACAACCCTCAACAAAAATCAAGTGCAAGTCATTTCCTTAAAAATTATTCAAATTTTAAGCAAAATATTTTTGAAGGAAAAATCAGAGGATTAAAGTTAGGGAATAGAACCCATAAAAATTCTATTAAATCCAAATTATTTGATCTTGCATTGATTTTTTGATTATTCAAAAATTTTGTCCTACATAAGTGCCTCGTGAGAAGATCATCAAAGCAAGCAAAGTTTGTAAATATTTTATAGGAAATTATAGTCTTTTTCTTCTACTTTAACATTTGATAAGTATTGTTTTTTATTTTTATTTATGGTTTTAAACATTTCCAAAATTAATTCATAGGCAAATTGTATGCCTGGTTCTACCTAGATAAGGCCACTACGTTTTTACTCTGGTTATATACTCAATTTTGAATACAATCCCACCTATCAATAGAATTATTACATTTAGTCCTACTTTCATCAATTTTGTCATACAAGTTAGTAAAAATAGATGAAGGTTTTGGAAGACACTGCATAAACCACAAGCACCCTTACTATATAAATTACGGGACCAAAATTGAAATTTTATTTATATATACTTTATTTCGAAATTTTAATTAATTTTTTTTATTTTGAAAGTTTAATTAGTTTTGATAAAATGTAATTGATATGTAATAAACATAAAATTTTATTTATTTTAAAAAATAAATTTTGTAAAAAACTGAATAAAAGCTAAACATAATATAATAGAAATAGATTTAGTACAATGTTTACTCATTTTAACCTTTTGCTATAGTATATTTTGTACTAATTTATGTTCATAACACTAGCATTTTCAAAATAATATAAAGCAAAACTTTTATTTAATATGTTATATAAAAATAAAATTAAATAAAATTTAATTAAAAAGGGAAATTTTTATTTAAAAAATAAATTATAGCTTTGAATAAATATGAGCATATATTTATGAAATTGAATTTTAAAATATTTAATGGTTTCCAAAATAAAAATAATTTGTGAGTTTTAAGAACAATTTTTTTCAGTTAAATTTTTACAAGTCCCTACAGAATATATTTCAAAATTAAATTTTAGAGATCAGTTTTTTAGATGAAAAATTATTTGAGATTATGATTTAAAATTAATGTTATAAGAATTTATTTTATATTTGATATGAATTTTTATTCAATTTGTATGCTTACCAAAACTTGAATTTTAATATTAAATATTCAAAAGATAAATTCAAAGTAGAAAAATATTTTTATTATAAATAAAATATTTATTTTAAAAAATAACATTAATTTTTTTAAAATGATGTTTTGTGTACTTGTTTTTTATTAAACGTATTTCGTTTTAAATTTTCTATTAATATTTTTATTTAGTATAACATTTTGACTTGTATTAAGTTTTAGAAAATTTGTATTTTTAGAAGTAAAGTAAAATATTGATTTATTTAATATTACTTTTAATGGCTATACATTAAACTAAAATTTAATGAATAAAGCAGTATAATAAAAAAAATCTACATTTCCATTTAACAAATTCACATTTTCTAGTTTTGTCTCAATGAATTAGACTTAATGGCACATGTTGATTACTCAAAGTTTTCACTACAATTGCTGTTAAGTTTTCAAAAACAAATGAATAATTTATCTCAAAAAACATATAGTGATGACATGAATTGAATAAAAATATAGTTTAAAATATAAAAAATTACAAAAAAATATCTTTAATTCAATATTATTAATATTTTAATTATTATTTTTGTTCATTTTGAAAATAACGATATCTTAAATTCAATTTTAAACTTTATTTCTTATAAGTTTCTTACAAATAGTTGAATAAGTTAACTTATACTCAAAACTCATATTTTCCATTAATTTTACAAATTACTCAAACTGATTCAATGTTGAATTTCATCCAATCTAAAAGTTCTATAAAATAAATTAATTATAAAACATGAGAAGAAAAAAAATATATCAAAAGGTTAGACTAAATAAATATTATTCTAAAGACATTTCAATATTAAAATTTTTATTTAGTTTAATTTTTTACTTTATGAATTTTTTAATTTTTAGTGACATTTTACAAAAATAAATGTTCCATGGGCCAAATTATTGAAATTGTGTCTCTTTAGTTAGTTTGTTTAAATTTATCATTTGAATGTAGATTCCAGAGTTGAAAAGATACAATTTTATTTGATATTTATTGTATATAATAAGAAATTATGTTAAATTAAAATATATAGTAAATTTCTTTAACATAAATAATATTACTTTTGAATAAACTTATAATATTAATTAGAAAGAATTTAATTTTTATTATATATTTGCGTTTCAAAAATATTTCTATTTTTTATTTTTTTAGTTTAATTTTGTTTTGTATGCTTTTCATATTTAGTTAATATATTTGCACAATCAAGTTTTCAATAAATACAAAGAATATGAACATTATTAAATATTAATTATGCATAATAAATAATAACAAAAATTTCAAAATAAAATAGAAATAAATTAAGAAGCAGTTTGGTTGACATAGTTTTTCCCCAATTTTTTTAATGTGTCTTTCGCAGCGGAAAGTTTGTGGGCCCAAAATTGATAAAAATAGGACTAAATGTGTCAGCTCCACTGATAGTTGAGATTGAAATCAAAATCGCAAATGTGACGGGACTAAAACCATAAAGGCGTCTAGTGCCAAGTACGCAGTTTTGCCTTAATCCATATGTATTTTCTACGTTCTTCATCTTATTTATCCCTCAACCGTTTTAAGTTACATCTTCATTGGCTTAGAGTTTCTGCATGACCGTCTTTTACTAGCATGCATATTCCCATTTAGTATTTTTAAAATTGAGTTTATGTAATAAAATTTCGCATGTTCCTTTTATTTTTTGTATTGATCTTTATCTTCTTCCATGTTCGAGTGATCGCATTGTTTTAGTTTCATGTTGATTACTTTTCTATGTTCTTAAAAGATAACTGTCTGTGTGTATTATTGATATTTTTTCCAAATATTTTCTTTATATTTCAATTCTTTCAATTTTTATTTTTATTATTTTTTGAATAATTTGCCTACACTATATTTTTAAAAGGATTCATAAATATTGTAACAATAATAATTTTCTTCCAGCAATACATTTTTAAACTTGGTATATTTCTTTTTTGATTTTTCAATATTTTTATCTCTATCATATATGGCTAGGGCCATTTGATTTGACGCATTATACGTGCTAAATAAATAACAATTTTTTTTATGAATTTTGCATTTACGTACTAACTATATCATTTTTGACACACTTAATCTTAATTTCAATTTTCTAGATTTTGATTTTTTTTATTAAATAGAGAAAAGGTCATTGGCTGGCTTTAATTAAAATTCATTTTGAAATTAACTATTTATAATAATATACCGTAGAATTAAGCCTTAAAACAAGTAATTTTAGATTTCTAGGTGAGTCATCTCTTTATTTGGGTATTTTAACTGTATTCTTTTTCCATCGATATTAATAGAGAAAAGATGTGATAAACTTGTTATCATATTTATGAGCCCATAACAAGCAGGCTTACCTAGACGATAACAATGCTTCTATACATATTTAAATCCCCGTTCCAAACTATATGATGCTAGATAAATTATATTTTATTATTGTTATTATATTTTTAGTAATTGTAATTGCTTTAGTTGATTCTATATTTACTTTAGTAATCTATTGTCGGACACCGGAACGCACTTTTTTCAAACATGACATGCTTACAAAGGACAGCTTTGTTACTATAAAGGCACGGAATAGACATTTTTTCGCTCTTATGTAAAAGGTAGTTACTTATCAACTTATATTATAATACTATTTACAGGATATAGTTAGGTAATTTTACATCAATCTATTTATTCAAGTCCTTGGTTTTAAAAGGAGTAAATATTGCAACAAATTCCGTTAGTACTCAAATCAGGCAAAAAATTATGCTAAACATCAAGAAACCATATGACTATGGACAGACCATACTTGCAAACTTTATATATGCCTCTACAATTATTTGTATGATATGAAATTAATTGTTGTTTAATCGACTTCAGTTAATATTGTCCGAGCAAGCAAAATTAATAATTTTTTTTTATAGGAAAGCATAGTGTTAGTTTTCTTTTTTAACATCTGATAAGTATTGCTCTTTGTTTTTGTTCAAGGTTATAAACATTTCAAAATTAATTCATAGGTATTTTCTAAATTTTTCCATATTTTTCTCTTGACTCTTTTTTTTTAGTTAATTTTACCGATTCGTTGGCTTATATAGTTTCGGCACCTATATATGCCCTTTATTTAACATATTCTCATTCACTATTTTTAATTGAGCTTATGTAACGGGATTTTGTATATCCCTTTTATTTTTTTATTAATCCTTATTTTTTTCTATGTTCGAGTTACCATATTATTTTAGTTTATACATTTTTCTATGCAGTTAAAGGACGATTGTTAATAGTATGCACATTACCTGTATCTTTTCCAGTCACATTCTTGGTATTTCAATTCATTAAATTTTTAATTTAATTATTTTTTCTTTTTTTTTTTCGGTATGATTTGCCTACACGATATGTTGAAAAGGCATCATAAGTTTTCTACTAATAATAATTTTCATCCATCAATATATATTCATGTTTGGCATAAAATATGATTCCTACTATATGCTTCGGACCATTTGAAAAAGTTTGATTTGTGGCATTTTACGGGCTAATTATTTAGATATTTCATGAATTTTGTATTGATTATGTATATAATTTAAAATAAAAAATTTGGATTGAACCAATTCCAATGTGTTTTATTTTTCAATGCATTCTTTATCAACTTAAATAATTTGATTTATAATCATGAATAGGGAGAGAGTCATTTTATTTTAAATTTTTTCCCTGTTCATCCTAAAATGTAATTGAATTGCATTTTCATTTTAACCAAAAAAAAAAATGAAAAAGCTTACCATGCATTTCTTTGTCTTATGCATTATTGAAATTTGTACATTTATTCTCAATTTCTTTTTATATTTTATCTTGAATTATCTTTAAATAGTTTTGATAAGATTTGAAATGAATTAATAATAATCAGAAAATTCACTGCAGATTATAAATCTGCACACCTTTAAAACATGATATACATATTGCTTTTTGAGTTAAACTGAATTCGAATCTAATATAGGTTTGTTTTGTATTATTATATTAATAATTATTAATTCTTATTTTTCCTTATAATTGTATATGATCCGTATTTGACACCTTATTATTTGATATCTTAATATAATCAATAATTTTAGTTCATTTAATTTCAAGTTTAAGCATCATCCTACTTATTAATTTGACTTCTCGTCATTCGACAATATTTCTAACTCCTCACTAACCCAACGGCGATGAAAGTTCTAGTTATCCCCTCTCTGTGTGAGAGTGTGTTTTAATTATTTCAATATTTTGTTTGGTAATGTTCATTATTTCATTTATAGGAACAAATTTCTTATTATTTCTTTAGTATTTTCCTATATTTGTTGTGACACTATTTTGCCATTACAAAATAATGATGACGCGGAATATAATGATAGTAAAATTAAATTATTATATACTATTATACAATATATTGTTGCATTTGTTGTCATTTAATAACAAACTATTCAAATTGTAGCATTATTGTTCAGTAAAAAGCTCAACTTAGTCATTTCTTTATTTGCAGAAATCTCATTTTATTAAAAACAAAAATACTAATCCATGCATGTAACACAAAAAGTTTTGTGACACTATTTTAAATCGCAAAATAATGAATGCTAAGTAATTTATAAATTCCATGTGTAGCAAGGAATTTGTTCTAGTATCATATTATCCGAAGTGGGTGTACAGACCAAACTGGTTAATTTTCCAAAATTTTTTATTCTCAAATTTTTGAATTAGTTTTTAATTAAATTATTAATTTGTTTTGGAACAAAAGGATTTCACAATTAGTTCTTTTGCATTGGCCAAGTCATTAAGGAATTCTTTTAAAGCTTTCATGTACAACGTGTTAAGTTTACCACTACTAGAAACTGGCTGGACCGCGACGGCTTAAAAGCTGTTCTAAAAATATGTTCTAATTTGGAATAAATTTGGTACAAATGTGGATGATGGAAAGGCCGTTCCAAAATCATACATTTATAATGGAAATAAAAAATTATCCCAAATGTGTTCCAAAATTGAGACAATGTCAGGATCGTTCCAAATCTGAAATAGTTTCGAGATTACCATTCTAAATTAAAACAAGATTAAAACACCGTTCCATATCTAAAACAATTTGAAAAAACTATCATAAATTTGAAACAACTTTTTGAAGGCGTTCCAAAATTTGACACAACTTTAACAAGTTGTCCTAGAGTAGGGACAACGTATATGACACTCATTCCAATATTTGGAATGGATCCACTAGCCATATCAGACTCTTGAACAACTTGTTGGGCTGTTCCAGTGCCAAATTTTGGAGTGGATTTTGTTGATGTGACAAATTTTGTAACAAGTTTTTTGCTGTGTCAAATTTAGAATAAATTTTTTGTCATTCTAAAGTCATCCTAACTCTGTAGAATTTACTTTGAACTTAGGGCATTCTAGCCTCATGTGCATATAGTATGATTGAACAAAAGAAATCATTTATTCTATGCAATTTGTTTGATTTAGTTCTAAAATATTTGAATTTTTAAGCACTTTGTTACATTATTTGCATAGCTTGAGTAATAGATCAGAATTGAGATTAATTTATTTATCTTTTGAATAATTATGGTTAATATTAGTGTTTTAATGATTATGTTTGTGGTCTTAGAATTTTTAGGTAATTTAAATTGAAGGAAAGGAACAAATTTGAAAGGAGAAGCAGTTTAGGAGAAAAGATTTATTAGTGACTTTGGAAGGATTCCACATTTTGTTGGACTATTTAATTGATTCGAAACTTTAGAAAGTTAAAGCAAAATGAATTGACTTTTCAATAGTACAAAAATCAGGTTAATTAAACATTGAACGAAAAGTTACATGTAAAAAAATATACCCTACCAAAATAGTAGCAGCCAGGTGCGAGACCATTAAAGAAGGTGGCGTGGTTGTGACAATGACAAAGCAGGACATGTGAATATTGTTGCTAGGTTAGTGGGCGTGACCAAAGCACTTGTGGGCATGAGTAGTGGAGCAATATGCAGTCGAGAGGCAGTTTTAAGGGTGTTTTTGTCCACTTCATTTTATTAATCAAGCCCACCCTCCCATACTTATAAATACGAGTTAGTACATGAGTTTTAAAGAGTTTTGGAGAGTATTTAACATTAAGAAACACCTTGGAATAGGGAACAAGTATAGGAAGGAAAAGAAGGAATCTACACAAAGTTGGAGAGGATTCATCACTTATATACAAACCACTTATCTCAACTAAGGGTTTTTTTTTTTTTTTGGACTTTTTCTATGATTTTTGAGTTTTTTTGGATAATGAATAATTTAGCATTGTTTTTTTTCTTTTGAATATAATATGATTTGCTGAATTCTTTCTAGTTCCTTGTGGTTGTAGTTGGTGAATAATTGATGCATAAATTTATGCTTGATTGTCTTTATACTTGTTATTTGTAATCGGTGATTTGTATTGGGATTAAAGAACTTGATCAACCATTTAATTAAATTATGGTTATATAAGGAATAATATAAGTGAAACTTGTGTGCTAGACTTTCAATTATGAACATTTGTTTTGTAAGAATAATGGGAGTGAAACATGAAGTAACATAAACCACTTCTGACAACAATATTTCAATATTATTTCCTGGAGAAACTGAATTACATAAGTTAGGGTATGAGTTACATGAACAAGAATTATAAAAGTAATCATTTATACCTTGATTTAACAAATAATTTTCTTATTTAGAAAAATCCCGAGAATAATCAACAACGATCCCATTTCTTAAATCAGGCATGCAATGGTTAGTTAGAAGTCCAATCGTAATTGTAAGTCATTTGACGTGATCAACGATCACGTCGGATACTACGATATAATCAAACCCGAATCTGAAAAATTCCAAGGACGCGAACCGGGCGAAGAACGCCAACCCAACGTGGTAGGATTGGATTGAACCTAATAGAACGACCACAATCAGCACACCAATTGCTGACTGATACGTTACGAATCACACGGACCACTCCGGAATGACTTGATTTTGGGATAGAAACTCACGAGAAATTGAAAGACTCAATTTCAGGGAATTGAGAAGAAACCTGAATTAATTGAAAACTCTCTGTCTGAAAATCTGATGGTACATAATGAATTTATAGTGTCAAAACCCTAGTCTAGTTGGGCTGTGGGCTCCTAATGGGCTTACTTTGATTGGACCCAAAATTAAAATAAATTAAAGGAGAAATAAATAATTGAATTAATCAACCCACTTTATTCCTTCGCCTCCAAGTCTTCCATCCATCTCAGGATGTTTACTCTGCGCTCTTCTTTGAGTTCATCGAATTTGCATCCACGTGTGACATCTTCTCGAATTTCGCACACCAAGACGTTAATGGCTTCTTTAAGTCTTTTTGCCCATGCCCTGGTTACTGGTCCAGTTGGAATTGCCAGCGACTCCTCTTTATCATGTTGGACGTCCGCGTCATTCCCCTTCTCTTGAGAAGGAATTACCCTCAATTCAGAATCCCGTTCATCACCTACATTAAATAAACTCAAGTTAGAAACATTAAAAGTTGCACTGACTCCGAACTCACCTGGTAACTCCAGTTTGTAGGCGTTTTTGTTGATTCTTTCCAAGACTTGGAATGGCCCATCTCCTCGAGACATCAATTTAGACTTCCGCTGCTTGGGAAACGTCTCCTTTCACATATGAACCTACACCCAATCTCCAGGTTCAAACATTACCCGCTTCCTGCCTTTGTTTGCCTGCTGGGCGTATTGCTGGTTCCTTTTCTTGATGTTTTGCTTGACCTATTCATGCATTCGCTTGACATACTTGGCTCGCTTTTTGCCTTCTCAACTTAAATGCTCATTGCCAAGCAATGGCAACAAATCTAAAGGTGTTAGAGGATTGAAGCCATATACAATTTCAAATGTAGACATATTAGTAGTAGAGTGAACAGTTCAATTATAAGCAAATTCAACATGCGGCAAGCTCTCTTCCCAACTTTTAATATTTTTCCTAAGAACAGCACGTAGTAATGTAGTGAGTGTTCTGTTAATAGCTTCAGTTTGTCCATCGGTTTAAGGGTGACAGGTTGTAGAAAATAGTAGTTTAGTTCCCAACTTAGCCCATAGTGTTTTTCAAAAATAACTCAAAAATTTAACGCCACGATCGAACGCTATAGTTTTGGGTACACCATGTAGACGGACCACTTCTTTGAAAAATAAGTCAGCCACATGCAATGCGTCACTAGTTTTATGGCAGGCAATAAAGTGAGCCATCTTAGAAAATCTATCTATGACCACAAAGATGGCATCTCTACCATTTTTAGACCTGAGTAACCCCAAAACAAAGTCCATAGATATGTCAGTCCAAGGGGTACTCGGGACATATAAAGAGTGATACATACCATGGGGTTAGTTGTGGGGCTTCGCTTCTTTATACCGTATGCATCTTTCTACAACTCACTCCACGTCCCCTTTTAGTCTTGGCCAGTAAAAGTGTTCCTGCAAAATTAGCACAGTCTTGGTGACACCGAAGTGTCCCATCAGCCCTCCACAGTGAGCTTCTCGGATAAGTAATTCTCGTAGAGAACACCGTGGAACACACAATCTATTAATATAGAACAAATAACCCTCATGTCTAAAATACTTGTCATAAGCACATTTTTCAGTGAGCGCAAAAGCTTAACCGAAGTTAGGGTCATTTTGGTAAAGTTCTTTAATGTGCTCAAATCCTAGTAACCTTGTGCCTAACGTGTTCAGTAAATTATACCTGCGGGATAACGCATCAGCAACTATGTTTTCCATACCTTTTTTGTACTTGATGACGTAACGGAATGTGTCAATGAACGACACCCACTTGGCATGCCATTTGCTGAGCTTACTCTGACCCTTCAGATGGTTCAGGGATTCGTGGTCAATGTGAATCACAAACTCCTTCGGCCTCAAGTAATGTTGCCATGTTTCTAGGGCCTGCACCAAGGAGTATAACTCCTTGTCATATGTGGGGTAATTTAGCGCGGCTTCATTAAGTTTCTCACTGAAGTATGCAATGGGCTTCTTGTCTTGCATTAGAACTGCTCCAACACCTATACCAGAAGCATCACACTCAATTTCAAAGGCCTTGTTAAAATCTAGTAAGGAAAGTACAGGAGCATGTGTAAGTCTATTCTTTAAGGTGTCAGATGCTCATTGTTGGGCTTCTCCTTACTTGAACTTCTCATTCTTCTTAATTATGGCGATGAGTGGGGTAGCAATGGTGCTGAAGTCCTGCACAAATCGTCTGTAGAAACCAGCCAGCCCATGGAAACTTCTCACTTCGGATACTGTCGTCGGAGTTAGCCATTCTTGTATGGTCTTTACTTTGCTTTCATCCACCTGTATTCCCTGTGCACCAACAACAAATCCTAGGAAGACACAGTGGTCAGTACAAAAAGTGCATTTCTTGATATTAGCATATAGCTTTTCTCGTCGTAGAACATCAAGTATGCTGCGTATGTTCTTAACATGCTCGGCCATTGTGCGGCTATAGACCAGTATGTCATCAAAATACACTACAACAAACTTACCAATGAATTCAAGCATAACATGGTTCATTAGGCGCATAAATGTGCTAGGAGCATTAGTGAGTCCAAATGACATTACAAGCCATTCATATAAGCCAAATTTGGTTTTAAAGGCTGTTTTCCATTCATCCCCCTCACGCATTCTAATTTGATAGTACCCACTTTTAAGATCTATTTTAGAGAATACAGTAACACCATGCAACTCATCAAGCAAATCATCTAGTCGAGGTAGAGGGTGACGATACTTTACCGTAATAGCATTAACAGCTCTACAATTTACGCACTGCGCCATTGTCCATCTTTCTTCGGCACAAGTAGCATAGGGACGGCACACGGACTTATACTTTTTTGAACCCAACCTTTACTCATCAGCTCCTCCACTTGTCTCTGGATCTCTCGGGTTTCTTCAGGGTTGGTTCGATATGCTGGCTTGTTGGGTATGGATGCCCCCGGGATAAAGTCTATTTGATGTTCTATCCTTCGAACCAGCGGCAACCCCTTGAGGACCTCATCTGGGAACATGTCAGTGTATTCCTGCAAAACAGACACTATAACAGAGGGGAGGGGGAATGTGACATCATCAGATATATAACAAGATTCCTTATACATCAACATCACAGGGGATCTCTCAACACCAATGCCAACCTTACATCCCTCATAATCGCCATCATACACTTCTTTTTTTCCTTTCCCTCTCATCTTTCCTTTGCTCTTTCTCTCTTAATCCCTCCTTTCTTTTCTTCCTCATCTCGATTTCCAGGTCGAACTGCCTCTGCATGTACGACTGGTCTTCGTATACTTACTTTGGAGTTAAGGAAACCAATGTGACCTTCTTTCCACGGAATAAGAACAAATACCGATTAGTCAATCCTTTGTATATCACTTGTCAATCAAATTGCCGCGGTCTGCCAAGCAGGACGTGACAAGCCTGCATAGGTATTACGTCACATGTCACTTGATCCTCATATGATCCTATTTTGAAGCTCACCATCACCTGTTTCGTCACTTTAACCTCACAACTGTTATTAAGCTATTGTAACTTGTATAGCCTAGGATGATCCTTCATTGGCAAGGCCAATCTCTCAACCAGCGTCGTACTCGCCACATTCGTACAGCTTCTTCTGCCTAATATCAAACTGCAAGTCTTACCATTAATCAGACAGCGAGCATGGAATATATTCTCTCTTTGAGTCTCATCTATCTTCTCCTTCACTTGAGTGCTTAGCACTCTCATTACCACTAAATTAATTCCCCCTTCTTCACACAACCTTTTCTCGTCGGATGGCACTTCCTCTAATGGCGGCATTTCGTCACTGCTATCACACTCCTCATCAGTCACAATATCCCCATTCTCTGATAGCAGTATAGTTCTTTTATTAGGACACTGCGAAGCAATATGCCCCTTACTTTGACACTTAAAACACAAAATATCTCGATTTCGTGTGCTAAATGAGCCAGAGGGAGTAGGAGTTGTTACCTTAGGTGCCTCCACTTTAGGTGCAGTTCTGGCTCGAGTAGCACTCGTCATTGGTGCCTTATCATCTCTTCTAGGGAAGGGTCTGCTAGCGATATTAGGTTGGGATGTGAACCTAACCCTCCTCTTCAGCTGCCTCTCTACCTTAACCGCCTTTTGCACAATCTCTTCTAACTTTACATAATACTGCAACTCCATTACGTCAGTTATGTCCCGGTGTAATCCACTGAGAAAACGTGCTATAGTGGCCTCTCTATCTTCCACAACATCTACTCAGATCATAGCTATCTCAAGCTCCTTATAATAATCTTCTACACTTCGAGTTCCCTGCGTTAATGTCTGTAGTCGCTGATACAAGTCTCGATCTTTCATGCCTCTGCGTCGGAAGGATGACACATGCAACCACTTAATGTTTTGTGAACAGCATGCCAAGTATATGCTCAGCGGTTATTTGCGACATATACAACCTTTGTAGCCTTAGAATAAGAGGCAAGTAGATCAAACGCCTCTGTGGAATCCACTTTCCAGTTGATAATGGTATCCTTCTTACTTTGAACCTCGCCTCCCCACAGAATTTGCAATGCTCTAACTAATCATGCTCTTTCCAATACAACATACAATTAGATTTGCAACAATTAATTCTCAATACTGGAAGGCCCAACTCTCATAACAGCCTTTTTGTACTGTAAAAATTAGGAGGCATTTGATAATTACTTGGGAGCATCTCATCAATCAATTTACAAATATTATCGTAACAACTTTGGAACATGTTGTAGTCCACTTTAATATTCACCATTTGGGCAACTGCAGACAACTGCATACTTTTCACAACTATTATACAGTAGTTGGTCCGCCGTATGTAGTACATAAAAAAATTTGTCCCTATCCACTCCGTCAACATCCTTTGTATTAAATGTGGTACTTCACAAAATTGGGTGGTTGACGGCTCAAAAAAACTCTACTACTGTCCTACCCCTAAGGAATGCCCAACCTTTGCAAGGCCACTAAAATACCTAAATGCATCAATACCATATGGTGCTCCCAACTAAAGTTTTACGTTGTTCTAATGTCCTCTAATGTCGAGACAATTCGTATGATACTCCCTTCTACATTAGGCACTGCATCACGATATTGAGCTTCACTATGATTGATTTAATTAGTATAATTTCAAACAAATCCCTTTCTGAATAAGTGAACCTTAACTTCATTAAGTTTGAGAAATTTTGCATTCTTACAACAAGAGTATGAGCATCTAATTTTAGCACCGTCCATATGCTCATATTATTGCATTGCCCACTCAACAAATTCATTGACCCCGGATTCAAATTGTGGTGTCAGCTCTCCACGCCCCGCAAGTTTTTGTTATACATCCACAATCTAATATTGTGTAACATCTTACTAAAAAATAAAAAGAATAGATTTTAGGTTTCGATAACAATGCCAATCCTATATACACGTTTAGTAAAAATATAGAAATGGGTGTTTAAAATTCATTCTCAATCCAAACATGACATATTGAGTTTGAATTTTTCACTCACTAAAAGTTTGCAATAACATTAAAAGCACAATTCATCATGGCTATCCCAAACAATACATACGTACATACATATATATATATATACCAACAATATTACAAAATAAGAAATGTAATAATATTATTTTATAGAAATTATGAAGTAGGTATAAAGAATCAATATCAACACTTTCTGGTTTCAAAAAATATTTTTTTCCATCTTCTACATTCAACACGTGGACAAAAATTACTTGAAAAAAGAGTATTACTCTACAAAAATAACATAGACATATATATACATGGTATAAATCTAGTAAAATGCTAATGAAATAAATAATACATGGCATTATATCATAAATCTAGCTCCCTAAAATTAATGCCTTTCCTGTGCTTAAAGTGTGAATAAATCCTTAATTTGAACCTCCACAAAAAGTAAAAATGATAGGGATTGTGTGGTTATCGCATTTTGGGATAGCTATATTACTCCTAATATTGGGACAGTTGCACCTAATATTGGGACAGCTTTGGAATAGATATTTTTTGGATAATTTTGGGATGGCTCCAAATTGGGATGGCTTTAGGATGGCTAAAGCGTCCATCAGAAAGAGCCGTCCATAAATTGGGATAGTTTTGGGACAACATTCCTATTTATAAAATTTATTATTTTGGGGATGACTTTAGGGCGGATATTTTTGGGACGTTTGGGACAGTTCCAAATTAGGACGGCTTTGGGACAGTTACAATATCCATTGGAAAGAGCCGTCCCAAAATTCGGATGATTTTGAAATGGCATTCCTATTTATAAAATTTATCATTTCGGGGATGACTTTGGGATAGATATTTTTGGGATGGCTGTAGGACGGCTAAAGCATCCATTAGAAAGAGCCATCCCAAAAATGAGATGTTTTTGAGATGACATTCTTATTAATAAAATTTATCATTTTTGGGACAGTTTTGGAACGGATATGTTTAAGACAGCGCCAAATTGGGACTGTTTTAGGACAACTAAAATATCTATTGGAAAGAACTGTGTCGAAGCCGTCCTGAAATTGGAACAATTTTGAGACAATTTATTTCATAATTTTTTTAAGACAACTTTAAGAAATTCAAAATAATACCATCCCTATGCTGTTCCTAATTTAGGACAGATTTGGACCGTCCCAATTTTTCCACGTTTTGACAGTGAAGGCAGTAGCGCGTCATGGGGGCCCGGGCGACAACAGGTCGGCGACGGCAGTTATGGGTGGTCGCATACCTCGTACCGGGAAAGGAAACTCTGGCGTACAGAAAATAGAAGTTTCAACTAAATAATTTAAATTAAAGAATAAATATATGAAAATAATCAAAATGTGACTCTTGATACGTTCCACCGCATCCTGTGTTGTGTATGTGATCGGGGGCATGGTCCTATCGATCCTGCACCTGAAATCATTAATTAATTATAATGTACTGCAAATTGATTAATTAATCAGAATTAATAATAATTTAAAAATAATAATATAAAAATTTTAAAATAAGTAGGTAATGTTTTATATTTTTAGTATAATTAATATAAATTGATATACTTAAACAACAGAATTATGAATTTAAATATTTGATTAACTATAACGGATAACAAATTAAAAATAAAAAATACATAAATGCATAAAAATAAACTGTATAAAAACATAAAATAAATTATAATAAAGTATAAAATATTAAAAGTGTATATTAGGATTCTGTTTATTTATTATTTTTAAATTTTTATTTATTATGATTAATTATATGTATTGTTTGAGTTTTAGAACAAAGTTTAAATGTCTTTAATTGTCTTATAATTTAGCAAATAATATTTATAATTAATAAAAATTCAAAACAGAATTTTAAATTAAAATTATTGATAAAATTAAAAACAAATAAAAAAAGTACATAAATACATAATAATAGTTTATAATTAAAACAGTATAAATATGTTAAAAGAAATTTTAATGAAGTAAAAAATATTGTATATGCTTATTAAAATTTTATTTACATTATTATTTTCAAATTATTAATTTATTATTAAGTGTAATTAATTAATTAGAGATGAAAAAATTAATTAATAGTATAAAAAATTAATGAAAAAGTGACAATTTCGTCATTTCCTACACCCGATTTCGAGTGTAACATCGGCTTGCATTGTATCCTGACCTTAATAGCGTAAGTCAATGTGCCAAATGGTCATATGCAACGAGTGCAACGTATTGGGACACTTATCTTGTTTTTTGTTTTCTTAATTTATTTGTGTTTTTAATTAATTTGTAATAATTTAATTCTATTTTAGTTGAATAAAATTAAAATACGAAGCATTGCAAAAATCTCAGTACTTTTATTTATTGAATTCAAAAAATATATTTTTGATTGTTTATATTATTTTTGCTCTCTAATTTTGACAATCAAATGTTACTAGTAAATATTTAGTAATAAGAAAAAGGCCATCATCATTACTTTTTCTTTTCTTTTCTTTTACAGTTTTCGAAATTTAGTATAATGCAATATTAATTTATAAGTTGAATTAAACATAATAATGATGGAAGTCAACATAACCCGAGGTCTTTTTTGAATTTCTTTCATATACTAGTTTAATATTTTAATTAAATTAGGGCTATTGAAAACAGAAAATTGTAATGAACTTTTGAATTAACATTAATTTTTGAATGGGAATTCGTATATTTTAAAAAATTAATAAAATATTTGTTTTTTAAAATTTGTTGGCTATATTGAGTAAAAATTAGAATTTTTCAACGAAGAAATTAAAATAAATGAAAGATATATTGAAATAACGAGAACGTAACAAGTGTCACATTTTGCTACACCTAGTTCACACGTGACCGTTTGCAAAACCAACTAACGTCGGTAGGCCCCGTTGATGCTGCATCCAGTCAGATGCACAAGGTGCACTATTTTGAGTTTTCTACTTTTTATTTTTAAGTAATTTTAATTTAATCCATTCTTTTTAGTTGAAAAATTTAAAATTGGATAAAAATTTTCAGGAATTTAATCTTTTTAAATTTTAGTAAAAATTATATTTTGGGTTTTCGAAACTATTCTTCTTATATACTTTACATATGAAATATTTAGTGATATGACTTAGAGTCTTAGACTGTCAATTTTTTTTCTTTTTCGTTTAATTTTCTATAATAAACATTATTCAATATTAATTTAAAATTTGTAGTAACAATAATAAAGATGGTAATTGAAATAATATACGAACATTTTTTAGTAAATCAATAATTATTAATGCTGAAAAATTATCAATTATTTTTGAGTTACACAATAATTTTAAATATTTCTTGTAATTTTTAGATATTTTAAGTAAATAAATGCAATTGAAAACAAAAAGTTATCGCATGATTTTTGAATTAATGTTGGTGGTTTAACAGGAATTCATATATTTCAACAAACAAATAAAAAATTTTCACTTTCCGATTTATTAAGTACTTGTAATAAAAAAAAAAAGATGTTTCTACTGAAAAAGTACAATTAAAGAGTAAAATGAATAAAAATAACCAAAATTTGACACTTGACACATTCTGCTGCGCCCTGAGCATGCGGCCAAGTGCAGAATAGACCGAATTTGATGCACTAAGTTAATGCTCCACACAGTCATATGCATCGACTGCAGCATATTGGGACACTTGACAGAATTTTTCTTTCTTTTTTTTAAATTTTTTATTTTTAATTAATTTTTTATTTACAAGTTTTGTTTAGTTTAATAAAACTAAAATTTGATGCATTGAAAAATTTTTAGTAATGCTATTTATGTAATTTAAAATAAATAAATACTTTTTGGTCATTGTTATTATTTTTTTGAATAAATAGTTTTAATAATTTTATTTATTGAATTAAAAATATATTTTTGTGGTTGATATTATTTTTGTTCTTTACTTTTCGAAATAAAATGTTACTAGTAAATATTTAGCAATAAGAAAAGGCCCATCTTTACTTTTTTTTTTCTTTTATAGTTTTCTAGATTTTGTATAATTCAATATTAATTAATAAATTGAATTTAATGTTGGATTTCTCTAAGGTTTGCTTGTCAAAATCAAAACTTTAAAACGTAATGCATTCGACCCATGCAGTAGAACATAAGAAAACAAACCTCACCCATTTTTGTTGCAGAACACATGCAAAATATAGATGAAACAAGAACAAACTTAAAAGTTCTAACTATGGAATGTTTCCAAGCAAATTCAAACATAATTCTTGAGTAGCACCCCTCAAACATAAATCTCCAATTTGTTTATATAGTTAGGATGATCACAAGCTTCTTCTTCACTTCCACAAACTCTTTTGTGAAATTCTAACGCAAACAATTTTAGGCAAGAAGGATTTTTGATAAGAGAGGGTGGCTAAGACCTACTCTCTTTTGCTTGAAAAGTGTGCGTGAAAATTAGGATTAAAAATGATGTATTGAAGTCTTCAAAACTCCTTGAAATAATTGAGATACTAAGATTTGGGATATGGATTCCATGGGCCTTCATACATGAATCTTTTAATTAAAATAACCCATGGAATCTTATTTATTAATCTCATTAGTAAATCAACCCATAAACTCTTTAATTATTAATTTCCATTAATAATTAAAGTCCAAATGTGTCTAATTAATTTAATTAATCTCATTAATTAAATTAATTCTCCGTTATACTTCTAATTAATAATCTCATCATTAATAAGTACTATAATAATTTATTTAGTCCAATCTAATTGTAGCTAAATAAATTATGCCACTTATTAATTTAACACTTTCAATATATTCCAATTTTATGTATGTGACTCTTTAGGTTCATCCTTAATTGAAAATAAGTATAATTTGAATCGTATGGATAACATTTAGCTTAAAACCCATATCATAGCCCAATTAAAGTGAAGTGAATTAGATCACAATGAATTTCTCTGATTGTAACTGTCAAGTTATATAGATCTTTTGTCTTACTTTGTCTCAACCGAGTGAGAATCATAGATTTAGTCAAACTCACAAATTCGATTATATGACCAATTAATGATTTTCATGAGATAAATGCTCTTATTAGAAACTCATTTTCTATCATACACTGTCTTATCTAAGGGCTTCTGTCTTATAAAACACCAAAAGCACGGGACAAATGCCTTACTCACTTATATAAAAAAAAAAATCTTTTATTGAACGCACACACACCTCCATATGCACTCAAACAATGATACATTGAGCTCATGACCTTATCTCATACTAGAATAGATATTGACCATTAATGCTCTAATAACATATTAACCGTTATGCACATTAGACAACCATGTGGTCTTATATTTAAGGTTTTCGAATATTTAATACGATCATGAACCAGAACATTGCAATCAAGAGTGAATCCCATATGTTTGTTTCGTTTTGCAAGTCATTGTTCAAATGTTACATTCTCTAATGACGCATTTATACACATGTATTCTCAATATCTTATACCGAACAATATAATTTTCATAGTACAAATATAAGGTGTGTAAATCGTATTGATTCTCAAATGGGCTTTAGAATGTTTGTGACTCGCGGATAAATTTTGGTAATTGAGGCATTCTCTCAATATTCATAACTCCTTATAAATAAAACTTTTTAACTCAAATGCATGGATGCATGCAATACTTTACGTCAATCAAAATTTATATGCATAAAAACTTGTCATTAGATTGATATAAAAATCAATATTTTATTATTTACTGAATGAAAATATATATATATACAAATAAATATTTTTTTTAATATTCCTCATTTTCTACAAAAATAATAAAGATGAAAATTGACCGAACATATGAACATTTTTGAGTAAGTAAATAATTATTATTGCTGAAAACTTAACAATAATTTTTGAGTTAGCCAATAATTATAAATATGTCTCATAATTTTTTGATATTCTAAGAAAGTAAATGCAATTGAAAATAATAAATTATCACTTAAGTTTTGAATTAATATTGATAGTTCTAAAGGAATTCTTATATCCAACAGACTGACAGGAAAATTTTCTCCTTCTAAACTACACAGTATTGTCAATAAAAAATAGAACTTTCAACTAAAAAATTTTAATTAAAGAATAAAATTTATAAAGATAACCATACTTATTTTTTCCTTTTTCCGTTTAGTTTTCCAAATTGAAACATTCTATTCGAGAATTCCCGCTTTTATAGGCCACGATGTTTCAAAAATGAAGGCCATGGCGAATTTACAGTTTTCTAACCATACTGACAATTTGGAAAATACCTACAATATGTAGTTATGTGGTTTTTATCAATTTCATGAAATAAAAAATTTCATAATAAATAGAATATATTGAAAGTGTATATCTTTTGGCTAATTGAAATTAAGAATTAGATTAGTGTTAAGTTTCGAGTATTTTTTACAGTCATAAGATTTGTACAAATTTAGGGTTTCATTTAGATTCCACTTAAGGGTGAAAATTTTAACTTCTGAAAGTGTGACGAAGTTGAATAATTTTATAAATTTTACCATGAAGTCAATTACGGGTAATTCCAGACACATATACATACATACCTACGTACACACACACATATATAAAATATAGACTGAAAGAGAAAGATTATATTGGTCTGTAACCGTCGCTTTTCTTTCCAACAACTTTGTAAATATGCCTGATCCCTCCATATATTCGTGTGTATTATCATTTGTTTAAGCCGTATATTTGTTATTGTACAATCAATACGTTTTAATAGATATTTAAAACATATTTAAGATAGAAACTATTTTCATATAAATTATATTATTTCCAATCATGTAATAATATAATATATATCATTTAAAAATAAAAATCAAAATTTAAAATAGAAATGATAAAATTGGAAGAAGAAACTATATAAATTAAACTCTATAAATGAAAGTGTTAAAAGGAAATATAATAAATAAAAAAGTGTGGCAAAAACTGAAAAATTGATAGAGTAAAGTAGAATTTAAATAAATGTGAATTATATTTTAGTCATTAGATTTTGAGACCAAATACTGTTGTTTTGTGGGTCTTATGCTTCCGCTTAAGTAATACAATATAAACATACACACACACACACACAAACACAAACATATATATAGAGTAAATTTTTGCTTTTAAAAAAAATGAAAAAAAAAAGAAACGAAGGAAAGAAAAGAGGCTCGCCGAGAGAGAATTAAAGAAAGAAAATATCAGTTAGTTACATTGAATCGCCATGCAAGTGCTGATCCCAAACGTTGCGGAGCCTCATCAAAAATGGCAATGGGTTCAAAAGACATGAAATGAATAAACGCGACCATTCGTATACGCCGTTTGAATTTCGCTCCACTTATATATCTTCTCAGTATTCTTCTTGATTCCTTGATGCACTGCACCAGAGACCCAACCATGAGCGATCAAGCATCTTCCTCTAGCCCCACTCCAAGTCCTAACCCAAATCGCCCACGACCAGAAGAGAGCCCCCGGCGCCGCAGTGGCAGAGCAAATGCTCCTCCTTCAAGCCCTCATCGAGGCCTGGAGGGCTCTTCTTCTGCTCCTCGAACATGCAGAGAACTAACACTCGCCCCAGTGCAGCGGCCTCCGGTCATGGGCGTTCCTGGCCAGTCAGCCTTCGCTCCTTACAATAGACCTAGGCCTTCACACCCGCGTTGGCCTGCTTGGGGATCCAGCAGTAGGCCAAGAATGAGTGCGTTCGGTTTTGCCGTAGGTCGTGGATTTCAAGCAGCCCGGGCCGTGCCAATTGATGGCAGCGGTTACGGACGTGCTGTTCCAGGTGGGGGCCAGAGAATTATTGGTTGGAAGAGAAGTCGGGATGGCGCAGAGGGAAGTGCGGCCGCCGCTGGGGGAAATCAGCAGGGAGAGGCCGGAGGTAACGCTATAAACTGCAGTGTGTGCGGTAAAGGGTTTATGTCGGATAAGGCTTTATTCGGACACATGCGATCACACCCAGACAGGGGATGGAAGGGAGCGCATCCCCCTCCGGCGTTCAGGGCCGAGGAGGAATTCGCTGATCTTCGTGGTCTGAATCAGCCTGAAGGCCTTGCTGCTGGCGGTGGCGGTGAAGATCAAGGGGGTGACGCCGGAGGGGCGAGAGAGGGCCTTTCTAGTACTGGTCGACGGGAACAAGTGGAGAGAGGAGGGCAGAAGGAAGAGGAGCCCGGAAATTACCAATTGCCAGATTTGAACAACCCGCCCCCGCCTGATGCAAATTAATTAACGAAAAGATGATTAAACTTCAAATGATTACGTCTGTTGTTACGGTTGTGCCTTTTGCGTAAACTTTTTTGGAAATATTTTGGTATTTCTGTTTTGATTTTGACCGTTGGTGGTGCAATATTTGCTTGCCGCTGTTATTCACTTATTTGATGGTCAACTAGCAAAACTTTTGAGAATAATCATTTTGTGTGTCCGCGCACAAATTGATATAATATAAAAATAAAAACAATGGTTTAATTTATTTAATTTGTCTTTAGATTAGTTTATTTAAATATTTATTTTATACTTATGTAAAAAATTATTATAATTAAAAAACAATAGAAAGAAAATATTATAACAACAATAATAACAATAATAAAAAAGATAATTTTGTCATTATTAATTTAAACAAGGATACTTTTATAAATTTATTTGGTAAATTTATATTAAGACAAAACTTTTAATAGTATGAATATAAATATAATATAAATTAAATTGAAGGGGATATATATTTAATTTTATTTTATCTAATCAAAATTGTCCAAAACTTTAATAATATAGTATTGATAATGTTCATAACAGACGAATTTCGAATCTTGTGGGTCCTTCATTAATATTCTTCTTTAATCTAGTCGTTGCTCGAGTTAGTTCGTACAAAACGTTTTCATTTCATTTTCGTTTCATGTGTTTTCTTCCAATTAAAAAAGTGGGTTTATGTTATTTGAAGATTGTTTTGTATGGGAAGAAGGGTACCATAGGAATATTTTGATATTTACCGTAGGAGTTCCTTAGTATTGAAGTATCTATCTCCATAACATTTCCGCCCCACATTTTTCTATTATTTATATACTACATTATGATGAATATATGGTCAGTCACATTACACAACATAGATTAACACAATTGCTTATTAAGAATGCCAAACCCATTCATATATGAAAATGTCCTCATCCATCATTTATTTATTTTGTTAAATTTTTTAATTTTAATTTGTTATATTTTTTAACACACTTTCTTAGTTTTTATTTATTCTAAAGTTTTTCTCTTTATATTTTGTTCCATAATGATATAAATGCTATATTTAAAGTATTCGTTTTATATATTAAAGACAAAGGTTTCTTTTTATTGTACGAGATAAAACTTACCTTATACATACATACATACATACATACATACATACATACATATATACATACATATATATATAGATTCACTCTCTTTCCAAAATTTTATTTATTTTCTTCTCGTTCCTCAAGTTTATATATCTGTGATCTATTTTTCATCTCCAGACCTAATTTTAAGCCATTTTATTTTGTATGTTTCTTTATCTCTTATTTCTATTTTTGATTGTACAATCAATCATGCTAAATTTATTTCATTCCTTATTATTTTACTCTATAAATTATATAAATTTTTTATTTAAATAATATTATTGCCTTTTTTTTAATTATATGCAGGAGTATGCCTATATGATAAGTGGGTGAAATTTGCTTCCATTTTTAAAATGTATGACAATATATTTTGCAAGAGTATTAGTTAACCACTACTAGAAATTGTTAGGATAGGGATAGATTTAGAGACATCGAGGATGCCATTCCAAATTTGAGATGAATTTAAAATAGATCTAAGATAGAAAAAATAAATCCATCCCAAGATCGCTACAAAAGTATGACTGGCTATGATAAAAAGAACCAGTTTCAATTTGGGATGGCTTACAGATGGCCGTTAATTCTTCTTCATCCTTGGGTCCCATGGATATTTGGTTATATCCAGACGATCCATCCATGAATGTGACTGCTTCATGTCCTATAGTGGCATTAATCATGAGCTTGGTGATGGGTAGAGAGAAATCATCTTTAAAACATACCTTGTTAAAATCTCTAAAGTCAACATAAACTTTGATTTGCCTATTTTTCTTTCTCATCAAGACAATACTAGAAATTTATGTGGGATATTTGAGTTCTTAGATGAATCCAACCTCAATCAATTTTTGACTTTTACTTCAATTTGGAGAAGGAGTTTCGATCGAAATCGACATTGTGCTTGCTTAACAAGACAAGCTCCATTCTTTATGGATAAGTGATGCACGACCACTTTTTGGTCCAAACCAAACATTTCTTTATATGACCAGGCGAATAGGTCCTTGAACTCCTTCATTAATTCCATGTACATGTTGGCCTCTTTACTTATCAGTAAGGATGTAAATGGGGTGAGGGACGCTATTGTACCCTAAGTTCACTTTTTTAAGTTTATCTATAGTGGATTTAGTTCCTGCTTCCATTTAGGGTGATGTAATCTCAGCATCTTTTTCAATGGTTTCTCCTTCTTTATGTAAGGTAATGTGATTGGACGAACCAATACTTTTTCTATTATCGTCATCTTTGACTTAAGCTTTGGTGAAGACAATAGTTTAAAATTTAACTTTGAAAACTTTGTCACATGATACAACCAAGGCCATTTGCTACCGCATGTGAGAAGGGATCAAGCTTTGGAGTTTCTCATTCCACTTTGGTACTTTAGTGATACCCTTTTTTACTCTCCAGCATTTCTGCTTTTTGTATGGGACAAGTCTTTTAAAGACTAACATCTATGCTGGTATTTTCTTAGTTCTTGAAGAGTAGTTCTCTTTAGTGAAGTTGTTGGTGAAAGCTTTTCTTATGACATGCGAATCAAACCTTTTGGCTATTTATACCCAAGCCCCACTACTAGGTTTTGACTCGAGGATTTTTATGGAAGTCTTTCGAACAGTGATTGCTTATGTGAGTTGTATCCAACCTTGATAAGAAGTTTATATGTTTTGGGATCAAAGCACTTTGTAGTCCTCAGCTCCTAGGCCTCCTAATGTTCCTTATTTGAGAAGCTAAGTAGGTGCTTCACTGTCAATTCATGTTACTGGTAGTGTCAAATCTTTAAGAGCATCATCAATCACTAGCTCTTTACTTGGGCAACTTTAGGGATGTACTTTGTCAGCTTTATCTTTCTTTGTCGGACTATCTTCTTATTTCTCTTTCTCTTAGGAGTTGCTAGCTTCGGAAGTCCTAGCTTTGTTTAAATAATACTTTACATCAACAAAGTGGGACTTAGCTTCAATGAAAGGTTTACAGCTGTCGACCACTTTCTTCATAGCATCATTGTGGTAGTATTTGAAGCATTGGTGTCAAGTTAAAGGGACTACCCTGATCTCATGAGCCATAGCTAGCCGATGACTAGGTTGTATGATGTCTTGCATCGTGGAACAAGGCAACTAATTCCATGTTATCTATGAGCAGCTTTATTCTCACCTTGCCCAAGACCCTTTGCCCCTCTTGATTGAATCATTAGACCATTAAGTAGTGTTTGAAACCTCATTAGTCGGGATCCCCAACTCTCTAAATTTCCATAATGGTAAAATGTTAACTCCTAAGCCACCATTGACTAACATTTTGTTGACTCTTTGCTCATAGGCAAAGCCAGTGATAAATAACAGCCTATTGTGGTGTTGAGACCCTAACGCCAAATCTTCATCTGTAAAGACCATTGTAGTCATGCAGTTCAAAACGGGCAGTTGGCCTTTTTAGTGGAGGCAACGAGCTTCATTCAGGGAGCTGTTAATTTCATGAACTCCCTTCATTTGGTTGTTGAGAGTAACTATGTCAACATTTGCACTATCATCTTCTAACGTAATTTTTACTTTGTATTCAAGCTCCATGACTTTGTCCTTTAATATGAAGTAGTTGTGGATATGGTGCCCAATCAAGCAGTGGTACTTGCAATACTTTGGATCATCCATCTTCTTAGCTTCTAGAGGCTGCTTCATTTCTAGCAACACCACAATGTTGGCCTTCAACAAGTTATTGAAGATCTCTAAGATGTTTGAGTTCAGGAAAGAGTATGATTTGGCCTGTATCTCCTTCAGAGTTGGCCTTTTTAGCTTTTGAGGAGTTTCCTTCTTTTCAACCACTTTCTCCTTTCCTTGCACAGGCTTGACACATATTACCATAGACTCTTTAGTTGGAGTTCTGGTCAGAGGCTTGCCCTCTTTCTTCACTTCTTGGTTGTCTTTTGACCTACAGAACTCTGAAATGGGTGGTTCACTAACATCATTTGCAGTTATGCTTAGCTTCATGTTATGTGCCAGCATGGCTAACTCTTTAAAGGTTTTGGGCTGAATTCCTTAAAGGATGTATTGTAGCTCTTAATGCATTCCTTATATGCACATCTTAATGCCTAAAGCTTTAGAGAATTATCTTTAAAGTTCAAACTAAGGTTCCTCTATCGATTGATGTAGTAGTTAAAGACCAATTCATCTTTCCATTGTAGTGTAAGCCCAATCATGCTAATATTTCACGTTATGCTGTAGAAGTGGTTGAGAAACTCGTGTTCCAACTACTCTTAACTATCGATGGACTCAGGCTCGAGATTGGTGTCCCAGTTAAATACATTTCCTTTTAACGAGCGAACTAACTACTTAACCAAATAATTTCCATATATCCCTACATTTTTGCATGTTTCTATGAAGTGAGCTATGTGTTATTTGGGGTTTCCCTTCCTATCAAACTATTGGAATTTAGGGGGTTAATAGCCTACTGGCATCTTCAAGTTGTCAATTCTTGTTGAATAAGGTTTGGCATATGTCAAGGATGATTTGATGCCTCCATCAAGTTTGCTCTTAATGCTACCTTCATTGAAGTTTTTTAGTTGATTTATGGATATCAAGCCATTAGAGAAATTTTGGAGCTCTTTGATTGCAAACTTTTTTTGATCATCAACTGGCTACTTGACAGATGCCTCGACCTCATCATGGTCTTTAGGCACCTTTTCCACTGCCTAGCTATCTTCTACATTGTCTATCTTGTCCATCAAATTTGAGATTTACAAATCTTGCTCTTAGACGTGCTTGGCTAACTCTTCGATGACCTTGGTTAATGTAGCAATTTAATCCTCTAGACTTGAGCATTTGTCGTCATAATTGGTGCCATATTGGAGGTAAATGAGGCATTGGAACGAGGGCTTGAAAGTGTAGAGTCATCCTTATTGCCTTCACTTGCGAAGAGAGAATGTTGATAGCCTCAGGGAGAGGAGTTGGCTTAAAGTACACTAACCTTCTCGCGACACTCTGGGTGACAACACTAGTGCTCCATATAGCAGCATCAATGGCAATTAAGGTAGTAGCCTTAAAAGACTAATTTTTTTTAATAGCCATGGTGACTTGTTTGAAATTTGATGAAACTTGTTTGGAAGGAAGAGATAAGAGGTAGAGAGCTCCCATTAAGCGTGCCAGAAATCTGTTAAACAAAATTTTTGTATAATAAGAAATTTGATATAAGATTGAATAAATTCGGATCAAATCAGGATTTTGTAAGTTCTATTATCTAACTTCAATAATCTGATTCTTCTTTCAAGAATGTAGCTTGCAATTTGAACTATCTTTAAGGAAAATGTTTGTACTTGATATTTCTTAAGGGTTGTGGAGACTTCAATTAGTTTTGATCTTTAGGCTTAGCACCACGATTTGATATCAAATGTTGAATTTGGAGTCTTTTGACAAAGAATGCCTTGCATTTGGTGACGAACTCTTGGAATTTGATGAAAAACTTTTTGAATGTTTTTAGGAATCTCAAAGAGAATTTGAAAAGAGCTTTCACTACTTCAAATTTTCAACTACTTCAACTCTATCTTCTCTTTTCTTCTCTATGGGTTTTGGCTAGAAGGGATAAAATAGCTACATTACCTTACTGATATGGTGCCATTTTATTTGTCGTCACAACTAGAAACCTATCCAAGGATATATGATAGGCTTAATTTTGTAGAGTTTTCATCTCCTATGCTTCTAACAGGATTTTGTCACTTGGCTCAATTAGATTGACCAATTAAAATATCGATTATTTATTTATTTATTTTAAAAATTATGTTTATTGAATTCCTAAAAAAATAGAAATTCATTTAATTGATATCTTGATAACATATTTTCCACATGGTGTGATTTAACTGGCCACAAATTTTTATGTGTCTACACTCCTTTTCACCCTCACAAACCTACACATCGAAAATTCCAAAATGTGTCGTGGTTTCATCTCATGCTCATGCACCTCTGCTCCTAGTAGTGTAGCTAACTTGCAAATATTAAATTGCATTTTAGTGTAAAAAATATCTGAAATAATAATTAACTCCACGTATACAATTTTTTACATCAAATTCATCATATTTAGTATTTTTCCATACATGATAACTTATTTTCTTTATTTTAAGTCACATGCGCGCATGAATTAAATATAAGTGGGGTACAAATAAACTATAATTTCACATGTTATTAGTGTCTGTATACTTTAGACTTGAGATGACATGGTTATCTTTGAGCTTGATAGTCAACTTGTCATTAGAAAATTAAGGGTCAATATCTATTTTAGTATGGGATAGGGTCATGAGTTTAATGTGCTATTACTTGGGTGTATATGGAGGTATGCGTGCATTCAATAAGGAGTTTGTTTTCTTGTAAGTAAGTAATGTGCTTGTCTTATACAATTGGTGCTCTATGAGACAGAAGTCATTGGTTAAGATAATGTGTGATCAGAAAAGAGTTTTCAATAGGAACATTTTTTTTTATAAGGAAACACAGATTAATCCTATGATCAATTTTGTGAGTTTAACTAAATTCATAACTCTCGCTCGATTGAGATAAAATAAGATAAAAGGTTTATACAATATGGTAGTCATGATCGAAAAGGTTCATTGTGATCCAAATCGCTTCATTTTAATTGGGTTATAATATGAGTCATAGGCCAGATGTTACCTATATCTTTCGAGCTATGGTTGTTATTAATTAAAGATAAATTTAAAGAGTCACACACATAAAATTGAGATGTGTTGTGAGTGTTAAATTAGTTGATTATATAATTTATTTAATTACAATTAGATTGGGCCAAATAAATTGTCATAGTACTTGTTAATAATGAGACATTAATTAAAGATACAATAGATAATTTAATTTAATTAATGAAATTAATTAAATTAAATTAGTTGAGTACATTTGGGCTTTAATTATTAATAAGATTAATAATTAAAGAGTTTATAGGCTAATTTATTAATAAGATTAATATATAAAAGTCCATGAGCTATTTACTTAAAAGGTTCCATGTAGGAAGGCTCATGAAGTCCATGCCCCAAAACCTAGTATTTCAACTATATTAAGAGTCTTAAAGAGTTTAAGACACACCCTTTGAATCCAATTTTCGTGCTCCCAACCAAGCAAAAGAGTGCAATCCTCTAGCCATCCTCTTTGAGCACTCTTTTGTCAAAAATTTCCCCTAACCCAAAGGTGTTTGCGTTGGGGCTTCACAAAAGAGTTTTATGGAAATGTAGAAGGAGCGCACAAGTATCCTAATCGTGTGGATAATCTAAAAGTCGAGATTTGAAGACCATGACTCCAAGAATCACGCATGAAAGGCTTGGAAATGTTCCAAATGTATAGTTTTTATGCATCTTTTTTTTAATTAATATCTTGAGTGTTTTGCAACAAAAATGGATGGGGTATGTCCTATTGTATTCTGGTGCATGTGCATGATAATTTTATGTGCTAAAGTTTTATTTTTTCTGGCCAAACCCCAACGAAATTCAACACACACTCCCATGAAAAGGTGCTAGACAGTTCAAGAAGGAAATAAAAGGTTGTAGAAAACAAAAAATGAAATAAAGTGGGTAATTGAGAGAATGTTGGAAAAAAAATGCAAATTTGGACCAAGTTTTCCTTGCATAACCTCTACTTTTTTTTCTTCGGCATAACCTCCACAATCCTAAATCTTATGAAAGCCTTATTGATCACTTTAATGCATGAATAATGTTGGTTGAGGTTGGTATGATTATTAAGCCTGTGGGGTTAGTCAAATTTGAATTCCAAATAAATATTTAACTTTAATAAGAGTTTGTGTCTATGTAGCCTAAATTTTGTGACATTGAATGTCATGATTAGTTATGAACACCCTTCCACAAGGTGGGCTTTTGCATGCTGGAACCTTCACTAAAATCAATGTTGTGAGCGTTGTGACATTGAAATGTAAGTTAGTTATGCATCTGCATGATATTAGAGATAAGTCAATTTGTCAACACTATAATTTTTAGATGCATGAAAAAATTTGTGGTTGTGAATGTGGAATTACATGCACGTGTAGTTTAATGCACTTACTCAAAGGCGAGCAAGGATTAACTATAGGGGAATTTGATAGTTCGCATGTGATTTTATAAATTAAACATATTAATTGTGCTCTAAATGCCTAATTTTGATGTAATATAGTTTACTTTGGTTCAAAGTGGCAAATTATAGATGCAAAGTGAAATGAGCAACAACAAAAGAAAAAGTTGAGAAAACAAATTTCAGATCTACTTGGAGGCTTAGAGATAGATCTAGGATAGGTTGAATCAACCATGATCGATCCCAAGAACACGAAGCACAAGTGGATCGACAGAGCACGAAGAAAGAACCCTCTGTAATTACAATTAGCTATATTGTGATCGATTTGTGATGATCAGGACACCTTCAGATTGAAAGTGATCAATCGAAATGATGAGGAAAGTCAAACCAAGGGCCATTGGGATTACGATCAGACGAAGAAAGATTGATAGTAATCAATTTGACTGAGTAGTGATCGATCGAAGATTAAGATCGATCTAAGCAATAGAAATTGGAAAAAAAAAATCAAAAAACTTTGACTCCTTCGCAAGTGTATAAAGCCATTAGAAAGCAAAATAAGTGAGTTTTTGGGTGAATGTTTTTTAGGGTGTTTTTGATAGAAATATTACAAGTAACTTGAGGGGAAAAAAATGGAGAAATTGTTGAAGAAATCTGTGGAGATCATAGGCGGGCTTGAAGATCAATGATTCACCAATTGTCCTGTAAGTTTTCCTTTTTCTTTTCATTCTCTTGCCCCCTAAATTGTGTTGATTTATGATTGTGAGATGGGATTAGTTGAGAATATGTGTGGATAAATTTTCTAGTACCTAGGGATCATTCAAACAAATCCAAACCATAGTTAGATTTATTCAATCTAGTTTTAGTACCTATATTTTCTTTTTAATTATTTGTGTTACCTTGCTTAATTCTAGTTGTCTATGTGATTGAATTATTTGTTATTTGTAAGATTGTATGTTCAAGAGAGCTAATTTTAAGTACTAGAATTGAGGTAAACAAATCAAGCGACATTTTTAGTTGAGAGGTCAATGGAACCTAATGAATCACAAATGATTAAATTCATCTCTTGAGGATAGGATAAGATTGAGAGGAATTCCTAGTTAATTCACATAAGTTTCCATTCAACACTCTAAAGAGGTAATAAAAATAAAATTGAATACCTTAGTGAATAATTGAATTGAATAAAAATTAAAAATGGTTGAATAATCAAACTTGGTAAGGATGATTGAAATTGATTTCTTAGGTGATTTTTACAAATTGATTACCTCTTTATTTAGATTGTTTGAATTGAATTTAAGATTTAGGACTGGTAGTTAGCATTAAAGGGTGTTTGGCTAAGCTTATTTTTGTATAATTTATACAATCATGTAATTACATAAATTGTTTTAAGAGTTTATATTCTCATGATTTCATTTTAAAAATAAGCTAATAAAATTTTTAGTAAGATTATCTTATAAGATTTTAATAAAATTTATAATTATAATTGATTATAATTTTTTAATATAATAATAATGAATACAAATTAAATACTGCTAATCAAATGTGATTTAAGGATATTTATATAATGTTTAATATTAAAATGAAATAATTTATAATATGCATGAAAATAAGTTGAAAATAACAAATTTATTTTTAAAGAGATTATACGTGATAAACATATTATTGTTAGGGTATAATATGTCTTGGGTGACTTATACCTCACCCAAACATCTCTTAGTTTGATTATTGACCCTCTGTGAATGATACTCGTGTAGATCATAGTGTTAGTATTTGACACCGTCCACTTGCGGTGCATTGTAAATTCCACTTTTTCGTAATCAAAATTTTTAAAAAATTATTATCTATATAAATTATTGAATCACGCAAGTATTACATATTATTATATTAAAAAATAAATATAAAGATAAATAATTTTTCACGCTTTCCAGAATACTCACAAAAAAAATACAGTTCCACTTTTCATGCTCAAAAATAAATCTTAAAGAAATTCCCAAGTACTCGATATAGATCTGCATCAGATCGTGTACTTCATAGTCCAAAGTCAGCGACGTCACTCTAAATTTGCCGATATGGTGCATTTTGAACGTGGAATCAGTAAGGAGCATCTTCAAACTTCCAACTGCATTCAGGCTGTCTCCACTTTCACTCTGCACTCCACAACTAATTTTCTCCTCAAACAATGCGTTCCCAGTTCATTTTCTTGCTATTCACCTGCCTATTAGGGCTGTTCCAATTCGCCGGTGCTCTTATTTTTACTCTGGAAATGCATCATCGCTTTTCCGATCAGGTCAAGAAGTGGTGTCGCCTGAGTGGAACCTCTTTCCCTGTTCATGATTGGCCAGACAAGGGTAGTGCTGAGTACTACGCACTTTTGGCGAGTCATGATCGCGTGGTTCGCAGGCGGCTCTTATCGAATTTTGGCGGTGCTCTCACTTTCTCAGACGGCAACGCCACTTTTCGTATCAGCTCTTTAGGATTGTAAGGAGATTGAACGAAAATGCTGCTGGTTACTTTTAACTAACTATGGTTGCATATCGGCTTCATACTGTCTGGTATCAAGGAATTGAATTTTTGGAAATGGCATGGGAATAAAGGACTAGAATTTGAAATGTTAACTGCAAATATGCCAATTCCGTTTGCTCAGTGATAGATATTTATGTCAGTTGCTTTGCTGGTTTCTTGAGTTAGTTTTGGGAACTGTTTCCTTTTCCTTTTGCTTTCGTTATTTTTATGTGTTTGTGAACAGTCATTTAATTTGTACGGTGACATTGTTGTAGTTTGCACTACACAATGGTGACGTTGGGCACTCCGGGGGTGAAGTTTCTGGTGGCGCTTGATACAGGGAGTGATTTGTTTTGGGTTCCCTGTCATTGTCGGAAATGTGCATCTGCAGACAATTCACCATATACTTCTGTATGTTCCATCTTCTCGTGTTTTACGGTCCTCTGAGATGTTCCTCATTCGGCTCTTTAAGACTTTTATTATGTTTCTCTTCCCTCTGAAAAACAATTTCTTTTACTAATCAATAAAGGAACCAATTGAAGGATGCTGGTTTAGCCTGCTTAGCGAAGCCTTTCTTTTCGAAGCTTGATACAATGGTTTAATAAACCTCAAATACAATCACCTTCACTGCATTCTTCTACTTTGAAGTTGTATCTGAAGATGCCCGGTGATCCAATGTCCATTGCACTTGCAATTCTTCAAGACGAATTGCATGCACTTAAGAGAATCAACTCTTTTGGTGGCTTTATACTGTATTTTTTGAAGTCAGGATTCTTAATAAAGAATTTTTAATTAAAAATATTTCTTTGGATCCCCATCTAAAATTGATATATCCATGTCATTCGGTGTTGGTTTCTTAGTTTATATAGGTTAGTCTTTTCTCATAGCATTCAGTGTACTATTTTAAGAACTTTTCTTCACCAATGCAGGATTTTGAGCTTAGAACATATGATCCAGATGGGTCATCTACAAGTAAAAATGTCACTTGCAACAATGACCTATGTACAAATAAAGATAGATGCAATGGTACATCTAGCCTTTGCCCTTACTATGTGTCGTATATCTCATCAGAAACTTCAACTTCTGGAATTCTGGTGGAGGATGTCCTACATTTACGAACCTTAGATAAGGATCAGAAATTTATAAAGCCAAATGTTACATTTGGGTGAGTTGAGAGAATCTCTGCATCTGTTACCGATTACTTGTCTTGAGAATTCTCTTATTCACTGGGTTATGGTTTACTGTCTAGAAATTGTATAATTGTCTCTGTTGACCATAGTTGTATAAGTATTTTTTGCAGACCTGCTATCACACATATTCTACTTGCTTTTAGGGTTATTAATCCTTATAATTCACTTGCAATCATGGCCTGATCCCCATATTGTCAGCTGTATATTTTGTGTGAAATTTCTACTTCTGAAATTTAGCTAAAGGATATACAACGATTAAAAACCCATGTGATTGATGCGACGTTTCTTCATGTATATTTTATTTATAATTGAGTCAGTTGAAATCCTAGTTGTACGGTCTTGATTTCATTACCTGATTGTGCATTTAAGCATTCACACACTTCAGAAGTTTAAATTCATGAACAGGCCCACAGCTCCTCATAACTTTCTTACCCGAGTTGTGCAGCTGTGGACAGGTTCAAACGGGTTCCTTTCTAGATGTTGCAGCTCCAAATGGTCTTTTTGGACTGGGTTTTGAGGAAGTATCAGTTCCTAGTATATTGTTCAGTGAAGGTTACGTAGCAAATTCTTTCTCCATGTGTTTTGGGCGTGACGGAACTGGAAGGATTTATTTTGGAGATAAGGGTAGCATTGACCAGGAAGTTACTCCATTCAATATTAACTCATTCCAGTGAGTGATTTCTCTGATTTTATGTTGTACTTTTTGGGTATCTAGTAGCTGTTGATTCAGAGCTACTATTATATATCATATGCCAATAATAATATTGCGATGCAGCCCCACCTATAGTGTTAAAGTGACTCAAGTTCGTGTGGGGACAACTGTCCTTGATTCCCAGTTCACAGCACTTTTTGATTCTGGTACCTCCTTTACGTATCTTGTTGATCCTTCCTATACGATGCTCACAGAAAGTGTAAGCCCTTAAGTATTACATTCTATATCTAATTAGCCTGTCACTTCCTGAAAGCTTTTAATTTTGCCAGTTCCATCTACATATACGGGATCAGCAGCATCCACCTGATACCAGAATTCCTTTTGAATACTGCTATACGATGAGGTGAAGCTAAATTGTGCACAGTTCCCCATTTTTTTCTGACACGCTCTTAATTTTTGCCTTTGTTGATGGAGAATAGTCCCGAGACAAATACCAGTTTGATTCCAGTTATGAGCTTGAGTATGGATGGCGGAGGCCAGTTGGTTGTCTATGATCCGATAATTGTGATTTCCACTCAGGTAAACTAAGTAAATGAAGCTTAGATTAATCAGTTTACCTCTGTGGATTTTCTCTCCCTCTTAACTGACGCATTGTTCTGATTATTATTTGCAGCATGAACTTGTATATTGCCTGGCTGTTGTGAAGAGTCAAGAACTGAATATAATTGGACGTAAGATTCCTTTATGTGAACAATGCCTCATGACCCTTCTTCTGCCTACATATACTCTACCCCATAAACAACTAGTTGTCTTCTGTCCTTTAAAGTCTTAAATTATTATCTGGTCTCATAGACTGCTTTTATCCTCGTGGAAAACTTGAACTTTGAGAGCTAAGTAGGACCCTAATTTTGCCCTAATAAATCCGACTATAATGCCTTATTTTCATGTATTCTTTTTGTTTGATCTTGAAAATGCACCTGTTCATTATGGCAAGTGTTTCTTTTTCTTAATATCGAGGTTGTGAACCATTGAAGAAAATGATCTTGTGATTTTTGCATATAATTAATTAGCAGAGCTTTGAATTTTTTGTTTTCAGCAATTTTTTGGTACCTTAAATTATCTAGAGAAATTCCGATGCTCATTAACTTCACTGAAATATGTAATTTGTCTACTATGACGACAACATATTATTTGCAAGTACAATTTTAGAATACAATTAGGCCAGTGACTTCCAAGGAGGGCCCATGCCTAAAACAATTGTGTCCTCAAGCATATGTGGTGGAAAGTAAAAAGCCACTAGCCATCTTCCAATGTTTGAATAGAATAACTAAGTATGCACCAATGTACTTGTTAGGCTTACTTGATCTCACATGAGGTTGAAATAAATTAACTAGGTATGTGCGTGCTTGTATACATTTTTTCTTCTGTCTGCGCTGCATTACCTTTATTTGAGAAGGCCTGGTAATCTAGTCTATGATCTTTCTGCAGAAAATTTTATGACTGGATACCGCATTGTGTTTGATCGAGAAAAACTAGCACTTGGCTGGAAGGCATCTGATTGTAAGTTGTTTATAAGGACCAGTTCAGTATACATTTGCTTATTATTTGAACTTTACTATACCGAGTGAGATTTTTGGCCTGATTCAGGTTATGACATGGAAGATTCGAATGCCTTTCGACCTAGATCTGTGAACTATGCAGGGGCAAAGCCTGCAAGTGCTGTTGGCCTGACAAACAACACCGTACGATCTCATGAACCAAATATTGCTTGGAATTCAGTTGCATTGCCATTGTACAGAATTAGTAAATTTGATCTCATTCACTACTCCCTCTTAGTATCTCTTATCTTGGTCTTTCCACGGCCATAGCCAAATACCGTCTTTCAGTTATCTGTCAATGGATGGAAGCTTAGCGTGGTACAATTTTCAGAAATCTGGGTCTGTCACGCAATAATGGCATGTTGGAAGTTTTGCTTGTTAGCCAAATGGCATTGGAACCTCTTAAGTGTTGCTTGTGGAGCGCTTAAAGTGAAATTATGCCAAATCTTTCTAGTTTTGCTTTAAGGAATATCTAGTTAGATTTAGTAGCACTGACGGAATGCTAAATTTAGGCATGAAATATTTTTGCTTGAGGAGGCCAAAGAGAATAGCTATTGATACTCATCCTTAATCCAATTCTTACTGGAACGTGTAAGTGATGACGTCTAGAAAAGCCACCTTTGCGCATAGTCGTATAACTAAGGTGGATTTTGGATATAGCATTATAGTAATTAAAATTATAGTAGCTAGACTGGACTTCAAGCCTGCTTCAGTCATCATTTGGCAGATATCTGGCAACATATTTGAGAACATATTATCATTAGGTTCACGAAACTCCCTTTCATGTGCGCTGGCATTAAGTTTTGGGGCGTCTGGTCGTGTAATTCTTATGTACATGGGCTCCCTATTTCTGATTCAGTAATAAGGAATCGCAATAGTCTCTCTATAAGCCAAAAAAGTTTCACAATACATGTGAGTTTTCAAGAAAGAACAACAAATATATGTATTTATTGCGGTTCCAGGTCACAACTATGACGATATTACATACTAAAACATTTCAGTAAATATTAAATAACATGCTCTTTATTGGCTAAAACTTTTAAATTAGGTAGCCATTAACATAATATTGTTAGGGATCGTAATGGGGCGGGTGACCATGGACAACTACCCTACGAGGGTACTATAGAGGTGAAGGTTGGTGTGAGGGATGGGGGAACGCCCCCAGCCTCATCCCTTGCTTTGATTAAGTGTGTGTGTGTGTGTGTGTGTGTATAATTTTAATCTATATTTATATTTTTAGGAAATAAAATGAACAATGTAAAGTTATTAATTATTTAATTTTACATTCTTTTATTTTTTAATCTTTTCTTTTCTTCCTTTCCTTTTAATTTGTTTTAATTTGCTTTTTATTTCAAGTTTTTGCTCTTCACAAATCCTTTTTGATATTTCTTTATCATTATAGTTTCTATATTAAATGATGTTGTTTTCAATATTTAGAATACAACTTAATAATTTGTGAATGCATTTGCTTGTATAAAAAATATGTGAAATTTATTAATTAGAATAAATAGAAAACTAGTATTTAATTATGTATAATGTTTAGTGAGAATCAAAATTTTATCTTTTTCAAATTTAAATTTTGAAAATAATTAGATTTTTTTTCCCTAATAGGGCATCGACGAGAGTTCACAGTGGGCGACTGGTAGGGAGAAATTTTCAGTTGTAGGGCAGGGGATGGGGGAGCCATCCCCCGCCCCACCTCTAGCCCATTTTCATCCCTAGATATTATAATCAAGTTAAATAAAGCCTTGAGTCCAAATCTTATTGTTGTGTTTATTTTGTTAGATTCAATAAAAATAACGTAACAAAAAAAATATTTATCACTAACTACATTTGTATCAAAAACATGTCCTATGTCTCAAATATAAAAGCAACATGAAAATATAAATGTGTTGTGAAGAGGGATGGAAGAAAAAAGAAACATGTTGTGCAAGTTGGATTGAAGTTCATAACACACCAATAATGTTGTTTTGAGGATGGAAACACACAACCATGAAAGCAAATAACACAGTAAAGTATAAAGCATCAAAAATTGTTGGCACAGCAATATCTCCTATATTAGCAGGGCCTTGTTAGATTAAGCTTATTAAGCTCAAAAAGTAAAGTGATAATTGACAATCCTCTTTTTTAATTTACTACTCAAAATCCCAAGATTTTCGACTTACTGTAATACAAATCTAAAAACAAATTAGTTTGTCTTACCTAAACACTTATTAGTCCATTATAGTGAAATAATTTGTAAAGGATTCAACAATAAAACACTCAGTCATACAAAGAGTAACAATGAAGTTTAAGCCCACAAGGTTAACAGACTCTAATTCTTAACCTCACTCTCAGATTCTCTCTAGTCTCTCTCAAGTATTGATACTTCTTCACGTCTTTGCCAACCTTTATATAGAGTGGAAGACTCAAACTTCCATCCGCATTTGCCTCTAGTGGATCAACATCTACACGCTTAAAAGTTAATGACTTTCTCTACAATGTTTCGTGCTTATCGCCAACATTGTAAAATATTATACTCAACTTAGACTTTTCATGATCCTTATCAAAATGACCTTAAAGCTTTGAGGGATATCTCTAGCAACTCTTCCAGCCTAATTGCATCACTTCAAGTACTCATCCAAATTTATCAAGTCCAATCATCCAAAACAATTAAATTTATAGAGTCCAACAAGTTAGGAAAACTTAACCATAACAATTGCTCTCCATAATGTGTCAACAATTTTTCTAACATGATGTACTAATAGTAATCATTAACAGGTTCGTTGAATGTGGAACTACATGAAGAAGAAGAGAGCTTCATTAGTGATTGATAATTAGTTGTTGAGTAGCAATTAATGGGCTCAAATTGCATTTTGTGAGTTGTTGGAGACCAAAAAAAATAGAGAAGTAGAAAAATTGTACAGAAAAGAAGAGGACAAGAAAAAGAATAAGAAGAAGAAGAAGAAGAAAAGAACCCAAAATGTACAAAAAAAATATAGAAAGGAGAGGGAAAAGAAAGCAGAAAAATAGTAGACAAAAAAGGAGGAATTTTGTGGGTTTTTATTGTGTTTAGGAAGCAGTACTATGTGGATAAATTGGGACTAGCCATTACCATTCGCTCAAACCTATACTTATTGCAATGGTTGAATGAAAGTAGTGAATTGAGAGTGACCAAGCAGGTTTTGGTTGTTTTTTGCATTGGAGTATACACTGGTGAGATCATTAGTAATGTGGTTCCTATGGTTATATGACCCGAAGGTAACCTATGATGGGTTTACCAATGGGTATTATTTCCTTTTGGTTGGTTGAATTACGTTGGTGCCACTATCCTTAAAACATGTGAAAGAAAGTCACAAAACAGAGGAAAAGCTAGAGTCGAGCATGAGAAAGAAAATTGTAACTTGAAAGTTCGTAAGTGTGTGCTGCTTGGGGAGGGATATTTAAGGAAAATATGTGGGGAAGAACATGTTGGGAGCAATGAGATGTAAAGAAAATATGATTATTTGTGATATAGTCACTTTTCCCCCTCCCTCGAATATTCTATGTCTCTTGTGCAGACACTTAACGACATGCCTTTAGATGAATGGCAAGTAGAGATACTATTGTTCCATGGCATAAGACATTGAAGGATTCAAGTATGTGGGGTAGGTATCTAGGAGCCTCTAGGAATGTTTTTACATTTATTACCCTATGGAAAGATTTGATTGCGTTGAGGTTGATGGCTTGCATGATGAGTTTATTTTCTCATCTTCTATGGAGTCTAAATTGATGAACCTTGAGCATATGTATGACTTGCATAAATGTGAATATAATTTTTAAAATTTGAATGCTATAGTTTATCTCCCATGTTGAGTGATGGATTCTTTTCTTGGGGTGATAGTTTACATGACCTTGGGCATTCCTTGTATGGAATAATGGTTTGAGTCACTAATCATTGTGGAATGTTAGAAATTAAGCCTAGTTGTTTTTTGCATAACATGGGAAGCTTTTGAGATAATGTGTGCACCTTAAGTCATTATATAACTTTTGCCATGTTTTGCTTATAGGTCCCGACCTTTGCATGTTGTCAATAGGGCACTTGCTTATCAAAGATTTTGGCCTAAATCGACCCACTTGGAAGGTTATGAACTTAAATGGTTGGGATGCTTCGGTGTCACCCAACTTGATTTTTTTTGTAAGGAAACCTCTAGAGGTTTAATTTTGGATTGCACGAAGCATGGAAGAAATTTATATTTGGCCCAGAAGATTGGTTTTTCTTGCACTTGGTGAAGAAGGGGATCAAGAGCTATGAATGCCCAATAATGATGCTAGGAGGCGAGGTGCAAAAACAGTTGATGAAATAAACTTCACAAGAGGAGGAAAATGATATGGACATTTGAATCAAAGGCACCTCCCTAGAAAACTATGGATGGTGATGGCCACCGAAATAAGAACAATTGAGGTTATTTTGATGATCTTAATGAAGGAAAGGCGCGGGTTGGGTGAAAAGGATTGAATAATTGTTCGGGAGGGGCTAAGGAATGCAAAGGAGCTTCAAATTTGGACTAAAGAAGGCACACGAGGGCTTGGAAGTGGTTGGAATTATGATGCGAGCGAACCTAAATCGATCTCATGGAGTCTGAATCAACTTGGGGGAGATTTGAACCTTCTAGAGTTACGATCGGTTGGCGACCAGATTGAACAGAAGGAGTGCAATCAACTTAGACATAGAATTGGACCTTCTAACTTTGTGATCGTGCTGCATGCAATTGAGCATGAAGGTCACGATCATATAGACAGAAGCTTAGTAGGAATGTTGCACGAGAGTTGGAGCACGGCGAATTGATCTGTGTCAAGGTAAAATCAATAGGATGATTATCCAAATCAGTCGCAATGGGTGGGTATTTGAATTTGGACTTGTTTTGGCCATTGGAGCCACTTTTGAGGGGTATTTTTGTCATTTCCCATTCCCCAAACCTCGTAGATAGTGGTTGTACCTATATGTCTTCAATTGCATACTATGTATCAACTATTGTCCACTGAATATTGAATGAAGAGATGTGAATTGGTGGAAGCATGCATTGAAAATGGTCGGAAAATTTGGGAAAAAATTATGGGAAAACAAAAATAAAAGAGCTACAAGAAAGTAAAGGGATAATTGGCGAGATTACACAAAAATAAATCTAGTAATAATTAACCTCACTTGGGATTAACTTTTACAACAAATCTATTTATTGAGCAACCAAATAAACAAACACCAGCCAGCAAGTGTTGGCTACAAACCACCGGAACTAAGCTGAATGACCTGATTTGATGCTTGAGTTTTGGGTGTTGAATCACTTAACATTCTCAACACAAAGTATGGGGGAAAAGAAGAACAAAGTCTTCATTCAACATTCATTTTCAATGGTTGATTAATTCTTACAATTGCAAGGGAGGATATATATATAGTGTTACATGCCCAAATCTGAAAATACAAGCTAAAATGATGAAAATGCTCATAAAAAATGGGCTCCAATGGCTAAATTTTCAAATTTTGGTTTGACTACTCAACGTGGTAGATCTAGAGGTCCTTTCAATTGAGCATGTAGTGCAAGGATCAATCATATTGCAATTAGTAGTGCATGTCGTCGTTTGTCTGACTTTCTACATTTATGACCACATGTTGTTGCCCTTGATCGCATGCCCATGCAATCATAAATGCAGAATCTTTAGATTGCACCCCAAGTTGATCCTATTGCCTAGATTTTGGTCTGACATGTCCTAGATCGCAAATCCAGCCTTCTTCCAAGTTCCTTGGCCCTTCTAAACCTAAAATTAAAGCTATAATTTCACTTTATTCATGATGTGAGCCCAATCTTAAAGCCAATCTTTATCTTTCGGCCTTCCAAAAAATACCAAGCCATGCCTATACCTCATGTCCCTAGTTTGAAGCACCTCCAATTAGTCCAAACTCAGATCAAACCCCTCTTTTTGAAGGCGGATTATCCCCAATTCGCATGCCTACCCTTTGGGGTCAAATACAAGCATACAAATTCCTAGAATTGCTTTACCACGTGACCCAAGCTTCAATTTTGCATCCACATTGGGACAACACCAAGATACTAACAACGAGCCATGAAGAAGGATGTGATAAGGCTTGATGATTTTAGCTGGATGGGCACAAGTAAAATTCTTTGCCCTAAGAATTCGCAACTTGAGTGTAGCAGTAATGGATGAAGGGCATATTAAGGGATCAAACAAGTCCTCGTACGCATGGAACCTTTGGAACTCAACCTCTCACTCAACTTTCTTTTTTGTATTTTTATGCTAATCCTTCTCAAATAGAATTTCCTTCTAGACTATGCGTTCCCTTTTTCTAAGCCCTTGGAAGTATTCCTGCAAGAAAATCATTTTTGTGGTGACACTTAAGTGTCCTAGCCATGTAAACTCTTTAACCCTCCTATTATTTAATACATGCCATGGATATTGGCTAACAATCCCATCAATATAATATAAGCATTTGTCTTCCAAACAAAATTAGCTAAGAAGTGTACTACAATTCAAATCACATATGGCATTTAAAAAGATGTTCATGTCATGCATTAAACAATTGTGCTCAAAATTTTGACAATCAAATGTTCTCCTAATAATTTCCACATGACACTCCAAATAGAATTTGACAAAATTTACACAAGAAGTCTGGGTGCACATAGAATTCCCAAAACTTTGACTAGCACATGCCCTATCAAGGAAAAGCAAATATTTGCCCACTTTGCATGAATTGTACAGTAGTTCAAGGTGCTCAAAACATTCTAAAAGATTTCCATGTCATGCAATAGACAAGTAAGCTCAATTCCAAACTTTCTACAAATTGTAATGACCTTACCCATTAGTACAAACAATAAATGTCTAAGGTCACACAAGCTATAACCATAAGAAAAGAAATTTCTATAATATGGAAGATGAACCATATCTTACAAATCACAAATCATCATAATGCTTATGCAAATAGCATATATGCTCCAGGTTCACCAATGTGGACTTCGAAGTGGAAGTGAAAACAAGTACACCATATGAGCTATCAATTTTAGCATCATCATAAACATTCCAAGGAGCAATAACCATAATCTCCTAAGTTTCTTTCGTATTTGGGCTCGGTGTGCTTGCACCTTTGATTTCCTATGTTATGGAGTAGAGCGAACCTACTTTGCCACTCGATCAAGGATATGTTTCCACTTTCCTGTGCACAAAACATAGAAAACTTGAGGGGAAAACTAACTCTTTTGTCAATAGTCAAATTTTCTTTACAAATCAAAATTTTCATTATTCTCTCTTGCTCACATTTTCCCCTTACATCTCGCTTCCTAACTAGCAAGCACATATGATTTTTCAAATTACAATTTTCTCCCTCAAGCTCTTCTCTATCCTTTCCTCCTCCTTCTAATTCGAGCTTACTTTGCCTTTGAAAGTAGACTTGAGCCTCTTGTACTTGCTTCAAGAATATGGGTACCAAGGTGATCTTTCACCACCCAAGAGAAAAGAATTCCTTTCGGTGACTCCGTTAAAAGTCACCCTCCTATCAAATTGCCAAGGCTATCCCAACAAAATATCACATGCTTGTATGGGAACTTCGTCACATACAACCTTGTTAGCATACCCCAATTTGCAATCATGTACACCGGCGTCAAATACAGATCTAGGTGAGCTCCTCATCATTTCATCACAATTCTTCACCAATGCTTTAGAACCAAAAATGCAAGGGCAGCAACTCCCCTTGCCATCACACATGTCCTAGTATAAACATGTGCAATTGGTGAGTGAAATGAAACACCAAAATTACCTTTTGAAATCTTGTACAGGTGTGTACATGTAAGCTCTAACGCCGGCAAAAACTCCAAGCTCGACAAATTGTATGTAGGTGAATATGGCAATGGTAAATCAAAGGGGTCGACATATACATGACTTCTGTAGAAGTTCAAGTGCCCACTCATTTGCTTGTCCTTCATTCTTGAGTATATTTTCATCCTCCACATAAACTCCTAAGGCTTCTTCCTCCTCAACTATGGCATCATTTGCCATGACTTCTCCTTCTTCAATCTTCTCCGTTTCTTTCTCTTCAACTTTCCCAAATCCTAATTCATTTGCTTCGGATTCGTCTTGCTCAATTTTCCTTCTCACACTCTCATGCTCCACTCCAATCACTAATTTTATCTTCATTGTGGCCTCCACGATTTCCTCAACCACTAATCAAATTGCCTTGGGTTTTTTCTTGTTTGGGTTTCCCCTCCTCTTGAAAGACTCTACTTGATGGTCCCAACTCCATGGATAGGATCAGTTTCGTCTCCACATAACCACCAAGCATAAGGAGAACATCTATCGTTTCATTCGAACACTTGTTCATCGTGAAGTGTCCTCCTTAGAAGCAATTGTGGCACATGGCACTTGTATCCACTAGTGGGTGATAGGAATGTTGTCGGCTTCCTCCTTAGCCCTCTATACTTGCTGTATAATTTGTCATTGAGGTGATTCAATTCTTTCACAAATTGTTCAAGTGCTGCCCTCACATCATGTCCATCATCAATAAAGCTAATTTGGCTATATGACATCATCAAGCAAAATTATAAAATAGAGTGCGTGTGTGCAAGTGTACAGATAAAATGAACAAAGGAATTAAAAATCAATCAATTAATTTTACCCATCCAACTTCAAGTCGCCTTCTTTAGCACAATGACCAACAAATGCACATAAAATAGTGTAAAATTAGAAAAAATAGGTTTTAGGATCGATCTGAATGCAATAGGATCAATTTGTTGAGAAAAGAAAGGCTAGACAATTGATCTCGGTGAAGAACGATCGATTGGATGAAGGCAGGCACGCACGATCAATCATGAAGTTGGAACTTTGATAGGTCTAGGAACAAGTTTGCATTGTGCTCGATCTAGACAACAAGGCTGGGTGAAAATTTGTGTCTAACACTCCCACAATAGAAACTTTACCAATATTTTTTTCTTCTTTCTCTCTCTCTTTTTATAGTACTAATTTTTCAACTTCTTTTCTTTTTCTGCTTTTCTCTTTCTTTTTTTTGTTCTTTCTCTTTTCTTCAAACACAATACCTCAATGCCACAACTCTTACAATACTTCAATACCACCACTTCAACCCAAATATATTCTAATAAGAATAACACAATATCCTTAACAAGATAAGCTTTAAATAGCCCCAATATTTATATTTTTGGAATTTTTGGGTTTTTCAATAAAATGGGGAAAAGATAGAGAAATAAAAAGGATAAAATATGGGAAACAACAATATGGAATCCAACCAACTAATTGGATTTAGAAACCTGATCAAGTTGGCTCTAATACCACTTAATGTGAACTAGCTAAAACAGGCATGGATTGAAAATGGTTGGAAAATTTGGAAAAAAATTATAGGAAAATAAAAATAAAGGAGCAACAAGAAAATAAGGGGATAATTGATAAAGATTATACAAAAATAAATCAAGTAACAATTAATCTCACATTGGGTTAACCTTTACAACAAATCTACTTCTTGAGTAACTAAAGAACCAAACACCACACAAACAAGTTTTGGCCACTAACCATTGGAAACAAGCCAAATGACTCAATTTGATAGTCGAGTTTTGTGTGTTGAATCACTCAACACTCTCAACACAATGTATGGAGGGAAAGAAGAACATAGTCTTCATTCAACATTCATTTTCAAAGATGCATGGTTGGTTAATTCTTACAATTGCAAGGGGCCCAAATCTAAAAAGTACAAGCTGAAATGATGAAAATGGCTCCAATAGCTAAAATTCAAAAGAAAGGTCAAAGTTTGGTCTTCCCACTCATCGTGCTCAATCTAGAGGTCCTTCCAATTGAGCACGTGGTGCAAGGATTGATCCAGCTATGATTTGTAGTACATGCAGTCAACTGTCCAACTTTCTACATTAACGATTGTGCATTGTTCTGCTTGATTGCATGCCCACGTGATCGTAATGTAGAATCTTCAAATTGCACCCCAAGTGGATCCAACATGTCTTGAATTGCAAATCCAACCTTCTTCCAAGCTCCTTGGCTATTCCAAACCCAAAATTGAAGTCATAATTTCACATTATTCATGATGGGAGCCCAATTTTGAAGCCTATCCTCTAGAAAATACAAAGGCATGCCTATACTTCATCCCCCAAGTTTGAAGCACCTCCAATCGATCTGGGATCACATCATGAAGCATTTTTCCTCTCTTCCGTACTTGTTTGTGTGAATTAAGTGATTCACCCCCAAGCTCAAGTATCAAATCGGGTCATTCGGGTGTATTATTGTAGTTTGTGGCCAACATTTGCCGATAGCGTTTGGTTCCTTGGTCGCCTAAAAATAGATTTGTTGTAAAGATTAACCCCAAGTGAGGTTAGTTGTTACTTGGTTTATTTTTGTGTAAGCTCACCATTTATCCCTTATTTTTCTTTGTTCATTTCCTTGTTTTATCCTCTTTTTATTTTCTCCCTTATTTTTCTTTGTTCATTTCCTTGTTTTATCCTCTTTTTATTTTCCCCCATTTTCCCAACCATCTATCAATCTTTGCTTTTGCCTATTCACATCACAACCTAAGCATCATTCGCCTAGTGCATTTTGTGATCACTTGATTGGAGATAATCATTCAAGCAAGCGAGGACGTAGGGATCAAGGTACATGTGTTCTTTTGAGTTGAATACTCGGTAAACAAGAGTTTTCTTATGATAGAAACAACTAGTGCTCTCTTCCAATGATTCAAGCTGGGTTAGGACCTCGTGGTGCTCATCCATGGGAAGACATTGCCTCTCTTCCATTTCCTAGCCTAGGCAGCAACAGTCCTTGATTTTCTAGGAAGCTTCTTGAAGCTCCTTAGCTAAGGCATCTATCTTGGTGCAGCTCAAATTTAGGAATGTACGGTTAGTGAAGTTTGAGATGCACACACAAACAAAACATAAAATAAAGGCAACACAATTTACGTGGTTCATCTAAAGTTAACCTACATCCACCGTATGAAAAATTCGGTATGTTGATTATGTGAGTGAAAGAATTTTCAGTATAGGATTTTCCCCTTTCCTACTACTGTTAAAGAACTATTCAACTTCTTACTAGGAATGATGGCATGTTGATAATATTATGCCATTGCTAGTAATATTATTGGTTGTTTCTTCTATTGTGGGCTAAAGATATGACTTTCATCCTTAGTCTCTTGTCCCTAATGAGGCCCGACCTGGGTCACTGTACCTTAATGATAGAATGGGATGACCAAGCTGAGCCACTTGTAAGAATGAGATGACCAAACTAAGTCATTTGCCTTTATGACTGAATAAGACCCTTCTTGTCTTACTTCACTAGTTTGTTTAGCTGTCTGCTTGCTTTGCCGTGTAGCTTGTTTGGCAGCCTAAGTGCTGTCCTATAGTGCGTACCACTCCTCCCCCCAAAATTAAAGGCATTCCTCGATATTGAATAAGACCGATTTAATGCCACAAGAAACTAGGAGATGTCAGTTTGTCCTTTTGTATTATGTTCCTTCCCAATGCACATTTCTCTTGCAACACTTTTCTACATCGTTTTGAATTTCAATTTCATTCCTCTAAACTCGTTGCAAGGATGTCCGCCTGAACAAGTACTCCCCCTAGGTCCATATACTCGAAACTCACTAAATCATGGGTTGGACACACTGAGGAACTTAAAGCATCCATGGACCACATAGGGCACTTGGAAATTGAAAATATTATACTAATTGTGGAGAACATTAAATTGGAGGAGGCTTCAGACAATCACTTGGAAATGCTGGAAGAGGAGCTCCAGAGGGCCTACAAACAAGTTGACGAATGTTGTCAACTAGGGGCAATAATGGGGAAGCAATAATATCATTTGGGGTAAGAGCACTTGCCTTTGGTAGAGTGCTTGAGGGGTTGTGGTGATGGCAGCATCTGCCATTGTCAAACTAAGGAGCCATCCATTTAGAGACTACTGGAGACAGAAGAGAGGCACCAAGCTCTAAACTCTTTCTTCCAATCACGGCCCCATGATTACTTTCATTTTGAGGCACATCAAGCTAAATGGGCCAATGATGCCCAAACTACCTTTTGTTGGGGCTTTGCTAAGCGCCTTGAAGCTCTGCTAGCTAGGGATGCCCATTCCATGGCACATCGACAAAGATATTATGGAGGCTGCCTGGAACAAGTACTCTTCAAATGACTAGCTGGTGAAGGACCCACCCTAGGAGGAGGATGACTATTGAAAGTTGCTACTGATGCTTCCTTTTATTTCCTACTTTGTCATATCTACTTTTTCTTTGTTTACCTTGTAACCTCCCTTTTATTGAAATAATATAATCAGTTTCTATTTACTTTCGCTCTTCCCTTTCTTTTCTCCTAAAATATAGGTTGAATGCCACAAACTTTCAATAAGAAATATAATGAAGTAAACAGATCAAACCATCACTTTGGACACTTTGTCTCGGAATGAGTTAAGGATTATCTTAGGTTAAACTTGAAGTTTCCACAAGCTGGATCTCTGTTTCACAACGACTTTAACATATTGTCTTTTGGTCTTGAGGCTGACTATGAGCCTGCATTTCCTTGGCCCTGTGACCGATGATACGTCATTTCACAACTTTTTCGAATTGCTTGGCCAATTGGGCCAAGTCTTTTGAATTTTGCGAGCTCGTTCTCTCTTGACCTTAAGGCCGATTGAGTGTCACCTTGTAACATTTTTGGGATACTCAACTAGTCAGGGGTCGAGTCCACTAAATTCTATAAGCTTGTGCTCTCTTTGCCCTAAGGCTAATTGAGTATCATCTTGCAACATTTTTGAGGTACTTGACTAGTCGGGGCCCAAGTCCTCTAAGTTCTATAAGCTTGTGCTCTCTCAACCTTAAGCTTGATTGAGTATCATTTTGTAACATTTTCAAAGTATGAAGCCTATCGGGGGCTAAGTCCAAATTCTATAAGCTTGTGCTTTCTCAACCTTATGGCCGACTGAGTATCATCTTGTAACATGTTTGAGGTACAAGGCTAGTCGGGGGTTGAGTCCAAATTTTGTAAGCTTGTGTACGCTTGGCCTTAGGGCCCATGGAGTATCATCTTGTAACATTTTAGGGGTACTCAGCCAGTGGGGAGTGAGTCACTACAAATTTCATCTTTTCCACTACCTTTGAATTTTTCAATATGTTTTCCATATTCTTAGACACATTAGATATTGACATGTGTCCCCTGAGATTCTACACTTCTCTATAAGATAACCATTGCCTCATTTTTTTTTCTCCTTACTCCCTTGAATCAACTCTGTATTTTTTGCCCTTTCAGTGAGGTATGCTATTCTTCTCTCCATTGGAATCTTCAATAGTTCCTCCCATTTCTAGGTAAATGATCTCTCCCTCTAGCAAGGATAATAAACATCTATTTTATCTCTCTACCAAAAAAAATTAGAACTTAGCTTTGTTGAAATTCAAGAAAAATACTCTATTCTTGAATATTATGAAAGAATCACCACTGGTGAGAATGACTCTCTCCATTGCCCTCCTGATGGCTTCATCACAATTTTTACCTAGAAACTACACTCAGGGTTATCCTTCCTTTTGCACCCCTTCATCTCCTCTGTCTTCAACTCCTTTGAGATAAATCTATCCTGAATTTCTCCCAATTTCTTCCGAATCCTTTGTAGTTTTTTTATTTTATGCATTGACCTAGGTATTTAAACTCAAGTTAACCTATTTTACTATTCTTTTTATGTTCGCTCCCTCGACCCAACAGTCTTCTATTTTACCATGAAACCTAGGTTCTGCTTTATCTAAGCTCTTCCTTCGTCCAACAAACGATGGAAGGAAGAATTTTTCTTCATCTAATGTCCCAATGGTCTATATAGTTTCCCCACCACCTAGGTAGATCTAGCATCGAATGAACTATTCCTTATCTCAATGGTGGCCAGATTGAAAGCACCATTCTTTCCAAGAAGGGAGTAGAATTACCCATGGATATAGGTATTTTACCTTTCTGCATTTCACCATTATATTTTTTGTATAATTAATGTAGCTCATGATTTGTGTAATTCTACAGACGAATTGGTAATGTCCCACCTAATCAAAGACCACATAGTTGCCCTTGTGGCTAAGAAGAAGAGGAAAGCACCAGTTGCATCCGAGGCATCTCCAGCCACTCATGTTCCTTGTACCTCAGCCATTGACAGTCCCGCCCTAGCTCTTTTTGGCCAAAGTGGGACTCGCCTTAGCGGTGTGGGCACCCTTCTACTTGGGCTGGGTCCCTCTCATCCTTGGAGACCCCTAAAGCCACTAAGCCTGCACTATTAGAGTGACCAACTGCTCTCCCATCTTCGAATCAAGAGCACATGTCTTATTCTAGGGCATCCCCAACCCTAATATTCCTATGCTCAATTCCTTTTTGATGGTCGAAACTTCAGTTAGCCAAAGTCCCTCCCTGGCTTGTGAATTTCTTGGCAATTCTATCACGTCTTGGGATTGTGAGTTTGATTTTTGAAATGCCTTAAGACAATGTTCATGACAAGCTTTCGAGCCACACGATCAATGTAAGTTAGCACCTTGATCTTCTGGTTCCATCCTAATTTCTTATTTTAACAATAGGTCTTTTTTGCATACTATGATACTAGTGAACGACATCCTAGTCAGTGCAGAGACTGTGGAGAGCCTTCAAGAGCCCATCCTCCAAGATAAGTAGCAGGCGAAGGAGCATGTTCATGCCTTGATGGAAGAGAACAATATCATCATGGGCCACCTTTAAGCCTTGACTCCAGAGTTGACGTCTATGAAAGGCAACTGAGGGACCTCCAAAGCTCCTTCCTAACATGCTAGAGGAGACATAAAGGCAAGCTCTCTATAATTTCCCTTCCTATGTCGAAGGGAGAGCCTTCATTGAGGAGTAGCTGACCAAGTATCAGCAGTCTCAAGAGTTTGAGTCTCTTCTAGTTGATAGGTTCATAGAACAGTTGACCAAATATTGCCAATCTCCCAACTTCAAGGCCCTTCAAGCAAACAAGGCTACTCTTGCCTTCATGGGAAGGTTTGAGTACTAGAAGAAAGGGGCCAATTTTGATTCCATAGACTTAGTTGAGGGTTTCAAGCAGTTTCAATCTCATAGGGACCTAGAAGTCATGGTGGAATAGACTATTGGAGATCAGTGGGACCCCCTCTCAGAGGGATCGCCTCGTTAGGACTCCCTCCCCCATCTCTCCCATTCAATAGGCTTCCCTCGTTTCATCATTGTACTGACTCCCTTTTGTACCACTTTATTTTGAAGAAATGAAAAGAAAGTCATTCTTATCCATTTAATTTGTACATGCTTATACATAAAACTTCTTTAACAATTAAACATTAAACAGTCTGGGTAGTACAAATCCCTTAAATACTTGAGGCAGTAAACCCCTTCAGGTAGCTTTTCTGCAATAACATTTGGACCATCCCAATTAGAGTCCAACTTTTCCACACCTTTTAGTGAATTTATTCTTCTGAGCACCTAGTCTCCCACCTCAAAATTTCTTGGGACCACTCTTCCATTTAAATCTGCGCCAACCCTTTGCTACTATCTCAACATTTTGATGTGGGCTGGCTCTCAATCTTCTTTAAACAAATCCAAGTGCTCCCTCATTCTTATTGCATTATTTGTCTTGAAATAGAAGCAGATTTTTGGGGATTCTTCCCCCACTTTAGTAGGGAGAACAACATCAGAGTTGTAAACTAAACTGAACAAGCTGTCTCTTGTCATAAAGAGGAGGGTCGTTCTGTAAGCCTACAATACTTCAAGGAGTTTTTCTACCCATCACCCTTAATGTTTGTCCAACCTTGAGTCTCCTAACTTTAGTTTGATTGGTGACCTCACTTGTCCATTACTTTGAGGATGCGCTGCTAAAGTGAAGACTTGCTTCATTCCTTGTTCCTGACACCAACTTGTGATTTGCTTTCCTTGAAATTGCTGTTCGATGTTTAAGACCAGTTCCTTGGGTAACCCAAACTAGCACATAATGGTTTGACAACTAAACTTAATCATTCAGTGATGTTTGCCAGTAGTTTAGCCTCCAACCATATGTTGAATTAATCTACAGTTACCACCAAAAACTTCCTTTGCCCTAAAGCTGGTGGGAGGGGCCTAACCAAGTTGATTCCCCATCTTACAAAAGGCCATGCTGGGATTGAAATGGCTTGTCTAGCCTCTCTGCCATTAGATAGGCAAGGTTAACATGCTTTTGGTAAATTTTGCACCTCTTGGTGTACTTCATTACATCATCCTTCAAAGTGGGTCAATAATACCTAGCTCTCAAAACCTTCTTGGCCAATGATCAGCCTCCACTACACCTCCCACATGGTTCTTCATGTACCTCTCTCATCATTTGTTCTACTTCTCTCAGCCCCAAACATCTTAGGATTGGCTAAGAGAATCCTTTGTGGTAGAGGATGTCCGTTATCAACATGAATCAATAAGCCTGGCCTCGCTATTTCTTATCATTAGTTTGCCCCTTTAAGGCTTTGATTATGAGGCTTCACCAATCATTTTCTTCTAGTGATAAAACATGTTTCTCTAGGGTAAATCAGGGGACCACTTTCATCTCTATTGAAGAAGCTGTTGAAAGATTCAACAATCCTCCCGCCCTAGCCAATTCATCTGTCCGAGTGTTATCACTCCTACTTATTGCTGCAATTCAAATTCCTCAAATTTGGTTGCTTCCATTTGTATAGTTTCCAAGTTTTTTTATCATTTGATCATCTCTAACCACATATCACCCTTAGAATTGTTGACGCACATGTTGAGAATCTATATGAGTTATAATCTTGAGTGGATTAAGTTGGTGAGCTACCCATAGTCTTCATTATTGGTTACATTAGCATTTATCTGGAATCCATACTTAAGAGTATCACCTTTAGGGCTGACTAGCACAAATCTTGCCTTGCATAAGCAACAGACTCGTCCACAAACAGCTTCCATGGTTCTGTTTTTACATCCATAGCCATTTTTTACCATGAAATCTACTAGTGGTTATGCCTTAATAGCTGTATGTGGTTGGAAATCAATGTCAAATTCTATCAACTCTACCCGCTACACTAGATCTTCTTAATGGGAAAATTGGTTAGGACAATTAAGGGATGTGCTAAGAAATAAAGGCATAACCACCTAGCTGCCACAACCAAAGATGATATCAATTTCTCGATCTCAGAATATCTTTTTTTTAGTCCTTATAATACTTTGCTAACATAATACTGAAAATTACTAATTCTCTAACTATCCAACAAGGGCAGCACTAACAGCAGGCTCTGACACTTCCAGGTACAAGGATAAATTCTCCCCTAGATTTAGTTTACTCAGCAAGGTAGCCCCGATAAACATTCCTTCAATTGATCAAAAGCTGTTAACATTCTTCATTCTAGTTGAACTGGTTGGCCTTCTTCAAAACTTTAAAGAAGGGTAGGCTTTAATCTAAGACTTGAGATATGAACTAAGTCAAGGCAGCAATCCTTTCCATCAATTTTTGGACCTAGTGAATGATAGTGGCTGAGGGCATCTCTATTATGGCCTTAATATTTTTAGGATTGGCCTCTATGCCCTTTTGAGTCAATGTATTATATCCTACAAAATTTCCACTCATGATACCGAAAGCATATTTTGTTGGATTCAACTTCAAACTATACCTCTCCAAAGTCTAGAACATCTTGCATAGGTCTTCCACATGGTTTCCCACCCTTTGTGACTTCACCAACATACATCTCCACGTTCCTTCCTATCTAAGTTTTGAACATTTGATCTAACATCCTTTGAGAGGTTGTTCCTACCTTCTTATGGCTGAAATGCATGACATTATATGAAAAGTTACCAAACAGTGTGATGAAGCATACCTTCTTCCTATCGTTAGCTTTAAGAGGAATTTGAAGATAACCCTGAAAGGCATCCATTATAGATAAAGCTTCCATTCCAGTGGTTGCATCCACTAATTGGTTGATGAGTGGTAAAGGATAACAATCTTTAGAACAAGCTTGGTTTAAGTCCCTAAAATCCATACACATTTGGCCACCTTCCACCTATCTTCGATATTATCACTACATTAGCCACCCACTCCGAGAATTGGATTGTCCTTATTTGACTTGCCTTCAACAACTTATTCACCTTAGTTTGCATTATTTCTATCTTTTGTGTGTTAATGAACCTTTAACTTCTACTTCACGGGTCTTCTTCCTGTGTCTATATGCCATAAGTGCTCGGAAACTTCAAGACTAACTCCTACTAGATCTTCCACTGAAAAAGCAAAAACATGGATGTCCTCTCTCAGGAAATGAAAAGGGCTTTTCTTTGCACTCCCCTAGCAACTGGGACCCTATTAACATAATACTAGTGTGGTCTACAGGTTTCAGCTTTGTAGTCAAGAGCTCTTTCGAAGGCTCAATGCTTCCTCCATGCCTTTCACTCATATTTTTCTTTTCTGTTGGACTTCTTGCATCTTGGTGCCTAAATTCTTTAATGAAAAACCACGTAACAATGCCTAGACATGCTTTGACCACCCTTAACCACTCTAATTCTTCCTCTAGGAGTTGGAAACTTCATTGCCATGTGAATTGAAGAGGTGATGGCTTGGAAAGCTACTAGAGCTGGCCATCTATGTATGACTTTGTTTGAATTAAGGGAGTCCACCATGTAGAATTAGATCATCCCAGTCTGCATGGCACCCTATTCTTCCAAGTGACTGGCACGAATATTTTTCCCTTCGGGGAAATTGCCTCTCCCAAAAACCCACATAGTGCTGATGTGTCGCTTTCCAAATCTTGTTCCTCCAATCCCATTTGCTTGAATGCTTTTCTTGACAAGACGTCTACAAAGTTTCCTCTGTCAATGGGACATCTAGCTATCTCATAATTAGCAATCATGGAAGTGATCACCAACACATTGTGAGGGGGAATCACAACCTCTTGCAAATCTTCGTCCCTAAATGTGATCACTGGTCGTGTTGAGGGGACCTCAGCCAATTTGATATGCTTCTCTTCAAGTTTAACCTGGCAGACAAACTATTTCCTCATTTGATTTGAAGACCCTCCTTCAAATCCTCCTCCCATAATCATATTAATGTACCCACTCTCCTACTTCTAGAGTGGGTCCCCTTCTCCAAACCTACAAGAATTCCTTCAATTGCCGTTTCCAAGCCGGTGCCTCTACCTACCCCTTCAAATTGCCACAAGCTTCGGTAGTGTAGTCAAATTCATTTTGAATTTGCAAAAGTTGGCCGCTAATGGGTTTCTAGGAGGCTCTCTAAATGACTTAGGCTATCTAAAAATGTTAGTGTGCCATAAAGTATTTAAAATTTGCTCCCTACTACTACCTTCAAGGGAGTCTTAATTGGCTGCCCTTACTCCTGCTTTCTTTTGCAATTCTTTACCTGTACCTCAGTGGCTGGCTAGTCTTACCTAACTCTCTTATTAGTTTCCGTACTCCTTTCACTTCTCTCCTTCCTAGCCTCCATGTCGGATTTGTTTTTCCACTTGAGCAAGTGTTTCATCAAAGTCCCTAGGTGGCATCTTAGCTATTGATCAGAAGAATTCTCCATCCTTCAATCCTTGGATGAAGCCACTCGCCAATACCTCCTGGGTTGTCATGGGTGTGTCTAGGGCTCATCATGTAAACCGCCTCATGGACTCCCTCAACAGTTTTTCCAACCTCTGCTTGAGGCTAAAAAAAGACAAAGGAATTTTTTCATATCTCTTACTACTAGCAAATTAATGTGAAAATGGAGAGGAAAAATTCTCAAAACAACAAACCACTCTAGGTGGCAAATGAGTGAACCACCTTTATGCTGTCCCCACCAAGGTAGAAAGAAATACTCAACACTTTACCTCATCATAATATTGATGAAGAAAAGCCTGATGCCTAAATTTGGCTAAATGCTGAGATGGATCAAAAACTTCATTATATTCCGCCATTAACACATTGTGAAAATTCTATGGTAATGGGTCGTTCAGAACATCTTTCGAGAAAGGGCTATTCTCTATTGACCTCATAGTCTTCCCCTTTTTGATAGCGGCTTCTTTATATTTTCAATCTAATTCCTTTCTTTTAGAGTTGTCCTCTACACATTCCACATCGTTAGAGACATTTCTTCGTTCCTCTAGAGGCATGACCTCGAGTCTTTCCTTCCCTTGAGCCTTTTAACAAAGTGTGTTCTGTTAAAGCATTCTGCACGACTTCATTAACTATTGACTAAAATTGCTCCCTTGTAAAGCCAAAAGGTGCTAACGCTGGCCTATGCTCTCCGCCTTCCACAACAATCGGTCTGATTTTACTGCTCTCTATGCCTGGTAGTTTTGATTCTTTGTTGTCTATGACTTTTCCAATGTCCAATGTGGTGGGTTCCCACAAACTGCACCAAAGTGGTGCAGCTCAAATTTAGGAATATTAGGGTTAGCTAAGTTTGAGATGCACACATAAACAAAACACAAAATAAGGGAAATACAGTTTATGTGGTTCGGCTAAAATTAGCCTACATCCACTGTAGGAAAAATTTGGTATGTTGATCATATGCAAGCAAAAGATTTTTTAGTACAGAATTTTCCCCTTACATACTACTGTTAAAGAACTATTCAACTTCTTTTCTAGGCACAACGGCATGTTGATAATATCATGCTGCCACCAATAATATCATTAGCTATTTCTTCTATCGTGGGCTAATGATATGACTTCCATCCCGAGTCTCCTACTTTCTCTGGAGGGCTAACCCGGCTTAGTTTGCCTTAATGACTGAATGGGATGACCAAGCTGAGCCACTTGCCAAAACAAGATGAGCGAGCCGAGTCATTTGCCTTTATGATTGAATAAGACCCATCTCATCTTACTTCATTGGTTTGTTTGGCTTACTTGGCCACCTACTTGTTTGGCTACCTAAGTGTCGTCCTGAGGGGCATACAACATCTACTCTTCCGAAGGACTCTTAATGGTTTTTCAAGTCTAGAATCTGCCCTACTCATTTTATCTTCTCTAATTCCAGCTCCACTATGTCTTCCAGTATCTGCTTGAGGTCTTGGGTCCCATCAGCCCGAAGCATAGATTAGCTTATCACGAAGGGAATGGATGGGTCACGATTCGATAAAGAAATTGTAAGCTTGCATGTGGTCCCTAGGATTATTGTTTTGGATCTTGATGTAAAATTTCATAGTTATTTTTGAAAAATTCTGTGGTGTCAGTTGGGCACAAAATTGATTTTCTCTACTGTTTGCTATCCCTAAACTGATGGCCAAACTGAGGTGGTAAATAGGACTTTGGAAATATTATTGCCTACTATCCTTAAAAAGAATTTAAAATCATGGAAAGAATGCTTGCCACATGTTGAGTTTGCATATAAAAGGAGCACACACACTGCCACACAATTTTCACCCTTTGGGATTGTGTTCGGATTTAATCCCTTAACTCCTATGGATTTCTAGCCATTAGCTACTGGTGCAAGTTAATGGAGTTGGCAAGAAGAAGGCTGAATTTGTGAAATCCTTGCATGACCTAGCAATATGAGCAACAAGCCAATAAGGGCCGCAAGAAGGCTTTATTCTAACTCGGTAAATGGGTGTGGATTCATTTTAGGAAGGATTTCCTAATAAAGGAAGATGAAGCAAGATCGTAGGGGAGATGGACCTTTCATGGTGTTGGAAAATGTTGGAGACAATGCTTACAAGGTCAAACTACTCAATGAGTATGGCGTTAGTCCCACATTTAATGTTTCTAACTTATCCCCTTTTGATGCAAGTGATGAGAAGGATCTAAGGTTGATGGAACAACCTTCTCAAGAGGAGGGAAAAGACGTGAACACCAAGAGCCGAGACACCCTCAAATTGCCACCTAGACCCGTCACAATATCATAAGCTTGCAATTCAAGGAGGCCCTCTCAAGTTTTATGCTTCATTGAGAGTTTGGAGGACATTGGGATGCAACTGAAAAGCTAAAAAATGAAACTTGACATCAAATTCTGACTTGAGAGGTCCAAGAAGAACCCAAAAGCTCAAAACTTGTGATCCGAACCAGCTTGGATCGATCCAAACAAGCTAGATCACCAATTAGACCCTCTGAAGTTACAATCGAATGGGCATTTGATTGATCTAGACAAGTATGATTGACTTGGGTGGTAGATGGGAAGGTATTGGAATTATGATCATGAGTAGGGCCACGATTGATCGTGATAACGGTAATCACACTGGACACCTTCTGGAACTATGATAACACAATAGCTAGATTTCCTAAGATTGATCTAGTGACGATGAGATCAATCTGATTTACACCAAAATCAATTGTGAGTGGGTGGGAAGCTAATTTTTGACTTGTTTTTAAAGTTTTAGTTGTTGAAGCCATTTGTTAGGGCTACTCTTGTCATTTCATGACTTATAAGCTCTAGAAAGTGTCTTACATTTATAAATACAATCAATGGCCCCTTTTGTAAGAACTTTTCCTCTGTTAATGAAAGAATATTCTCCCTTCTTTCACACTTGTTGTCTTGAGAGTTCAATCTCCCAAAACTCAAGTACAAATCAAGTCATTTAGGCTGTATCCAGTGGTTCGTGGCCAACATCTTCTGGAATGGAGTTTGGTTCCTTGTTTGCCAAAATCCAACTAGGTGCAAGGGTTAATCACAAGTGAGGTTAGTTCTTTTTCAGTTTTATTTTGTGCAATCTCATTGGCTATCCTTTTTATTTTTATTCCCTTTTTCCCAACCAAGTTCGATCCTTTACTTCCACCATGTTCACATCACTATCCTTTTTTATTTTGTTTCCCCAATCATGTACTTTGATCCTTGCTTTTGTGCCTTGTTCACATGATGATGCAAATCTACACCTAGCAAGTTCTCTGGAGTTATGTGATATGGTGAAGTTCAATCGTGTATCTAGAGACGCAATAAAGCTGATGCGATTCCCCTTTTCTCTTCAAGATAGAGCAAGGTAGTGGCTACAAGGGTTGCCATTGGGTAGCATCGTCACATAGTAGGAGATGATGTGCAGACAAAATATTTTTCGCTTGCCAAAATTGGGTAGCTTTGGTTAGAGATAATGATGTTGAAGCAACTAAGTCCAAGATGCTTCCTAAGGTGTGGGAGTGATTTAAGGAATAGGTGTGGAAGTGCCCACAACATGGATGCCTCTTATGGATGCAGGTACAAGTATTTTCTAGTGGTATCAGTGGTTAGCTAAGGATAGTGTGCGACATTAGGTAGAGCATTGATGAATAAATCACTAGAGGAAGCTTGGGAACTCATGGAGGAGATGGCCTTAATTGCCTATCAATGGCCAATTGAAAGATCCACCACGCAAAGGGTAGCTAGAGCTCATGATGTTGATGCTTTGACTTCCATTGTTGCAAAAGTGAAGTTGCTATCTATGAAGATCAGCAAAATCAATGTAAGTCATCATACTCCCTCCTCGGTAGCTATGATGCAAGTGTGTGACATGTGTGTAGGGTCCCATCCCACACATGAGTGTCAAGTTGGGAGTATGAGTGAGAATGCGGTGAATTTTGGAGCAATTAAACTATTTGAATAACCAAGGAAGGCTGTAGAACAATCCCTACTCAAATACGTGCAATCTGGAATGGAGAAATCATGATCAAAATTGACAAATGCACCTCTTGGATTTCAATCCCAGTCCCAGTAGAAAAGAAGTCATCCTTGGAGGACGTCAATGGAAGTCTTGCTGCATCTACACAAGACTTCATGAATTCCATAGATTTCATCTTGAAAAACCACTAAGCCTCTATAAAAAAATCTTGAGTATTAGGTTAGGTAAATTGCAAAAGAGATATCATAGAGGTCTAGTGGTTCGCTTCGCAGCAACACTAGGAATTATCCAATAGAACATGTAAAGCAAGTGTGGGGGCTATCAAGAAGAAAATTGATGTTGAGGGTGAGTCAAAGGTTGATGGAATTGGAGAAGGATGAAAAGGTACCTCTAGTGAACTCGTATGCTTCACCAATTCCCTATCCACGGTAGCTAAAACAAAGGAAAAAGAGGAGTTCACGAAATTCCTAGAGGTATTCGATAAATTGGAGGTCAACTTGCCCCTACTTGAAGTGCTGATGATGTGATCCTAGACTAATTGGAGAGCCAAATTTCGGGATTGGGCCCAAAATATTGATTAGAGTGAGTTTGGGTGCATGGGAAGAGCTAAAAGAATGGAACTCAGCTTCAATTCTAGACTTGGATGGACAAAGAAAACTTAAAAGGGTGTCTGAATTGTGATCCCAAGCAAGTTAGATCGATCTCAAGGCATCCCAATCTATGTGGAAATTTATTTTGAGGTTTTGGAATTACAATTGTGTAAGATCATGATCAATCATAGGAAATGCAATCATAAAATCAAAAGGCTAGAATTACAATTCAAGTGATGAGATCAACATTTTGATTGATCTCAGAAGGTTGAGATTGATCGCCTGAGGTCTGATCAATTGTAACGAGTGACAAATGCAGATTTTGAGCTGATTTTCAATTTTAAATAATTTTTGGCCTATTGTAAGGCCCAATTCAATCATGTTTGAGTGTAAGCCCATTAGGGTTTAGTTGGGCACCTATAAATATTCTTCATCTTGCATTGTAACGGCACAACAATGAACTTTTGTCCATTTTATTCATTGAATGAAGAACATTTTCTTTTGCATTCCATTCTTTATGTTTGAGTGTGAATTTCTCCCAAACTCAATGTACAAATCATGTCATTTGGCTTGCTTCTGGTGGTTCGTGGCCAACATTCCACAATGTGGCATTTGGTTCTTTTGTTGGATTTTCTTTTGATTTGCTTCAAGGGTACCCTAAGTAAGTTAGGTTTTGTTTGGTTGAAGTTAAATTCAATCTCGCCATTTAATTATTTTATTTTCCTTTTCCTTCAACCATGTTCTCAATCCTTTCTTCCACATGTTCACAATAGTTGAAGAACTCTCTAGCATGCATGAAATATCTAAAAGATACGTTATCAAGAAAATGGAAGTTGGAAGATGTGGAGGAATGCAAAGTCATGAATGATCTAGAGCACAATTGCTTGAAAGATCCAAAGAGCTTTTCAATACCTTGCATATAGCACACAAAAAATTTGATGAAGCATTGTGTGATCTTAATGCAAGTGTCAATATAATGTCATTCTCTTCTTTTCAATGTTAGGGATTGGAGTGGTGAAGTCTATGAAGATGGTGATAAATAGGTAGATAGATCCACGTGAAAGTTAATAGGAATAGTAGAAAACATGTTGGTCAAAGTTGGAGAGTTTGTTATTCCCATGTACTTTGTTGTTTCAGATATGGGTGATGAAGATGAATTTTAGCCATTGGAGCCCATTTTTTAGGGTCAATTTCATCATTTTCTACTTGCATCTCAGATTTGGATTGTACTCCTTATGAATTTCCTTACCCTTGCATTTGTCAAGCAATTAAGAACTATGTATTGAAATCAATTGAAGAAGTTTTCCTCTCCTCTCCATACTGTGTTGTGTGTGTTGAGTGAATCAACTACCAAAACTTAAGTACTAAATTAACTTGCTTTTGGTTGTTTGTGGCCAACACTTGCTAGTGTGCTATATGGTTTCTTAATTGCCTAAAAATTAAATTTGTTATAAAGGTTAACCCCCAAGTCAGGTTAGTTGTTAGTCCAATTATTTTGTGTAATCTCGCCGTTTATTCTTTGTTTTCCTTTGACATTTTCCTTGTTTATTTCCTTATTTATCTTCCTTCTATTTCCCTCATTTTCCCAACCATCTTTGGATCTTTGCTTCCATCAATTCACATCAATTGATGTGCAAGCTACAACTCAGGAATTCCCCATGGAAAGTAATAAGAAATCCGTTTAATGATTGGGAAGACCAACAAGCGAAGAAGAAGGAAACAAAAATGAAGCACTATAGCTTCCAATGAGGGGCCCTAGATCCCAAAGTGAAAACTAAAATGACTTGCTGATGAGACGTCCAGCTGCTAACAAAAGAAACCATTGTTTGGGAGGCATCCCAAGTTTCAATTTATGTTAGATGCTTCTGGATAGAAATCCTTGTAATCGAATTTCTATTAATAAGAAATTTGTACAAGTACAATTTAAAATCAAGTCAATCAAACTTTGTGAATATAATCTCTAATTTAATCATTTGATTCTTCTTTGGAGTTAGAGAAATTTGAATGTTCTTGCATTTCTTGAAGTAGTATAGATTTGATCTTCTTTAAAGACTATTGAACCTTTAGGAAATGTTAATTTTTAGGTTTAAAATCATGATTTTGGATCAAACTTTGAAATTTAATGAACTTTATAAAAAATGCTTTGAATGTGGTAAGAACAGCTTGAAGCTTCTTGAAGAACACAACTAGAATTGGATGAGCTTTAGGGCTTTGATCTTCTTCAGAGCTAGTTTCAACTTCAATTAATGTTAATTCATGAGTTTAACAACTCAAATGTGAATTAAACATTAGAATTTGATGAATTTTCATGAATAACACTTTCAATTTTCATGAAGCTTGTAGAGGGAATTTGGACTCCTTGCAAGATTCTTTTTGCTTGGTGGTGGTGTTGTTTGATGTGTCTTTTTTGGTTTGTAGAGGCACCTCTATTTATAGGGGAGGAGAAGGTCTTGCTTCCATAAGTTTTTGATGACGTGGTGGTATCGATTGGTTGAGAATATTTAATTTGACCTCATTTCTTTTAATCGAATGATTATGAATTAATTGTTAAATCAATAATATTCTCCTTCCAAATTTACAAGATTTCCTTTTTGTTGTTATTTAATTCAAATTTTGCTACATGTTGCCATTTCCTTGTTAGCAAAATTTGACTTTCTATAAATGCCTCCTCAAGACTTGTTTATAAAAAATTTCATTCTGGAGTAAATAAGTCTCGTAATTTCTTTTGGTTGGGTTCTTTTCCCTTTTTCTTTTGTTCTCCTTTTTTTTCTACTTTTTCTCCTTTTTCTCTTTTAGCCTTCTTTTTCTTTTTTCCTTTTTTTTTTTTGGCTTTGTAAAGATTGTACAATGGAAGCACTTAGTCTCTAGGTCCATCACAAATTTTCCTTCAATAATCAATCTCAGCCCATATCATGCATAATCTGGGCTTCTCCCTTTGCACGTCAAACAAGCCTAGTAAGGTATTGGCCCATATATTTTTGGACTTCCATATCCAGTGCTAGGCCCCTCGTTTGTGAATGTCAAGGAATCCCAACACTTATTCTCATCCTTTTACTCAACTTCTCTGGTGATGTAAAGAAACAATACTGGAGATTTCCGTTATGTGCATTCCAAAAGTATCACAACATCATCTCCTACCAGTTTTCACAACATCATCCTTTTCTAGCTAGAATATTCTTTCCACAAACAAGATGTTAAGCCAAGAAGAATATGGGAATGATGATCTTTGACTTTCCCATCAAATGTGCATAAAGCTCTTAAAATTTTTTTAGTCAAGCCATATCTTTTCAAGGTAAACCTCCTTTAAAATCTAGCATATTTTTGGCAACTTAATCCATTCAGCCACCAAATCATGCAAGAGATTCACAATTTCACTTCATATATTCAGAAATTCAAAATACTAAAAATTTTCCTTTCTTGTTCCTAGGTGTGGCCTTCACCCCAAGACAGAAAATTAGCCTAAACCATGGAGAATCAATCCCCAGATGACTCGCTTTTATTTTCAATTGAAGTAGTTCATACCATGGTGGCATCATGTGGCGGCAGAGGTAGAGCTAGCAAGTGATGACTCGATTTTGTCTCCACCTAGCTAGCAACATTGAGACAACTAAACCCATTCAATGGCCTAGTACTTTTTCTCAAAGGGATCTGGATATCACAAGGTGATAGCACAAAGGGTTGCAAGCAGTGAAATAACAGGGTGGATATGGTGGTGGTGCTATTTTGGGAACTTTTCACTTTCTGTTCACGTGACTATGTTGGGCAGATTAGCACAACATGGTGCCCCTTTCAACACCAACAGCAAGCGACATGGAACATCGGGATGCTTGAATGGAAGGTGAGGCAGAGTGTCAAATGTATCCTAAACGAAGCTCAGAGAAGTCAGCAAAGAAGTATTCCAATTAGTTGCCAACTTAGATTAACAAGGATGAGAGTTAGCCTGCTTAGTGGTAGTGGCAGTTCCTTCTAGTATTTGGTTTGTTGAGCAAGTTGTTTAGAACAGTTATCTAACTTGTTTAGTAGCTAATTAACTGTAGTTGAAGTGTGTATAACTATAATTTGGATAACCAACTGAGGGAGTGGTTAATCTAATGGAACAGTAACAATAAGTTTTGGAAAATGAAGAATGAGCTGCTTATCTTTCTCGAGCAGTTTTTCTTTCATTTCTTGGGTTCTAATTTCAATTCTTTCACTCTGATTCACTTCTAGGATTGAGTTGAATAGCTTGCACAATGAATTAACCATAATTCAACATGCTTTTAGAGCCATAAACGTCCTCTTCCTAGATCCCTCTCAACCTTGTGTAGCATCAACCGTCTAGCTCTTCAGTAAAGCTCATTCCAAATCTTCAGTTCCAATGGAATCATCATCTAGATCTGTCACCCCATCAATGGATAACAATCAATTCACTCAATGGAAGACCCCAATTCCCCACATTACATTTATCCAACTGACAATCACAATACTTTGATCAGCCATCCTGAGCTTAATGGAGCTAATTATGCAACCTGGAGTAGGATCATTCAAGCTAGCATTGTCAACCAGGAATAAGTTGGGCTTCATTGATGGAAGCATAGTGGAGGCTCTGGTTGATGATCCTCTACACACTGCAATGATTTTATTGTGGCATGGATGCTTAAATTCATGGTTCCCTTTGGCAGCTACTGTATTCCACATGAAGCAAGCAAGTCAGTTATGGGATCTCTTGAGAAAGAGGTTCCCTTTGCCTGATGAAAATCGTGTATGCAAATTGTAGAGTTATCCACACAATATCACTCAAGGAACAAGATTAGTAGACTCTTATTACACTGAATTGGTAACCATTTAGGAGGAGTTGAGACTCTACAGGCTGCCCCCTCATTGCAAGTGTGGGAAGTGCAACACTACAAGTTTCTAGGCATTTGTGGATGCTCAAGAAAAAGACAAAGTCTATAAGTTTCTTAACAAATTGAATGAGACCTACTCAACCAATAGGTCCCAATTATTGAGGCAAAAGCCCTTTCCAACACTTGATGAGGCTTACATTGCCATTGCAGTGGAGGAACTACAAAGGACCATGGGATCAAGGCAAGTGGTAGATGCTTTAGCTCCGGTATCTAAATCTAACAAAAACAAAAGGAAGTAGGATATGGTGTGTTCCCATTGTGAAAAGAAGGGCCACACAAGAGACAAATGTTACAAAATAATTGGTTTTCCATCAAATTCAAATTCACAAGAACAGCATGCTGCACATTCTAAGATTGCTAATCTCAAGCTGACAAAGGACCAATTACGGAGCCTGATGAAGTTGCTAAGCTCACAAAACATTCCCAATTTGGTGTGGACACTTCATAGAAGCAGGCACTTTTGTAGCCAATCAAACTTTGTAGGTACTTAAATCTTCTTTTGATATGACTAATGACTTGTAGGCTTCCCTTACATTGTCTTCATTTATCACTGAACTTGAGCTTTTGAGAAACCAGGACCAATTGTCAGACTCTCACTCATGGATCGTAGATTTAAGGGCAACAGACCATATGTGTCGCTCTTTGAACTTGTTCCATTCCCATGGACCTGTCAAAAATATGTTTGTAAGCCTTCCAAATATTAATTAAAAATCCCTGTCGTCAATATAGGAGTTGTTAAATTTTCAGATTCTCTATCTATCAAAGATGTGTTACATGTTCCTTCTTTTAGATTCAATGTACTTTCAATCAGCAAGCTTGTTAGGTCACACCAATGTTCCCTCCTGTTTGATTCAAACTCATGCTACATCTAGGGCCTTTCACGGTGGATGAGGATTGGAATCATTAGGAAGATACTTTAGAAACCAATCAAGTTTGGTTCAATAAGAAACAATGCTCACAACTGCTCCACGGATCAGTCTACATCCCTTGATGGACTTGGAGTATGGCATCTTAGATTAGGACACCCATCACACTCTGTTGTTGAAAAATTACATTCATCCTTTCCCTTTATCAATGTATCACATGATAAAATTTGTGAAATATGAACCAAATCCAAATAGAAATGGCTAAATTTCTTACACATGAAATCAATACTACCAATCCTTTTAAACTACCATGTGGATGTATGGATCCCTATTCAATTCCTACCATTAATGGATATTGATTCTTTTTGACAATTGTTGATGACTTTAGCCATTGTACTTAGACTTAGTTGATGAAACACAATTCAGAAACCACTTGTGTGCTTCATAGTTTCTGTAGAATGGTGCAAACACAATTTAACTTCAAGATTAAAACCATTAGGATAGACAATGTAGCTGAGCTCAAACTTCCTATCTTCTTTGATGAATCTAGTATCCTGCATCAGTATTCATGCATGGAAACCCCCTAAAGAAATGCCATAGTGGAAAGAAAACATCAACACATCTTACATACTGTTAGGGCAATCCTCTTTCAAGCCTATCTTCCAAAGAAATTCTAGGGTGAAGCAATTCTATGTGCAACACACATAATCAATAGATTACCTACTAAAGTGCTAAACTTTAAGTGTCCCTATGAAGTGTTATTTGATAAGGCACTAGATTACACCTATCTTAGAACCTTTGGTTGTCTTGCATTTGCATCAACTCCAAAAAAAGGTAGAAGTAAACTTGATTCAAGAGCAAGGAAAACCACGTCATAGGATATCCTTGTAGATTACACCTATCTGAGAACCTTTGGTTGTTTAAGAATGTCATATTTCATGAGTGTGTCTTTCCCTTTGCTAAGCCTAACTGAACCCCCTAAAATCTTCATGATCCTCAATCTAATACTCATACCATTCCTATGGTCATTGAATTTCCTCCATATAGGAAGCACAATGGTGCTGAAGCCTTTGATCAAAGGCCAAGAGGTCAGTTTGACATTGACTCAGCGTCACACTATGATGAATCACCAGCCTTGCAACCAGTTGACCAAGCCCTACCTCAAGAGCATAGTGAAACCTTGACCTTACAACCTGAACCCCAAACACAACTAAAAAATTAGAATGATTCACTTAGGATATCCAGCAAGCATAGAAAGCTTCCCAAGTACTTGAAAGTATACCAACATAACCTTAGCCACCAAACCAACCCCTTGATCACCAAAGCACCAGACATCCTATAGCCTCACACCTAAGCACTAATAGATTATCTCAAGAGTACCAATGTTACCTATTAGCCTTGAATCTAGTAGAGGAACCTAAATCCTATGTTGAAGTTGTTAAGCATCCGCATTGGAGATAGACTATGTTAGAGTTGAGGGATCTTGAGGAGAATAAGAAATGGGAGGTGATGGTTTTCCCAAAGGGAAAACATGCCATAGGGTACAAGTGGGTATACAAAACAAAATTGAATTTAGATGGTTCAATTGAAAGGTTCAAGGCAAGGTTAGTGGCAAAGGGATATAGCCAAGTTGAAGGCTTTAATTACCAAGAAACTTGCAATTCGGTGTGAAGCAAATTTTCAGTCCAGTTGTGACGATCAAAGTATCCTCCAAATATCCAAGAACCCAACTTATTATGAAAGCACAAAGCACTTCAACCTTGACCTTCACTTTGTAAGGGAAAAGGTTCAAGAAAAACTAGTGGAAGTGAAGTATGTGCAAACGAATAGGCAGCCTGCAGACATTTCCCTAAAGGCTTTGTCATGAAAGCAACTAAACCACCTTTTAGGCAAGACGAGTGTTGATAATATCCACACTCGTCTTGAGGGATAGTGCCACAAGTATCCTAAATGCAACTCAAACAAGTTAGCAAAGAAGAAATCGAGTCAATTGCTAGCTCAAAAGAACAAGAATGACAATAGGCCTACTTAGTGGCAGTGGCAGTTCCTTCTACTTGAAGCATCACATTCAATTTCAAAAGTTTTACCAAAATTGGGTAAACTAAGAACTGGTGCACTTGTAAGCTTTTGTTTGAAAGTGTCAAAGGCATCTTTTTGGGCTTTACCCTATTTAAAATTTTAATTCTTCTTGATCATGGCCATCACTGAGGCTGCAATGGTGCTAAAACCCATCACAAAGTGGCAGTAGAAGCTAGCCAAACCATGGAAGCTTCTAACTTGACCAATGGATAGAGGCATAGGCCATTTTTGACTGGCTTTGTTCTTCTCCTCATCAAGATGTATTCACTGCAAACTAACAACAAATCCCAAGAACACACAATGGTCCACACAAAATATGCATTTCTTAAGTTTAGTATTTAACTTTTCTTGCCTTAAGGTAAGTAACACATTGTGCACTTGTTCAATAAGCTCATCCGTGTTCCTACTATAGATCAAAATATCATCAAAAAATACAACAAATTTTTGCTAATGTAAGCACATAGGATATGGTTCATTAATGTGCTAGGGGCATTAGTAAGACCAAAATGCATGATTGTCCACTTATACAAACGAAATTTAGTCTTAAATGCTATTTTCCATTCATCCCCTTCCCCCATTCGAATTTGATGGTACCCCCTTTTTAAATCAATTCTTGAAAATATACTAGCACCATGCAACTCATCCAACACATAATCTAAATGGAGAATAGGGTAGTAAAACTTGATTGTGATGGCATTTATGAAATGACAATCAACATATATACACCACCCAGTACTCTTTTTGGGCACAAGTAGGACCAATACGGTACATGGGCTCATGCTTTCTTGAACCTATCCTTTTTGCAACAATTTTCCTACTTGGTGTTGAATTTCCTTAACCTCTTTTGGGTTCACCTTGTATGTGAGTCGGTTTGGAATGGAAGCTTAGGGCACCAAGTCAATTTAGCGCTCAATCCCATGCACCTTGGGAATTACATCCTCAAATTCCTACAAAAGTGGAAAGATAGTCTTGGAGAGGGAGGACGTGACATCATCAAAAAACATTAAGTTTTCTTGTACGACAATAACACCATGGGGCTCTCACCTTCACAAACTCTCCTTACATCCCTCACTTTTGCTGTCATACACCCTTTTGCCCACTCTTGAACATCCTCTCTTTCTTCTCACTTACTCCTTCATTGGCTCTCTTCCTCCCCTCTTCTCTCTTCTATTTATTCTTTTCAAGATCCACTTTGTATTGTCTTTGCATGTACACTTGATCTTCATGGACTTGTTTGGAAGTCAAAGGTGTTAATGTGACCTTCCTACCACCAAAATGGAAGGTATACCGATTCGTGACCCCATCATGCGACACCCATCGATCAAATTGTCATGGCAAACCCAAGAGGGTGGGGCATCCTTGCATTGGAACCACATCACACAAAGCTTCATCTTCATATCCACCAATCAGGAATGGAACCTTCACTTTGTGACCTTAACTGCACCACTATTGTTCAACCATTGAAGCCAGTAGGGTCCAAGATGTGTAATAGTAGGCAAACTCAATCTTTCAACCAACGTGTTGCTAGCAACATTGGTGCAACTTTCGCCATCAACAATCATGCTACATGTTTTACCTTGAATTTGGCACCAAGTGTGAAAGATGTTCTCCCTTTGTTCATCATTCAACTCGTCCTTAGCTTGTGTGCTAAGGACCCTTATGGCCACTAAGTTAATGCCTCCTTGGTCTACTTGTTCTACTTGTTCTACTTCATCATTATCATCATCATGTTCACCCACTCCATCATCCTCTTCACTTTCGTAAGTGGTGATCTCTTCCATGTGATTGAGAATCATAGTCTTCTTGTTTGGACATTGATGTCTGAAATGTCCTCGTCCTTAGCACTTAAAACACATAAGGTCTCTGTTACGTGGAACACTAGTAGTGAAGGGCGGTTCCTCTAGTTCAATGACCAATAAATGCACAAAAAATGGTGCAGAATTAGGAAAAATGGGTTTTGGGATCAATCTTGATGCAATAGAATCAATTTGCTGTGAAAAGAAAAGCTTGGCAACCAATCTCAATGAAGGACAATCGATTTGAATGAAGGTAGACATGTGCGATCGAGTGGTTGAAGGCACAATTGATTGCAAAGATGGAGCCTATTGGAGCCTATTTTTAAAGGGCATTTCCCTTGCAATTGTAAGAATTAATCAACCATGTATCTTTGAAAATGAATGTTGAATGAAGACTTCATTCTTCTTTTCCTCCATACTTTGTGTTGAGAGTGTCGAGAGATTCAACACCCAGAACTCAAGTATCAAATCAAGTCATTCATCTTGCTTCCGGTAGTTTGTAGCCAACACTTGTTTCTTTGGTTGTAAAGGTTAATCCCAAGTGAGGTTAGTTGTTTCTTGGTTTATTTTTGTGTCATCACATCGATTATCTATTTATTTTCTTGTTGCTCCTTTATTTTTGATTTCCTAAATTTTCCAACCATCTTTGATCCATGCTTCTATTGATTCATATCATTATTGATGCACAAAATTTTAAACTTGGCCACTCTTCTAAATTTTTCTTGATGCCAATTTTTCTCATGCTCATATATAATTTTTCTTGGGATTTTTCATTCAAATTTTCTCCAATCCTCACTCTCTCTATTTTTTTTTTCAGTTAATTTCCTTCATTTGCTAGAAAATTCACCAACACCTAAGGTAAGATTTACGTCTCTATCTCAATCATGTCATCCTTACTATAGAGTTTCTCAAAGAATTTAATAATCAAGAGTGAAGAGTGTGTGCTCAATCAAATAGGAACCATAACTTTAACACTAAGTTTAGCATGCTAATCTCAAGAACAATGATAGAACAAGCAACCATAATCTTCTTGCAAAGCATTCATCATAAATTAAGTACAATGGCCACAAGTTCAAGCCACACTTGTGCTATCAATTTAACTATGTAAACCACACAATTGCATGCACAAAAATTTTGTAATTACACTGCAATGACACTATTTTCACTCAAAAAATTTTATGCACCTTTGCCCACCCCCACACGTCTTGCTACCTCTATTAATCATATCATCACAAGTAGACTAAGGCAACAAGGAACAAAACAACATGGTTGGTTGTGGCATTTATACTTCTTCTTCCTTCTTAGGCCTCTACTTGCACAATCGCCTTCTTCCATTTTTTTTGAAAATCCTACATTAAGACAAAAATATAGATAATCACCACGCAAGACAAACAAAGCAAACACAAAGGCACAACAAAAAGAACTGAAAGCAACAAATAGAAAGCTTGGGTTTGCCTCCCAAGAAGTGCTATATTTAATGTCTGCAGCACGATAAAGTACTCATGGTCTAGGGTGGTTTAGTTGATGCTTTAGGATCCACAACCATCCCTAAGCTACAAAGCTCTCTTGCTTCTTCCTCTTTTTCTTTTTTCTATTTCTTGCCTCCCTTCCGAAATTCATCTCTTCCACTTGCCATGGCAATTCCTTCGATTCTTCCCCTATACTTGGCTTTTGTCCACATTCTAGCCCCTGCACTTCTTCTTTTGCAATTGCTTCCATATTAGACTTGTTAGTGAAATAATTAAGCTCAAGCAACATCAAATCATCTTCGCCCTTCTTTCTTGTGTGAGTGATTATGGGTGTTGAGTACATAAAAAATGTTACCTTTTCCATTCCAACATTTAAGGTCAAACTAACTTGTTCCATGCCTATTTTTGCCTTCTTAGTGGCCAAGAAAGGGCAGCGAAAGATTATACTTTGCCTCTTTTTGCCTTCCATATCTAAAACGAAAAGTTCGTAGGAACAATAAAATCACTTACCTTTACCAGGACTTTCTTGAAGTGGCCTTGTTATTGATCTATTCACTAGCTGTATCCTCATGTGCATGGGTTTCACAGAGTCCATTCCAAGTGCTTGAAAAGTCAAAAAGGACATCACATTTATGCTAGCATCTAAGTCACATAAAACATAATCAAATGAGGTGTTTACCATAGTGCAAGAGATGGACAAACTTCATTGGTCTATTAGCTTTCATGGTAACACATTTTCCTCATCGTTGCTTTCCAAATTTCCTCTTCCTATTCATCACATCTCTTAGATACTTCACCACCCTTGGGTTATTTTTATTTCTACAACTAAAGAAACATTTACATCTAGCCTTTCAAAATCATTAAGAAATTTACATATCTGATCCTTCATTTTAGTTAGTACGAGACTTTGTGGATATAGAATTTTTGGCTTGTATTGTGGTGGTGTACTTATGTCTTCCATTTTCTCAACTTGAACCTTGTCCTCCTTTCTTTTCTTCCTCAACATCAGTAGGTGGCTCCTCCTTTTCCTCTTTACTTTCTAGTATTTGTACCCTTTTCACATGCTCAATCAAATTATTCTTAGCATTGCTAAATAAGATACTTCCAACCTATTTGTCATCTCCTTTGCCAGTTGCCCAAGTCACAACTCTATATTTTTGATTAATGATTATTAGTTTTGCAAGAGAACATCAATTCTATTAAATAATCTTATTGGGTCTTTGTAAGGTTACCTATTATTTCATCAGTTGACTTCACAAAATTTCATACAATTTCCTCTAATGACTACTTTTTCTCTTACCGTTGGTATGGTGCTTGAAAGTCTAGCGGGCTTTGTGAGTTTCTCCAATAAATGTTTGGATAGTTTCCAACCTGGGTTGTAGGTGTTTGCTTAGGGATTATTACCTTGTGCTCCTACATTACCTACATAACTCACTTGTTCTTTCTGCCCACTGCTCATTCCTTCACCTCTACACTCATGTGTAGCATGAGACTCTACATACACATCACATGTATGACTTATAGAAAGTGGAGAAGACTAAGAATTGCTTACCAAGGCACTATCAATCTTTTTGGACAAGAGTTACACTTTTGCTACAAGAGCTATTACTGAATCTATTTCATGTATGCCTGTAACCCTTTGATAAACATTGGATGCCATCTCCCCTATCAACTCCCATGCATCCTCAGGCAATTTATTCATCAAAGCTCCCCTTGCAGTTGCATTTAAGACAATATGAAATTGTCTAGATATACCGTTGTAGAAAATTTGTACCTACTTTCAAAGTGGATATCTATGTTGCAAGCAATTTCTGAGGTGCACTTTAAACTGTTCCCATACTTTAGATAATGTCTCAGAGGCAAGTTGTTTAAAGGTGCCTATCTCTAGACTTAACTATATAGTCTTGGCAGATGGTAAATATTTTGCCGGGAATTTGTTAACCATGTCTTGCTAGGTGACTATACTTCCAGGTGGTAATGATTATAGCCACTGTCTAGACTTTGTCCCTAAGAGAAAACGAAAATAATCTTAATTTAATAACACCATCAGAAAATTCCATTAAATCTTACCATATCACATAATTTTAGAAAAGAAGCTAGATGTGTATAAGGATCTTCACGTGGGGCTCCACCAAATTGGTTGGACTACACCATATTAATTAATGCAGGTTTTAGCTCAAAGCTATTTGCATGTAGTGGTCTCACAATTCCTGTCATATTTGGGTTCATTATTGTACACATAATCTTTAATAGCTCGCTAGTTTGGTGGAGGAAGAAGTTCTTGTGGTGGTGGGTTATGTTCTGTCATTTATTGTTCATGTTGGAAAGAGCTCTACGCCTCAGAGTTCATTTATTCTCCAGATCAAAAGCAAAATCAATGCTCGTGCTCCTACACATACAATTGTGTCCACTAATAAGAATTTAACCCACGAAGCAATAATATAACCGAAAAGAAAGAAGAGATAATGAGAAAAATATAGAAAAACAAAAATTAAAATGAAAACAAAGATAAATGGCCAAATCTAGAAATCTCTTAGAGTGTTCAATAGCACTCGTCACCCTCTTCGGCAATGGCGCCAAAATTTGGTCGTGAGTCATCACCATACCAAAATTTATAATTAAACCTAATACTATGGTGAGTACAAATATCATTCTCACAAGGAGAGGTTTTGTATCTATTGAAGTAAAGGGCTTCTTTTCAGCTAGGCCTAAAAAGTAGAGCAAAAGAGAAATAAATACTAACTAAAAGCAAGCACTTAGAACAAAGTGCATAAGTCAAAGGTGATGGAGTACTAGTAGTAAGAATTTAGACACTCGTGTTGTGTTAGTTTTCTATGTATGTCAAATTATGTTAATTATCGTTTTAATTGCACTAATTACGGATTGTTAATCATAACGTCTAGAGGATTCTCCAAACCACTTTGATAGCTTTAACTCTAAATTTTAGTAGGTATTCCCAAGCTAAAACAAGTCTGGAAATTCAATTTTAGTGACTAACAATTGTTATGCACATTCATTCTATGATTTCACTTCCATTTTTCTTGTGGAATTAATGTTTACAAATTGTATATCTAGCATACAAGTTTCACACCCATTATTCCTCACACAATGATAGATTAATTAGAGAAGTGGCCAATTCCCCTAATTACTATCCAATTCAATAATTGTGAATAAACCATGAGATGATAATTAATCAAAACTCAAGCTTACATCATCCGCCAATCATAAACACAAGCGACTAGAAAGGAATTTAGAATCTCATTATAGCTTCATTAAAATCATGTCTGAATTTTTCATCATTCAAACAAAGTCTAAACACTAGAAAAAGTATGAAAATGATTATGCATTGTGTGGGTGATTAAGGTGCTTCAAGCCTTGGCATGGATTCCTACAACCCCATTCCTTCATCTTGTAAACCTACTTTCCTAAGTATTTAAAGAATGAAACCTAAGTCTATCTCCTCTCCAATACGTGGAGAATATGTATTTATAGTTACATAGTGTATCAATTTCATGCATGGTGTCAAAAGATGGAAAAACCCTTAAATTTTCATCCAGGATCAAAGTTAGAAATTCTGTCGTGCTGGCAACAATGAATTGCAACAACAAACTCCATGGCCATGCCGTCATTATACTATAATTTCCCAAGCTATTAGAGCCATAGGGAAATTATCAAACAAGGCATGAAAGTAGTTTGTTCATAGTGTGGCGAATGGTGAAAAAAGGCTTAGAGTTACTGATACAACCCCAACGGTGGTAGTGATCATTACGAGAGAAGAAGACTTGGGAGGGGTTTTGATGCTGCATCAAGATGCATTAGTAATCACTTCTACTATGGTCAAGTATGGGGTGGCTAGGTGTCTTATCGACAAAGAAAGTTTTGCAGATATATCATTCGAAGGGGCATTTCAGCAGTTGGGGTTGGAAGACAAAGACATAGAGGGTAATATGCCCTCTATGGGTTCTTGGGTGAATTGGTCTCACCTAGGAGGAGAATTTTCTTACTAGTGACATGGGGAGAAGAAGGATTACTTGGACCAAGATGGTGCAATTTTAAGTTGTTAACATACCCAATTCTTACAATGTGATATATGGAAGATTGTCTTTAGCAGCTTTTGAAGTGTAGCTTCTCTTGCGCGCATGGCAACAAAGTTTCCTATGCCAAAAGGAAGAGTTAGGGTAGTCTAATGTGATTAAGCTGTGTCCAAGTAGTGTTTCATGGACTCAGTTAAGCACTTTGTCCCTCATGATGTGAAAGATCAAGCGAAGAAGGGAGAGGGAGTATTAAGCTCTCGAAAGAACTCTTGAATGTCAAGCTTAAACTAAGGAATCCTAAAAACATTGCCTAGATAGGGTCCCAGTTGCCCAACTACCTCAAAGAGAAATCTTATCTATTTCTTGAGGAGCATGCCTATGTCTTTGTTTTCTCAACTGAGGATTTGATAAGGTCTGCCCAGAAGATTTTGAACATAAGCTCAGCATGGACCTAGTCAGGAAGCCTATGAAGCAGAAGTTAACAACTATCAATGCTCAGAAGGTTGAAATCATGAAGAAAGAAGTTGACATATTGTTAAAGGCTAAGTAGGCGTAGGAAATATAGTTCCCTGATGGGTAGTGAACATGGTGATAGTCCCAAAGGTAAGAGTGAGATGGCATACGTGTATAGATTTTAGGGACCTAAATAAAGGCTTGTCCTAAGGATTTCTACCCATTGCTCTACATAAACGAATTGGTAGATGCGACGACAGGGATGGAGGTGTGTATAATGATGGACGACTTTCAAGGATATCACCAGATCCCTCTAGCTCTTAAGGATAGGAAGAAGGTATGTTTTATAACCCCATTCAGTACTTTTTTCCTATAATGTCAATTGATTTGGCTTTAAGAACACAGGAGCTACCTACTAAAGTATGGAAGACAAAATGTTCAAATCCCAAATTGGCTAGAACATGGAGGTTTACATTGATGTTATATTGATGAAGAAAGAAAGGAGTGGGGATCACATTAAAGACCTACGTGAGACTTTCAGCACCTTGGAGAAATACAATTTGAAGTTAAATAGATCAAAATTTATCTTTGGTATAAACAGTGAAAATTTTCTAGGTTACTTGTTAACTCAAGAGGCATTGAGAAGAATCTGGAGAAAACCAATGCTATTCTAAAAATGCCCCCTCCCATCAATATACATCAAGTCCAAAAGCTAATAGGAAGAACAGCTACATTGTCTCATTTTATATCCAGAGTTTTCGATAGAAGCATGCCCTTCTTTAGTGTTTTAAAGAAGGTAGAAAAGTTTATGCAGGATGAGAAATGCCAATGCGGCTTTGACGTGTTAAAAGAATGTTTGTCTAACTTGCCCTTATTTACCAAGTCCAATCCTAAAGAAGGCTGTTCTTACACCTAGCCATGTCGAAGGCAGTTGTCAATTCTACCCTTGTTCAAGAATCCAAGAAGCAATAGTTTTCAATATATTATACTAGCAAGGTGTTGCAGGGACCAAAGGTAAGATATCTTGAAATTGAAAAATTAATACTTTCTTTGGTTGTTGCTTCCAAATGGTTGTGTCATTATTTCTAGGCCCACCCCATTACTATTTTGATTAATTATCCCATGAAAAGAATCTTGGGTAGTGGTGGGACCTCAACCTGAAGTGGGCCGTGAAGTTGGGGGAGTTTAACATCGATTACCAAACAAGGACAACTATCAAGGCTCAAGCACTAGTAGACTTTGTGGCCGAAATGACTGCAAATGTGCAAGGATCTAGCGGGGTAGAGATTGTGTTGGTGAGCCCTAAGGGTGACACTCTGGAGTATGGACTTAAAGTAGACTTGAATGTATCTAGCAATGAGGTTGAGTATAAGCCTCTCCTTTGGGTGTTGCAAATAGCTCACCAGCTAAACCTTATAGTAGTTTTGGCCCACACTAAGTCACAAGGTGTCCTATAATTCCAAGGAGGGTATGTAGTGAAGGACAACAAATGAAGAATTATCTTGGGGTTATGAGGGAAGTAGTAGCAAAGCTTGAGGGATTTAAGTTAAGGTAAATTAGTAGGAACGATAGTATGCAGCCAAATGAGTTGGCTATGGTAGCTAAAGCTTTGGGCATACCTACCTCGAACTTGGTCATGATGTGGGTTGTCCCTAAGTTCGCCCCAAGTGAAAGAGTGCTGATGGTAAAGGAGGATGATTGGCATACTCCAATAATTGAATTTGTGAAGGGCAAAGCAAATAGCGGGAAGCTATACATCCAGACTTCCCACTTCTTGTTGATTAGGGATGTGCTATATCAACGAGGATTTGCTCAGCCGTTCCAAAGTGCCTAAGGGCCCGAGAAGTAGAGTAGGTGACGTGGGCGTCCAACATGATAAAGAGGAGTTGTTGGCATTCCAGCTAGGCCGATAACTAGGGCACGGGCAAAACGACTTAAAGAAGCCATCAATGCCTTGGTGCATGAAATTCGAGAAGATGTCACGCGTGGATGCAAATTCGAGGAACCTAGGGAGGAGCGCAAGATAAACATCCTGAGTTGGTCAGAAGACTTGGAGGCAAAGGAGTAAAGTGGACTGTTTAATTTATTTATCTATTTCTCCTTAATTTATTTTAATTTTGGGCCTAGTCAGAATAAGCCCAATAGGAACCCTAAGCCCAACTAGACTAGGGTTTTGGCACTATAAATTCATTATGTACCATCATTAACACAGACAGAGAGTTTTTAATTAATTCAAGTTTCTTCTCAATTCCCTGAAATTGAGACTTTCAATTTCTTGTGAATTTTCTATCCCAAATCGAGTCATTCTGGATTGGTCCGTGTGATTCGTAACGTATCAATCAACAATCGGTGTGCTGATTGTGGCCGTTCTATCGGGTTCAATCCAACTCTACCACGTTGGGTAGATGTTCTTTGTCCGGTTCATGTCCTTGGGATTATCGGATTCGGGTCCGATTACACCGCTATTTTCTAACGCGATTTGATCACGTCAGTTTGGTATCAGAGCAAGTTTGTGTCGAATTCTAATTCGACACACGATCCAGAGTTTCAAAAAAAATTTAAAAAAAAATCGGCCGCACCGCCACTGCTTACAACTGCAAATCTGTCGCCGTTTCAATCGATTTCTGCCTGAAAATCTCACCAACAGCACTGCTGCCACGAGCCCATTTTATCCCGCCGTGAATTGCCACCGGAGGAGGAGCGAATTGGCCGCAATTCTGCCGCAAACACTGTTGGGGCTCCGCCACGAAAAAGCCACAAATCCGCCCGATTTCACCGCCCATCGTCCCGTTGAGGACCGCCCAGGGCTCGCCAACGCTTGGGCAGTTGACACCGGTCGTTTCCGTGGACGAACGTCGGTAAAATCAGCGTTTTCGTCTCTGCCGCCGCCGCCTGCGCAAAAAAAAAAATAAAAATTTTGTGGGCCGAGGTAAGGAGTTGGGCTGAGAGTTATTTAGGCCGGAGAAAATTTTGGGCCAAGTTACTGATTGGGCCAAAACTCGAGAGAAAAAGAAAGAAAAAAAATTCTGTTGGGCCGAGGCAAAAGTTGGGCCAAAAATCGAGTTAAGCTGGAAGCAGGATCTGGACCAGATTGCAACTAGGCCAGGCTTGAGCAAAAAAAAAAAAATCAGTGGGCCAGAGAGATTGGGCTAGACCAAGAGCTGCTGCTGGGCTGGGCCCTCGGCACTGACGTGGTACGGCCGTGTTTAGTTTCAGTATTTCTATTCCACCTAAGGGCCTGTTTGGCTGCAGAATTTCTGTTTTAACTTAAGGGCCTGTTTGGTTGTTGATTTTTTTTTTAAAAAAGAAGAGACAAAAAAAGGCCAAAAAAAGGGGGCAAAAAAAAAAAAGAAGCCAAAAAAAAAGAAAAAAAACAGAGAGTGAGTGATTTCTTTTGTTCATTAAATTCCAATCTTATAGAGATTGTATTTAGGGATATTGAAGATTGAGATACTTACTTATCTCGTATCTTTTTTTTATCATAGATCATATTCATCATACTGAGTGCTTGTATTTATTACGTTGCTTGAATCTTGAGACCATTTTGGAATCACACGAGAAGGGCATGGGAAATTAAGATTTGTGAGGGTTAAAATTAAGTGTGTGTGATACACGAGTGGAGGTAAGAAATGAATATTAGAGAGCATTCACCTGAGAAAAGTGAGAGTAGTAAGGTTGGTGAGGACTTTTACTACTAACCATTATCTGCTATTATTGTGTTTTTATTTTGTACCTCAGACATTGTGATGGCCAACCAGTATTCAGGACAGGGTAACAGCCTTGACGAGACTAAGTTCCTATTTGAATCCCTCACCGATGAATTAAGGAAGCTCACCAGGAGCATGGAGGGCATGTAGGACCGAATGACAGATATGCAAGATCGATTAGGGCGAGTAGAAGCATCCTAAGTTGCAACCCTAGAAAGAGACGGTTCACTGTCCAAACCAACCGGACGCAAAGGCAGTCCCGTGCCAAGCCGAGCTCGAACTAGGGATAGGCAAGGGTATCATGTCAGACCTGTGAGACCCGATCGACATGATTATGAGGAGGAGTATGGGTCGATCAAGGACGAGGACTGATACGCATACGACAATGAGCCCAGGAGACATCACCGAAGGGACAGTGTGGAAGACGTACCTAAGGGGTTGAAGTTACAACCACCGCCCTTCTAGGGGCGATCTGATCCCGACGCCTACTTTGAGTAGGAAAGGAAGGTAGAATTAATTTTTGACTATCATCGCTATTCAGAGAGCCAAAAGGTTAAGTTGGCTATAGTGGAGTTCACAGATTATGCGATCATATGGTGGGATCAGCTGTGCATTAGCAGGAGGAGAGCTGGAAAGGGGCCAGTGCGTACTTGGACAGAGTTGAAGGCAAGTCCTAAGGAAAAGATTTGTGCCGAGCCATTACTATTGAGACCTGTATTAGCGACTACATATATTAACGCAGGGAACTCGGAGTGTGGAAGATTATTATAAGGAGCTCGAGATAGCTATGATCCAAGCAGATGTTGTGGAAGATAGGGAAGCTATTATGGCGCGTTTTCTGAGTGGATTGCAACAGGATATAGCTGACATATTGGAGTTGCAGCATTACGTAGAATTAGAAGAGATGGTGCAAAAGGTGATTAAGGTGGAAAGGCAGCTGAAGAGGAGGGGTAGGTTCACATCCCAACCTAATACTACTAGCAGACCCGTCCCCAGAAGAGAGGATAATGCACCTATGACGAGTGCCACCCGAGCCAGAACTGCACCTAAAGTGGAGGCACCTAAGGTAATAACTCTTGCTCCTTCTAGCTCATCTAGCACATGAAATTGGGATATCTTGTGTTTTAAATGTCAGGGTAGGGGGCATATTGCTTCGCAGTGTCCTAATAAAAGAACTATGTTACTGTTAGAGAATGGGGGATATTGTGACTGATGAGGAGTGTGACTGTAGTGAAGAAATACCGCCATTAGAGGAAGTGCCATCCAACGAGGAAAGGCTATGCGAAGAAGGGGGAATTAATTTAGTGGTAATGAGAGCGCTGAGCACTCAAGTGGAGGAGAAGATAAATGAGACTCAAAGAAAGAATATATTCCATGCGCGCTGTCTGATTAATGGTAAAACGTGCAGTATGATAGTAGACGGAGGAAGTTGTGTGAATGTGGCGAGTATGACGCTGGTTGAGAGATTGGCTTTACCAATGAAGGATCACCGTAGGCCATACAAGTTACAGTAGCGAGGTTAAAGTGACGAAGCAGGTGATGGTGAGCTTCAAAATAGGATCATATGAGGATCAGGTGACATGTAACGTAGTGCCTACGTAGGTTTGTAACATCTTGCTTGACAGACCACGGCAATTTGATCGACAGGTGATATATAATGGATTGACTAACCGGTATTCGTTCTTATTCCATGGAAAAAAGGTCACATTAGTTCCCTTGAATCCAAAGCAAGTATACGAGGACCAGTCGTATATGCAAAGACAGTTTGAGTTGGAAATAGAGAGGAGGAAGAAAAGAAAGGAGGGATAAAGAGAGAAAGAGCAAAGAAAAGATGAGAGGGGAAAGGAAAAAAAGAAGTGAATGATGGCAACTATGAGGGATGTAAGGTTGGCATTGAGTGCTGAGAGGTCCCTTGTGATGTTGATATATAAGGAATCATGTTATATATCTGATGATGTCACATCCTCTCTCCTCCCTGTTATAGTGTCTGTTTTGCAGGAATACACTGACGTGTTCCCAGAGGAGGTCCCCAGGGGGTTGCCGCCGGTTCGAGGAATAGAACATCAGATAAACTTTATCCTAGGGGTATCCATACCCAACAAGCCAGCATACCGAACCCCCCAGGGGGTTGACGCATTGCATGTGAGCGTCATCCCTTGGCATCTCAACAGCCATCTCACGATTGCAAGGAGTGATAAAGCCACTCAAAAAGTCATGAGATAGGTAGGGATTGCACTAATAGAGCTTCTTGCCACAAGGAGTTAGGCACAAGAATATGGGGGCTAAGGGGCACTTTATGTCGTGGAGTGTACTCTTGAATAAATACCAAAGGCTAGGAGGAGAATCTTGCTTGCATGTGAGGTGCTACATTAGGAACCTACAAAGAAGAAAATAACCTAGCCTAACAAGAAGAGGCCCCCATCACTAGAACAAGCTTCATTTGGCAAGAGGAAGTAAGCGTGGGGCTCTTAGCAGCAAAAGTTAGCAGAGGAAGATTCAAGAGCCTTAGGAAGTTAGCAGTAACACAATCACCATAGAAGTGGGCTATCACTAGTTTATCTGGAGAATTTGGAAATTTGAGTTTTGTTCATTAGTTGGAGATGAGGAAAAGAATTTTGGAAGCTAAGATACCTATACTTCATCTTAACTTTCTTGTTTGAAGTTAACCTGTAGTGGAAGAGAACCCCCTTTCAAAGATAATGGTACTCTTACTTTGAATCCTATTAAGGTGAGAGAGGGTTTGTTCAATGATGAAGGGACGAGTTTCTTAAGGGCTTTAGATTCAACAAGGAGTTCATCTACCCAACTAGTAGGAAACTCATATTGGCCACATGGGCAGCGCAGAAAGAAGTATTATTGGAAGAAGAGAGATTGAATAAAATGGAACCCAAACTTCATAGTAAAATAAACATAGCTGGCTTAAGGGAATGGATCGAGAAGGAATAGTAGAATGAGTCCACCCAGGGTGTAAACCCTATTTCTATGCAAAGGATGAAAAAGCTACAAAAAATTCTATGGGAGTTTGAAGAAAATTGGGACATGTTCATTTCATATCACTTGAAAGCCAAAGAAATGAAGGGATGAAGGGCAAAGGATAATCCAAAACAGAGTTGTTAAGTAAAAACCATGATACAACCCTCTGGTGTGTGGTTAGGGGAATCATTATCACTGGCGATGATGATTTCATGGTCCTTAGGGATGAAATGTTTCTCAAAAATCTCTCCCACACTCAGTTTTAACTTAATTTTGATAGAAAAATAAAAGGGGAGTCTGGTGTCCCTTCCAAAAGAAGAGGCCATTTACTTGGAGAAGGAGTCCTTTGATGTTTCCGATAGGTAGGGGAGTGATTTTTCACAGGAGAATATTGGGGGTAGAAGGATTTTGAAAGGAAAGAAAGAGAAATGAATGGTGTGCTTGCACTTTATAGCAAGGACCTGTTGCTCCATAGGACACATGTCTAGACAAGATATGCCAAGTGATACTTGAAACTTTTGGCAGAGGTTATGGGCATCTAAAAGAATGAAGTAGTGGGAAGGTCAAGGGTCTCAAACACCCAAGTCGTTGAGTACCAAATTTGTGGCTAGATAATACAATGCATCTAAAATAATGAATCCGATAGCATATAATCCCAACAATTCAAGTTTTATGCCAATTAATTCAAGTAAAATATTCATGTGTATTGCAAGAATGACCACCACCCCAAATTGAATACAATATAAATTCTATACTTCAATACATACCTCAAAATCAAAATTTGATGCCATAAATCCGCAATTTGGGTAATACTCTTATCGAACACACTGAAAAAAGTCAAAAGTTTGGACAATATACCTGTCATGCTTATCGGAATGGAATGGACGCACCACTGAAGACAAAACTTGAAAAATAATTGATGGGAATGTGGCGTGGGTGGCTATGTGTTGTGTTGCAGCAAGAAAAGAGGAGTAAGAATAGTTTACTAGAAGGTGAGTGTCAGCCATGGGCATTGGGGAGAGAGAGGTGAACAAGAAAATTGAAGAATAGGAGCAATTTTAATACTCGAATCTGCACTTGTGATCACAAATATCCTAGTCGCTATCATGATAATGGGTTTCACACTTGTGAGCTCTTTGTGACAGAGAGCGTGATTCTATTCCAACCTAACCTGCTATTGCAACATTAACGATAGCAATTGTGAGAGTGAGACTTGCAATCATGAAAGCTGAACGCGGGATAACTCACCCCTCTATTGTAGTTGCTATCACTACCGCAATAACCATTCTCGCACGCGTGAGGTAGTGTACCACTTTTGTAAATCAAACCATGACTATATGTTCCTTAATGTTGCAACCTCCCTTGTACTTACAAACTTGCACTCTGTGCTTGCGAAGTCAAACTTCACTACCGCAAACCTGATCACCAACAATAGAATCCTAATCAATAAAGTTCAAATTTGAATTAATCTCAAAACCAACAAAAAAAATGCTCACAAAAACATGCTAAAAAACTCAAGAAGTAATAAGAGCATTGTAGAAAGTCAAATTTTGCCTCCAATGAAAGGGTGACACATTGCGAAATTTGTATTAAATATCAATTAAAAAGAAAATTTATCATTTATATTTTAGGAATCAAATTAAATAATAAAATAAATTGATATTTTACTACAAATATGGCTGATTAATCAAATTGTCACAAATGTCAACACTGATTAACTAAATTGTGCCAAATGTCAATGTTGGCTAATCAAATCATACCATGTGTTAAATCTTGTAAATTTGGGAGGAAAATGTCATTGATTTGGCAATTAATTCGTGTTCATTCAATTAAAGGAAATGAGATCAAATCAAATATTCTCAACTAATCAGACACTACCATGTCATCAAAAAATTATAGTAGCATAATCTTCTCCACCCTTATAAAAAGAGGTGGCCTCTACAAACTGAAAAAAGACACATCAAACAACAAAATAGTACCAAGCAAAAGGCATCTTACAAGGAGTCCAAACTCTCTCCACAAACTTTAAGAAGTTCTAGGGAGTTCATCATCAAATTCAAGGGGTTCTTCACTGAAATTCATCAAATTCTAACATTTAATTCACATTTGAGTCATTAAACTAGTGAATTCATTGAAGTTTCAACTAGATTTGAAAAAGATTAAAGCCCCGAAGCTCCTCTAATTCGAGCTATATTCTTCAAGAAGCTTCAAAGCATTCTTGCCACATTTAAAGCGTTCTTGGCAAAGTTCATTAAATTTCAAAATTTGATCTAGGATAATGGTATTAAACTAAGAATTAACATTTCCTAGAGGCTCAATGGACTTTAAAGAAGATCAAATTCATATCGCTTCAAGAAATTCCAAGAACATTCAAATTTCTCCAAGTCAAAAGAAGAATTAGAGGATCAAATTAGAGATTGTACCCACAAAGTCTAATTGATTTCATTTTAAATTGTTATTGTACAAATTTCTTATTAATAGAAATTCAGTTGCAATGATTTTTGTCCACAAGTTTTGGGCACGTGCAGTGGGACCATCTTTACCTCTCATCTCTTCTTCTGTCAAAGATTCAAGAATTTCAAATGGTTAGAGGAAAAGCTGAGTCATCCAAACTTGTTGCTTCAAGTGTCTAAAGAGCTGCTCCTAGAAAAGTTTTTGTCACAAGGGGTCTAGCAAGACTATTAACTTACTCTGAGTTAACTTCCATTCCCAAAGTTGTTGACAACCCAGTCTACATGGCCTAAGGAAATGAGGACAATAAGAATGGTTTGATGCCCTCTAGCCCTCATCCAGTTGCCTCACTCAGTTAACATTGCTTTGATGATGATGACAAATGTCTCGAGTTTGGAGGAACAAATTTTTGCATCAACTAGAGTGATTGAGAGTTTTGCCAAGCAAGTACAAGAGCTGATGGAAAGCTAGACGATCTGAGACTAACCAAGTGGAGGAAAAGCCTCATGAAGGCCATGATGAAGTTGAGACATCCATGAAGCAGCAATCAAAGAAAGACAAAAAGCTTGTTGTGAAAGAACTCCAAGTCTCTGCTAATGGTTACATCCCTGTTGATCAACTAAAAAGATTTCATTAAGGGAACCATCAAAAGCAAATTTGAAAGGATTACTAAATCATCCCTCACTTATGCGAAGATAACCTAAAGATACCAATTGGCTATCAACCTCTCAAATTTCAACTATTTGATGGAATGGGAAATTCAAAGCAACATATTGCCCATTTTATCGAGACTTGTAATGATGTCGGAACCTATGGCAATCTCCTTGTCTAGCACTTCATCCAATCCCTAAAAAGAAATACTTTCGATTGGTACACTGACTTAGAGTCTAGGTCCATTGATAGTTGGGAGCAGTAGGAGCAAGAGTTTCTTAATCTACTTCTATAGCAACTAGAGAGCCGTTAGCATGATTAAACTACCAACATCTACCAATGGAAGGAATTGCAAGAATAGGCTATCTAAAGCCTCAAGCATGAAAATGTGCATTCTATGGATGCCTTAGGGGTTGAAATACATCCTACATGGGACACAACCTAAGACCTTTGAAAAACTGGCCACTCATGCTCAAAATATAGAGTCGAGCATGGCTGCAAGTGGACTCTATGGTCCACTTGTCCACGAATTTCACAAATTAAAAGAAAATTCGAATGGGGGCAAATCCTCTTCCCAATCTCCATGTAAGGAATCAATGGCTATCAAAGCTAAGCCTACCAAAGCATAAAGGAAAGATGAGGCCATGGAAAGGCAAGAAGCTCTTCAAAGGCAAAGGAGACCAACGTTGAAGGAAATGCAAACTAAGACCTACCCCTTCCTTAACTTTAATGTCTTAGAGATATTTGACGATCTACTTAAAGCAAATCTCATTGACTTACCTGAAATAAAGCAACTTGATGAGGCCAAAAAGGTTGACAACCCCAAATACTACAAATATCATAGCTTGGTTGGCCACGCAATCCATGATAACTTCATTTTCAAAGATAAAGTCATGAAAAAATCACACTAGAGGATGATAGTACAAATGCTAATCCTATCATCCTCAATGATCAAATTAAAGAAGATGATGAAATAGAAGGATTTACTAATGCAGTTGGCTACTTCTGAAAGAAAAGCCATACACTTTCTGAGGATTGCATGTTTGTCTTGACTTTTATGGATGAAGATTTGATGTTGGGCTCTCGACCACATAACAGGCCTTTATTTGTTTTCGGCTACATTCATAAGCAGAGAGCTAATAGAATCTTGATTGATGGAGGCACTGCGGTAGATTTCTTACCCCTTTAAACTGCTACAAAACTGGAAATTTATACTTTCAAACAGTAAATTGATGATCTAGGAATTCAATAAAGGGAGGCAGAGAACTTTAGGTACCCTATGGATAAAGTTGTTGATAGATGACGTGGAATCATATGCTTTATTCTATTTGATAGATGCAAAAATGTTTTACAATGTGCTTCTTGGACAGCCTTGGCTCCATGCAAATGGTGTGGTTCTCTCCACTTGGCATCAATGCTTTAAGTATAGTTGTGATGGTGTGGTTCCCTCCACATGACAGCAAGCATTTATTGAGGCTAAATCACAATTTGCAGATGCCAAGTTCTATTTAAGCATGGCAAAGACTTCAAAAGAAAGCTCTTCTCAAGTAAAGGTCAACCAAGAAGAAAATCAATTGAAGAAGAGCAAAGAAAGAGAAGCATCTTCTTCTAACAGTGGCTTAAAAGAAAAGCCATTGTTAAATGATGCCTTCAAAGGTTGGGTGCTTCCCTTGACCCAACTTGATTCAAAAAAGCCGCCTTCTCAGTCGCCCAAAGAAGTTGAAAAGGAACAAATTGCGGCAACTGAGCAAAAGTTAAAAAGAAGTGCTTTGGCCCGAAGATATATAAGCTTCTCCTCGAAGCAAAATATGATCCTCAAAAGTAGCCGCCTTTAGGAAAACTTCCTCAACAATCCACTAGTCAATGCCCATGAGCAGGCCATGGATTTATTGAGGAAAATTCTATCTGAATTGCCATCAAAAGGTCGACCACAAATCACATCACTAAAGGTCTCTCCTCAACAAATGAGTTGAAATCAACAAAAGCATTTGTCCTCGACATACCTTGTCTGTCTATGAGCAAGGGGCATAAAATATTTTAGATAGGCACATCCATGGCATCAAAATGCATGTAGAGGAATTGATGATTCTTATAAAAAGAAGTAAAGAAACAAATAAAAACAAAACAAAAAAGGAAAAAGGGAAAAAAAACCCTTCTTCATAAGAGTATAAACTATCTAATTAGACTTGAAATCGTTAACCTCCTTGACATGAGTTGAAACTATTTGCAAATGTTCAAATTTGAATGGTCCTTGATTGAGTATAAACTATTAAAAGTCGTTAAATTGAAGCCTCCTTGCATGAGCTTAAACTGCATGTCACTCCTGGCCTACAAGAATATAAATTGTGAATAGCTAAATCTATTAACAACTTCAATTGCTTGAACTACAATATGACTTGATCCTTTATAGTGTTGGTAGGTAACTTGAATGCCTCTCAAGTTTAGTCACAAAATAATGATAGATTACATTCATGATGAATTACTAAAAAGAGAGGCAATACATTTCGTAATGAAAGGTAGATAAGGCGACTTCACAAAGAAAAAATTATTAATTAAGATGCTTGACTATTACAGCATTCAATCCACAAGGGGTGAAGCATTTCTAAACAAGTGCAAATATAAAGACTTGAATTCTCTAATGCTATTTTGGCTGTTTTTCAAGTGTGTGCCTTTCAAATCCTTGAAGTCCTACTTGCATCAATATTAGCTTATGTTGATTTCATTGATTTCACTTGTGGGATCTACCACGGAGTTGGTCTTCATGCTTTCCCTATAAACTCCCTTTCAAATCAATTTCAAGGGCCTCCATGTAAAATTTGGCCTTCATATGCTTTTTTTAGAGTTGGCCTACATGGACCATCTTGAATTTCATTGGCTCTCAAGATTCCTTTATGAAGTACATCTCAAAGATGGCTTCTACAAGATTGTCTTCGCCTTGATGGCACTTTGTGAGCATGTATTCTCTAACAAATCTTAAGAAGGAGATCACTTTAGCAGTTGTGCATTGCTCATTGAGATCAGTTAGCACATGTTGAAGTTGCTGCTCAGCACTTGTTGAGGTCACTTGGCACTTGTTGGAGTTGTTCATTATTTGCTAAAGATGAAAGGCCTATTGGGCCTGTGCATCGCTTGATGAAGTTAAGGCACATATTTTTGATCACCCAAGCCCATGGTTCAAGTCCAAGTCTCAAGGACCCGTTGAAGTCCGTAATTCAAGCCTAAGTTCAAGGAATCATCCGAAGTCCATGGTTCAAGTCTAAAGGACTAGCCAAAGTCCATGGCTCAAGTCTAAGTCCATAAGTTCAAGGCCCAAATTGAAATTCAAAGACCTGAATTTAGAGGCCCAAATTCAATGGCCTAAATTCACAGGCCCAAACTCAAAGGCCTGCATTTAGAGGCCTAAATTCAGAAGCCCAAACTCAAAGACTTGAATTCAAAGGCCCAAATTCAAAGGCCTAAACTTAAAGACCTGAATCAGAGGCCTAAATTCAAAGGCCCGAATTGAAAAGCCCCAACTCAAAGACTTGAATTTGGAGGCCCCAAATACAAAGGCCCCAATTCAAAGACCCGAATTCAAAGGCCCATAATTCCAAGGCCTAAATTCAAAGGCTCAAATTTGAGGCCCCAAATTCCAAAGCCGAAAGGAAGAAGCTAGGCCGCCCAAGGTGGGCCTTGGGCCCAAAAGCCCCAAGTCCTTTGCTCTTAAATTTCACTCCAACATGCCTCCAGTCCATTCTTTAACAAATCAGACATGCCCCAACCCACCTCTTCTGTATTTTTTTTAACCTGTACAGCCAAACACAGCCGTCACTCCACCTTTGGTTTTTTTTTTTTTTTCATGACGCAACTAAGAAAATAGAGCCCCCAAATCTTCTCTCCGTCTTCACACATGGGCTGACAAGAAGCTTATCTCATCTGATTGGTTGAAGCCACCATCACACCATTGACCATTCGAAAGCTCAACCCTCTCACCACCACTGTTGCCAAAGCTTATCTACACTTGGCATCTCTACCTTTGTGTGGTGAATTCATTGTGAAAGCCGTTCAACTCAGTCCTAGAAGTGAATCAAAGTGAAAGAATTGAGATTAGAACTTAAGAAATGGAAGAAAAACTGCTCCAAAAAGATAAGCAGCTCATTCTTCATTTTCTAGAACTTGTAGTTACTGTTCCATTGGATTAACCACTTCCTTGGTTGGTTATCCCAATTATAGTTGTACACACTTCAACAACAGTTAATTGGCTGCCAAAATAAGTTAGATAACTATTCTAAACAACTGGCTCAACAGATCAAAAACGTTAGGATTGGAGCCATGTGTGATGCAGGCCTGTTGCTTACTTTAGCTAGAAGTTGAGTAGATCCACCCTCAACTACATATGTCAAGGAGATGCATTCCTTAGTTTGGGCATAAAAACTTGGCAACATTAGCTAAGGGCGAAAGAATTTGTGATCTACACCAACCATGAGTCCTTGAAATATCTTAAAAGCCAAGGTAATTTGAGCAAAAGACATGGTACATGAGTTGCATTTATTAATACTTTTCCCTATGCAATTAAGTATAAAAAGGGAAAGGATAATGTCGTTGCCAATGCTTTATCATGTAGATACACTTTGGTTTTCACCTCGAGCATAAAAATGTTGGGGTTTGGCCATGTTCGTGATATGTATGAAAAAGATGATGATTTTAGTGCTATAAATGCTTTGACAAACATTACCATGATGATTTTAGTGCTATATATGCTTTGACAAACATTACCCCAGTTGAAAGGTTTTTATAGGATGATGTGTACTTGTTTTTGATAGGAAATTATTTGTGCCCAAATGTTCTTTGTGTGAGTTGTTAGTGAGGGAAGCTCGCAATGGAGCCTTGATGAGATACTTTGTGTTACCAAGACCGCTAGCAATGTAGGAACATTTTCATCAGTCTCATTTAATGAGAGAAGTGGCTAGGATTATTAATCAATGCCTGAAGTATCGAGAGGCCGAGTCACACACCCATCCATATGGTTTGTATACTCCTTTACGTATGCCCCAAGCCTCTTGGACTGATATCTCTATGGAGTTTGTATTGGGGTTGCCTAGGAGTAGGAATGGATGTGATTCCATATTTGTTGTTGTTGATAGATTTTTGAAAATGGCACATTCATTACTTGCCACAAAACCAATTATGCAAGCCATGTAGCTAATTTGTTCCTTAGGGATCTTGTTCGCTAGCATGGAGTTTCTAGGACCATTGTTTCTGACTGTTACGTTAAATTTCTTAGCTATTTTAGAAAATAATTTGGTATAAATTGGGAATAAAATGGCTTTTCTCTACTGCTTGACATCCCGAAACTGATGACCAAACTGAAGTGGTCAATAGGACTGTAGGCAATTAAACTATTGTCCAATCAGATGTCACCACATGGCATTTATTGTGATAAAATGTTAATAATTAATTATTTATGTTTTAGGAATTAAAATAAACATAATTCCTAAGATTAGATAATAAATAAATCAATACTTTTATTACAAATGGCACTACCCTCTTAAATGGTGATAAGTGTCAAGACAGGCTAGTCATATCATGCCGCATGTCAAGTTTTGTAAGTTTGGAAAGAAAATATTATTGATTTGACAATTAATTCATAATCATCCAATTAAAAGAAATAATGCCAAATCAAGTATTCTTGACCAATCAGGTGATGCCATATCATCAAGCATATAGGCCAGCAGAGCCTCCTCCACCCCTTATAAATAGGGGGGATATCTACAAATCCAACAACAAAAAGAATCGGAGGAAGCACAATACAAGAACCAAAGAACAACAATACAAGACAAAGACAACAAATAACCAGGCGACAGTAACAAAAGTTCTCTGTGAACAAGAGGACTTCAAGTAAAGAAGCATTCAAGGAGCTGAAATCCTCTCCACCAGTTTCAAGAAGTTTGACAAGAAGTTCGAAGGAGTTCGTCGTCAAATTCAAGGTGTTCTTCCCAAAAACTTATCAAATCTTGGTGTTTGATCCACATTCAAGGTATTAAACCAGTGGATTAACATTATTAAAGGCTCTGGTCAACTTAAGGAGGATCAAAGCTCAAAAGCTCTCCCAATTTCGGCCAAATTCTTCAATCAATATTCAAATCATACAAGTTGGAAAAAGAATCAAAGGATTGAGTTAAAGATTATATCCACAAAGTTCATTTGATTCAAATTACAATTGTATTTGTACAATTTCTTGTAAATAAAAATTTAATTACAAGATTTTCATCCTACAATTTCTGACACGCCCAGTGAGACCTCTCTGCCTCTCATCTCTTCTCTCAACAAAAAGTAAATTCAAAAATCTCAAATGGCCAGAGAAAAGCGAAGTCATCTAAAAGCTATTGCCTCAGATACCTCAGGAGCTGCTCTTGAAAGAGGTGTTGTCACTAGAGGCTGAGCAAGGAAGTTGACTTACGCCGAGCCAATTGTCATCCCCGAGGCTGCTAATGAACCATACTACCCAGGCCAAGGGAGCAAGAGAAATAAGAATGGTTCATCACCCTTTAGCCCTCACCCAGTCGCCTCACCCAATTCAACACTACTCCATCAATGATGACTGGTGCCTCAAGTCTAGAGGATCAAGTTGTTGCATTGACCAAGTTAATTGAGGGACTCGCCAAGCATGTGCAAGAATAAGACTCCAAAATCTCTAAGTTAATGGAAAAGGCGGAACTTGTTGAGGCCAATCATATCGAAGAGAAGCCTCAAGAAGTTCACGATGAGCCCAAAACATCCAAGCAGCAGCTAGACAAAGGAAAGAGGCCTCCTATTGAGGAGTTGCAACCCTCTGTAGATGGCTCCATCCCTGTCAATCAACTAAAAGATTTAATCGAATGGGCCATCAAAAGCAAATTTGAATGGACCACCAAATTGTCCCTAACTTATGCAAAGCCCTACACAGCTCGAATTGATGGCCTGAAGATGCCAACATGTTATCCCAGATTCCAACAATTCGATGGAATGGAAAATCCAAAGAAGCACATAGCCTATTTTATCGAAACTTGCAATGATGGTGGAACTTACGGTGACCCCTTGTCAAGTAATTTGTTCGATCTTTAAAAGGAAATGCCTTTGACTAGTACACTGACTTGGAGCCAAAATCTATCGACAACTGGGAACAGTTGGAGCAAGAATTTCTCAACCGCTTCTACAACACCAGACAAATGGTTAGTATGATTGAACTTACTAACACTCGCCAGTGGAAGGAGAGCTTGTTATTGGATACATCAATTGTTGGAGGAATAAGAGCCTGAATTGCAAGGATAGGCTTTGAGACATTTCAGGCATTGAAATGTGCATTCAAGGAATGCACTAGGGATTGAAATACATACTGCAGGGGATCCAACTAAAAAAATTCAAAGAGTTGGCCACTAGCGCTCACGATATGAAGTTGAGTATAGCGGCCAACAGAGTCTATGACCCACACAAGACTCCTAGAAGTCTAAGGAGAAATAAAAGGGGGGCAAGCCCTTCTCTAATAAACCCACCGCTAAAGCACCAGCCAAGGAGTTAATGGAGATCAAGGCGAAGTCTGTTAAACCTTTGGCAAAAGAAAGAGGTTCCGCCGCCAAAGAGGCCGACTTTAAGGAGATGCAAACTAAGTCATACCCTTTCTTAGATACAAACGTCCTTGGGATTTTCGACGATTTACTAAAGGCCAAATTTATCGACCTACCGGAGATGAAGCGGCCTGCAGAAGCCAGGAAGACTGACGATCCCAAATACTGCAAGTACTACTGCTTAGTCGGGCACCCCATCTACGATTGTTTTGTATTCAAGAACAAAGTCATGGAATTGGCCTCGCCAAGGAAAAATCACATTAAAGGATGATAGTGCCAATGTTAACACCACCACCCTCGACGCCCAAACAAATAGTGTTGATGAGATGAGCAACTCCCCTAATGAAGTTGGCTGCTTCCAAAAGAAATGCCAAGAGCCCGTCGAGGACTTTACGACTGCAGTGGTCTTCATGGACGAAGATTTGATACTAAAGTCCCAACCCCACAACATGCCGTTATTTGTGACAGGTTATGTCCATGAACAAAGGATTAATAGAATCCTGGTTGACGGTGGCTCTACAGTCAATATTTTGCCCTTAAAGACACTAAGAGAGCTGGGGATCCCAACTATTAAACTCTAGAATAGCCGCCTAATGATTCAAAGATTCAACCAAGGGGGGCAAAGAGCTTTGGGCAACATGAGGATGGAGCTGCTCATAGATGATATGGAGTCAACTGTCTTGTTACATGTCATTGATGCTAAGACGTCATACAATTTACTCCTCAGACAGCCATGGCTCCATAAGAATGGGGTAATCCTCTCTACCTGGCATCAATGTTTCAAGTATTGCCACAACGGTGTTGTGAAAAAAGTGTTAGGTGATTGTAAGCCCCTCACTGAAGCTGAATCCCACTTCGCTGATGCCAAGTATTAACTTGAATAAGGTCGGAGCTCTTGAAACTAATAGCTCTCAAAGCTAAGAAAAGTGAGAAGATAGTCTGATAAAAAAAGACGAGGCCAACAAACTGCATCCCAAAAGCTGACAAGGCAAAAAGCCCAGTAATTGACGATGCTCTTAAAGGTCTGATCTTACCGCTGACCCAAAATTGACGGCAAAGCACCTGCCCCACAACCCAAAGAAATTGTAGGGGAATGCTAAGAAGCGCGGGAGTTGAGGACTACAAAAGGCTTTGGTCCTAAGGCGTACAAACTCCTCATTAAGGCTGGATACAACCCATGAGAGCAATCGCTGTTAGGGAAACTTCCCCAAAAATCCTCAAGTCAAACTCTGCAAGTAGGGTTTGGGTATAAATAGCCCCAAGGCCCTATCCAGATTGCCATAAGAAGAGCTACTACCAACAATGTCATTAAGGCTAACCACTCTTCAAAAGTCGAGGGCAAGCCAGCACGGGTGTTGGTCTTTGAAAAGCTTGGTCCACCTAAAAAACAAAAGTGTTGGAGGCAAAAGCGGGCATCAGAAGGATGAAAAGCTTCAAAGCTTGATCCCTTCTTGCATGTGGCGACAAACGGATTTGGTGGTATCTTGCGACAGAGTCTTTAAAGTCAGATTCTAGACAGTCATCTTCACTAAAGCTCAAGTGGCAGAGGATGACGATAAGGAAAATTTGAGCTTGTCCAACCACATTACACTATGCGAAGAAGGACAAATCATCAAAGAAGATGCTAAGGTTGTGTCACTCCAAATGAAGGCAGGAACTAAGTCCATAGTAGATGAATTAAAAAAAGTGAACTTAGGCAATAGCAGTGACCCTCGATCCATTTACCTTAGTGCTTTGCAGACAAATGAAGAGGCTGATATGTACATGGGACTTCTCAAAGAGTTCAAAGATGTGTTTACTTGGTCATACAGGGAAATGCCAACTTAGACCCGAAGGTTGCCGTACATCACCTGTCTATAAAGAAAGGAATTCAGCCCCTTAAACAAGTGCAACGCCAGTTCTGACCAGCGTTGCTTCCCCAAATCGAAGTAGAGGTCAATAAACTGATCGAGGATGGATTCATCTAGAAAGTTAAATACTCCACGTGGATCTCCTACATTGTCCCGGTCAGGAAAAAGAATGGACAAATTCAAGTGTGTTTTGACCTCAGAAATCTCAACGAGGCATGCCCGAAAGATGATTTCCTTCTACCCATCACTGAGCTCATGATCGATGTTACTATAAGGCATGATGGACGGATTTTTCGAGTACAACCAAATTCGCACAGCACTAAAGGATGAGGAATTAACGGTCTTTCGTACACTCAAGGGCATATATTGCTATAAGGTGATGCCTTTTGGCATCAAAAATGTGGGAACCACGTACTAGAAGGCCATGCAAAAGATTTTCAATGATATGCTCTACAAGAATGTCGAATGCTACATCAACGATCATGTGTTCAAGTCAAAGAAGAAGCTGGACCATCTGAATGATCCTAAGAAAGTATTCGAATGCCTCAAGAGGTACCAGCTAAAAATGAACCCATTGAAATGCGCCTTCGGGGTTGCTTTTGGCAAGTTTTTAGGCTTCATTGTCCGCCATTGAGGCGAGATTAGGCAGGCAAAAATCAATGTCATCTTGAAGATGCCAGAGCCTCAAAAAATCCACGAGCTTAAAAGCTTGCGAGGAAAACTAGCATATATTCAGAGGTTCATCTCAAATCTCGCAGGTCGTTGTCAATCATTCAGCAGACTTATGAAGAAGAGTATTTCATTCGAATGGAATGAATACTACAAAAAGGCCTTCCAAAATATCAAGTCCTACCTGACAAAACCCTCAGTGTTGGTAGCCTTAGTACTCGACCATCCTTTGATCCTATATATCGCTGCACAAGAATACTCAGTGGAAGCACTCTTGACCCAAGAAAATGATAAAAGGAAGGAGAGCGCCCTCTACTACTTAAGTAAGATGATGACGTCAAATGAGCTCTAGTACTTGTTGATTGAGAAAATTTGTTTGGCGCTTGTCTTTGCCATCCAAAAATTAAGGCATTACTTCTAAACTTATACAATTCACTTGGTATCTAAGGCTAACCCATTAAAGTACATCATGATAAAGCCCGTTCTCTCTGACAGGCTTACAAGATGGTACCTGCAATTCTAACAATTTGAAATATGTATGTGCCACAAAGGCAGTTAAGGGATAAGCGTTGGCCGACTTTCTGGCAGATCATCCTATTCTAGCCAAATGGGATTGTCTGACTACCTACCAAACGAAGATGTTCTGATAGTCGAAATCACTCCTCCATAGAAGATGTACTTCGAGGGAGCCTCCCATAGGGGCGAAGCCGGTGCAGGGGTAGTGTTTGTGACATCAGAAGGCGAAGTCTTGCCTCACTCGTTCATCCTCATAGAAAATTGCTCCTACAATATAGCTGAGTGAGTACCAAGCCCAAATCATCGAAATTGAGGTAGCCGTGGACATCAAATAACTCCACCTTTAGGTCTATGGTGATTCTAAGTTGGTGATCAACCAGCTATAGGGAGAGTATGAAGTCAAGAAGCCTGAATTGCTTCCGTACTATAGCTACACCAATACACTTATGGGATGGCTTAGATGTGTCACAATTGAGCATGTACCGAGAAGTGAAAACAAACAAGTAGATGTATTGGCTAAACTTGCCTCCACTTTGTCCTTACCCAATGCTGAATGTCACATCCCAATATGCAAGAAATAGGTAGTGCCACCAACACTTGAGGATGAAGAAGAGGGAGAAAATTACTCCATAGAAGTCTCGATGTGGAAAAAGAAGACTGGTGCCAACCATTCATAGACTATCTGAAATACGAGAGATTGCCAGATGATCCACGTCAAAAGGTCGACATTCGACGCCGAGCAGCCCACTTTATCTACTTTAAGGGCGTCTTATATAGATGCTTATTTGATGGAGTATTTCTACGCTGCCTGGGCGATGATGAAACCATTTAAGCCATGGAGGAAGCACACTCTAAGATCTATGGTGTCCATCAATCCGGACTAAAACTTCACTTCTGAATTAAAAAGAATGGGATACAACTAGCCAACAATGGTGAAAAATTGCAAGGAGTTCGCCTAAAGGTGCCAAGCATGTCAGTACCATGCTAACTTCATTCATCAACCGCCTGAGCCATTACACCCAACAATAGCTTCATGGCCATTTGATGCTTGGGGATTGGACGTCATCAGACCTATAACAAAGTCATCTACGAGTCACCTTTACATCCTGGCTGCTACTGACTACTTCTCTAAAAGGGCAGAGGCAATCCCTCTGAAGGAAGTGAAAGAGGAAACTATTACTAACTTCATCCGCGCCAACATTATCTATATGGAGTTCCTCAGTACATCATCACCGACAATGGAAAGCCATTCGTCAACAATACCATTGACAAATTATGTCAAAGGTTTGGATTCAAGCAAAGGAAATTCTTGATGTACCATGCTCCAGCCAATGGCCTCGCAGAAGCCTTCAACAAGACTTTGTGCAATCTGTTGAAGAAGGTAGTGTTAAGGTTAAAAAGGGACTGGCCTAAAAGGATTGGGGAAGCTTTGTGGGCCTACCGAACCACTTTCAGGACACCTATGCAAGTAACTCCTTATGCACTAGTGTACGGGGTTGAAGCTGTCGTCCCCCTTAAGCAGCAAATTCCATCTCTGCGGGTTGCCATGCAAGAGGGATTGACTGAGGAAGACAACACCTATTTGTGTCTTGAAGAATTTGAGGTGCTTGACGAAAAGAGGCTCGACGCACAACAAAAGCTCGAATGCTATCAAGCCCGCCTATCCAAAGCCTTCAACAAAAAGGTGTGTGCCGAACCTTCCAAGTTGGGGAATTAGTGCTCACTATGAGGAGGCCCATCATCATCACTCATCGCACTGGAAACAAGTTACCTTTAAGTAGGATGGACCATATGTCATCCGAGAGGTTTATACAAATTGTGCCTATAGACTCGTCAATCAAGATGGTGTAAGGGTTGGTCTAATCAAAGGAAAATTCTTAAAAAAATATTGCCCTTGAAAAAAAAAACCTCCTTGATACAAGTATAAACTGTATGATCAAATTTCAAGTCATTATAATACTTGATATGAGTTTAAACTGTCAAAATCATTAAATGAAACCCTGCTTAACACATGAGTCTAAATTGTAAGTTGCTCCTAGCTAGCAAGAGTATAAATTGTGAATGGCTAAATCTTTTGAAATATCCAGTTGGTTAAACTACGTTATGACTTAATCCCTTTGTAGGGTACATGGTAGATTGAAAGAAAAGAAAAATGATGAATTTCAAGTTCATTCATAAAATGGCAAAAGCATTTCAAAAAAAAAAAAAAGAGTAATCCATTGACAATGGGTAGAAGAAACATTTTATTCACAGGTCAATGATTACAACACTTTGAATACAGATGGTGAAAGCAAGCAAGTCTAGTCAAAAGACTTCAAATCATCCAAACCCCCTCTTGGCAGCCTCAACAGAAGCCCTCAAAGACTTCAAGGCCTTGACCATCTTATCATCTAATGGATGAGTCTTGGTTATGATCTTAATCTCTTTATCCATTTCTCTGACTTCGGCCAAAGTACCCTCATGAGCTTTGAGCTGCAACTCCAAAGATTTGGAAAGCTCCTCCCACTTCTCTTTCAAAGCTGCAAGCTTGGCTTCCACATTCTTCAACTCTACCTTTGCCTGGTTAATTTGCTCAGCCCCCTTACTCTCATCAACTTGGGCTTTTATGCAAACGACCTCAGGCTTCACTAAGCTGTTGGGCAAAGACCTCCTTTGTTGGCTTCTCAGATGCCTGTGACCTCACATCGTCATAAGCTGTAGCCTTAGCAAACAACGCGCCTAGTGAAGCTCCCAAGTGAGAAATATCAAATTGGCCTAGGCTTTTCATTAACTGAAGGACCAATGAAACACTGTCATTGAGGGAAGAGGTTGACTCTGTTGGGGTTTTCTTTATTCGCTCATGAAGGCTGGCCCACAATTTCTCTAGATATTTCTTCTGATAATCATGAAGGAATTTGTCAGCCTCAAATATAGAAACTCCCACGAAAGGAGTAGTCCTAGTAACTACCCTCGAAGTCGAGCCACCTAGGTCACCAACAGGAGTCGAAAGTGGATCATGTTCACAAGTCGACCCCTGCGAACCTTCACTAACATCACTCCCAAAAACATGCTCCACCAGCTGAAAATAACAATAGTGATGAATAACAATTAGGTTATCATTATTAATAAAAGTGTTATTGCATTAAAAAATGCAAGCCGAAAAATACCTCTTTGGCATATTCCTCTGTGGACTGCCCGCGATTCGGACCCCTGTCTTTTGGAACCGAAGAATCAGAATCCCTTTCGGTTTTCTTCCAATGACGGTTAACAGTGCTACTACCGCGATCCTCCAAGATCTCAGCGGCCTTTTTCCTCTTCGATGCGCCTAGTAGATCAGCTATGGTAGCGGGAGTGAGACGTGTGTCTTGGGCATCGCCAGCAGATGGACTAGCACTGCTATCCCTTGTGGGGAGCATCACCGTGTGAAGGGTCGACCAGGCGAGCAGCATATTCCTCCAAGAAATTTCCATGGATAAGGACCCACCATTTCTTATAAGCAGCCGAGAAGTATCGCCGCGCAAAAGTGGGGTTGTGAGGGAAACGTACTTTAGCCATGGATTAAAGCAAAAGGTATAGGCGCCAATAGTGAAGACCATCCTCTAAAGAGCATTGTCTCACATCATGGACAAGCGACCTAGGTACCTCTTGAAAATAATTGAACTAGCAACTGAATCGATAAAGACTATAAGGTTCGATATCAAAATGATCACCTCGCCTCAAGATTAGGTAGCTTGAACGAATAGTCATGAAATGATCTCGCTCGAGCTCCCTAGCATCATTATTATCTATGTAAATGATGTCATTGCCTTTGATGACCATGTTGCAAGTCCAACAAGCCTGCTCACCTTTATAGATTCACCTTCAGGCCTTGCTTGGGTTGTAAAACTTGGCGCATCCCTCTCCGGAATATACCACCATCTTAGGGTCCGGCATGCCCTTAAAGACCTAAAAGTGGGTCCTGAAGTAATATGAAATCCACCCGCAAACATAATGCACCGAGAATGCTGCAGGTTCGTGGGATGGGTGACAAGAGTTAGCAATTCTATTCAGACCACTATAAATTGAGGTCAGAACTGGGACTACAAGGCTCACATATTGCCTCATAGCCATAATCCCAGTCATTTTTAATGTATCGAGCCGTATGAACCCAGCATCCTCGTTGGGGAGAACGAAGGCACAAAGCCAACATGCAAAAGGCTGCCGTATACATCTCCTCCCTAACTCCCTCACTGACGTTAAGGCTCTCGAATGGATTATATATGGATCGGGGGCATATTGTCCTCTTTTCTTACAGGCAGGAGGTGCGGAGTATTTTGTGGCCCTCTTGCATCAAAACTTTACCCACTCAACGATTGGCACTTTCTGAGGTTGGCCTCCAAATACCTTGTCGCAAAGTCTATGAGGGGTTATGCCTTGCCAGACCACCCTAGAGAAGTAGGCTACAACCATTTATCGATACGCCTTGAAACAGTCAACCTGAGCCAAGAAAATGCAAAGCAACCAATTAAGAAGGGGTATACACAACTAAAGAAGTGTCTCACTCCACTTACTGGTTCTTATCGTCAAGCAAGATCAAACATTCTTCGCCAGATTGTGCAAAATGACTCTAGAAGTGTGCCATAGTTTGAACTGTCGTATAGGAAAGAAAAAAGTGTTAGACTAAATTGTGTTAAAATGGGGTTAAAGCCATATATAGTGATTAAAAATGGATCTAACCCAAGTTCATGGACCAACTCCAAGTTCAAAGGTCCAACCCAAGTCCATGGATCAAGTCCAAGTCTAAGGGACCAGCCCAATTCCATGGGTCAAATCCAAGTTCAAGGGATCAGTCCAAGTCTATGGGTCAAGTTCAAATCCATGGATCAAACCCAAGTCCAAAGGATTGCCCCAAGTCCATGAGTCAAGCTCAAGTCTATGGAATCAGCTCAAGTTCATGGGTCAAATCCAAGTCCAAAGGTGCAGCCCAAGTTCATAGATAAAGTCCAAGTCCAAGGGTCTTACTCCGAATCCACGGGTCAAATCCAAGTCCAAGGGTCCAGCCCGAGTTCATGGATCAAATCCAAATCCAAAGATCTAACCCGAGTTTATAGGTCAGATCCAAGTCTAAGGGTCTAGCTCGAGTCCATGAGTGAAGCCTAACTCCACTGGTTCAAACCAAGTTCATGGATCAAATCCAAATCCAATAAGGCCAAGTCTATGAGTTCAAAGTCCAACGAGTTCAAACTCAAATCCAAGAATTCAAATACCAATGGATTTAAATCCAAGATTATGAGTAAAAACCCCCATAGGTGCAAACCAAGTCCAAACCCAAATTTACGAGTTCAAGGCCCAAGTTTAAAGTTTCCCAAGTCTTGAGGCCCAAGTTTCATGGGTGAAAAAATAAATAAATAAATAATTAAAAGTAAAAAATAAAATAAAAATAATAAAATAATAATAATAATTGAAGAAAAAAATAAATAATAATAATAATAATAATAATTGAAAAAAAAAAGGAGAAAAGAAAAAAATCTGCATGGCCGAAACACGCCCTCGGCCAAACATGCCCTTATTTCTCCTCGTAAACAAACACCAAACAGAGCCTTAAATCGCCCAATCGCCCACTTTCCTCCTTGGCGCTTCCCAAGACCACTGCTGCCATCGCCGCTCGCTCTCTCTCTCTCTCTAAGCCACGGCCCCGCCCCACGCTGCCGCAAGTTCCACTGGCACACCACCGCGGCGACCTGGGAACGATAGCACCATCCACCACCGCGGCACCACCGGCCAGAAAACCGCCCACGCCGCCACAAGTTCCGCCAGGTGCCGCGCACCACCTCGCCCGTCGCCCGATCTTTTTTTTTTCTTCACAACCCCGCTTCATCCCACCAGCCAGAGAACCGCCAGCAAAGGCGCCTCACCGCGCCTCCACCACGGCACCACTACAGTCGTCAAGTGCCTTCATCGCCGGCCCAAGCAACAGGCACTTGACCACATGCTCACGACGACACGGGGATGCGGCGGCTAGGAAAAGGCAGTGGATAGTGGTCAGCGGGTGGTGAATGACCGGTGGACGCACCGTTGTTCAACCCGGTTCGTCCAAAAAAAAAAAAAGGAAAAAAAAAATCTCATCTTCAACACCGGCAAGTAGGGGCATGAGAGATTAAACCCATTTGGGCTTACGCAGAGAATCAATAGAGTACTGTGGGTGACCAGTTGTGTTGCTAATGACGACTGGCGACTTGGCTGAGGACGGAAGAAAGGGGAGCTGTGAACCAACGTTTTTAAACTCGGACCGGACCGGCCGGTTCGATCGGTTTAACCGGGAACCGGCCATTTGTCCGGTTCAAACCCAAATGAGCCGCTTTTATTAATGTAACCGGTCAACGTGGTCAAAATCTTCTTTCTCGATTTCTCTTCTCGTCTGAGTCGTCTCTCTCCGTCTCTCAGTCTCTCGGTCTCGTTTCTCTGTCTGACTGTCTCTGAATCTATTCGCAGAGGAGGAAACATTGCACCAGAGCACTTCACACTTGTCTCTCTCAATCTCTCGGCTCTCTGTCTCGATTTGTCTTTCTCGCACTTCACAGTTCACACTCGCAGAGGAAACATTGCATCAGAGCACCACAGAAGACAGAACCGAAGGATTAGGGCTTTCGTTCGCTCGTTCTTGCATCGATCATCGTCGGGAGTCTCGGAACCACCGTTTGCTTTTGCTGGCGTTAATTTTCCTAGGTAATTATGTCTCTTTGTTGATTAAATAATGGTCTGCGACTCGCTTCCACCTCCGCCGCCGCTGCTATCGCCTGGGTGCCAGTTAAATTGGCTGGCCGAGTATTTGGTGGTGGCTGAACTGCGGTGGCCGAACAAAGCACACCGGAAAAGTGCTCTGGTGCCAATTAAATTGGAACCACCGCAGGTCAGCCACCGCTCGGAACCACCGGAGCCAGACCTTTTTTTTAAAATTGAAGCTTTTTTCGGATTGTGAATTTCTGATTGTTTATTTCTATTTTGGGGCAATGTTTTTAGTTTCAAGTATGTTACTTGATTTTATCCATCTTGCACCGAGAAATGCATTGTTGGAACTGGGTTGGAACGACAAACAGCTCTGGATTCAGGGGCTCTTGCTATAGCCGAACGTGGGGGAAAGATCATTTATATAGATACTGACAAGATCTTTTTCTCAGGGAATGGAGATACTCTAAGCATTCCATTACTTATGTATCAACGTTCCAACAAAAATACTTGTATGCATCAAAAACCCCGGGTTCAGCGGGGTAAATGCATTAAAAAGGGAGACATTTTAGCAGATGGTGCTGCTACGGTTGGTGGCGAACTTGCTTTGGGTAAAAACGTATTAGTAGCTTATATGCCATGGGAAGGTTACAATTCTGAAGATGAAGGATTGTGAATTTCTGATTGTTTATTTCTATTTTGGGGCAATACTTTTAGTTTTAAGTATGTTCCTTGATTTTCCTCCAACTTGCCATCGGTTTCTTTAAGTATGCAGGTACTTGAATTTTGTGTTGAATAAGAGATAAAAATATCGCCAAAGTTAGTAATTTGAATGAAGTTCGTCTAAAAGACAGCACATTTAGCTTTGTGTTATCTATAGATGCTAATTCTATGTTTAATTTTTAAATGTTTTAATTGATAGTTTTAATTTATATATGTTTTTATTGTCAAATAATAACTTAATATACATATTTTATTTTATAGTCTGATGGAAGGTACAAGCTCTCCTTCTACGCCAAATGAGTCTCAATCCATTGGTGATGGAAAAGGACAATCAAGTGGGAGTAATCTTAGACAAAAGAGAGACATAGCATGGAGGTATATCTCTGAGGCAACAAATGCTGAATGAAGGAAATTTTTTACTTGTGAGTTTTGCTTGTCTATATTCAAAGGTGGAGGTATTAATCGCATGAAGCAACATTTAGCTGGAGAAAAAGGAAATGTTGCGAGCTGTAAGAAAGTTCCACCAGAGGTTCGACATATGATCAAAGAATCTTTGAAAGAAAATAGTGAAAGGGCAAAAGATAGGCGGCGAGGTAATATAGAAATTGATAAATTTGCAGTTGGTGCAAATTTGCATGATGATGGAGATGATGACATTCATGATATTTCACCATCACCAACTCAACATGTATCACTTCAAGGAAAACATCACAAGGTTGGGCAAGCAACATCATCAAACAAAAGAAAAGCAACACTTGGCCTAGAGAGTTTCTTCAAAAGTGGTACTTGTGATCCTTTTCAACCAACTATAAAAGCTTCCTTGCAAAGTAAAGAAAAATGGCATGATACTGACATGGCTATTGCATTATGGTTTTATGATGCATGTATACCTTTGAATGCTTGCAATTCTCCGTATTTTCAAATTGCCATGAGTAAAGTTGCTTCAATAGGTCATGGATACACTGGACCTAGTTATCATGCTTTGCGAGTTGGTCTTTTAAATGATGCTAAAAAACAAGTTGAGCTTATTATTGATTCTTTTAGGAGTAAGTGGAAAGAAACGGGATGTACAATAATGGGTGATGGATGGAGAGATGCTAGACAAAGGCCATTAGTTAATTTCTTGGTTTATTGTGTCACTGGAATCTTATTTATAAAGTCTGTTGATCTATCTAGAATTGAGGCAAATGCTGAAAATTTGTGCAATTTATTTATGGAAATTGTCCTAAGAGAAGGATGGAAAGAAATTATTCGACCTGGAGATACTCGTTTTGCAACTACTTTTATTGCACTAAAAAGTTTATATGATCATAAAGAGGATTTGCAAGCAATGGTAGTCTCTCCTGATTTCAAGAAATGTTTGAAAATTGATGTTGCAAGACAAGTTAAGCAAATTGTTTTAAGTGAAACGTTTTGGAACAATTCAATTATTGTTGTGGGAATTGGAGCTCCACTTCTACGCTTGTTGCGCATTTGTGATTCTGATGAGAAACCAGCATTGGGTTATGTGTATGAAGGCATGTATAGAGCGAGGAAGCGTATTAAAGAATTGTTTAGGAACAAAAGAAGACTCTATCAGCAACACATTGACATTATTGATGCAAGATGGGATAAAATGTTGAGAAGAAATTTGCATGCCGCTGCATATTTTTTAAACCCAGCTTTTCAGTATGAGAAAGAATCTTTTTGTACAAATTCAGAAGTTGTGAGTGGATTGTTGGACTACATTGATACAAGAGTTGACAGTGGAAAGATTGAAATATATAATGAAATATCTTTATATCGAGATAGATTGAAGAGTTTTGCTAGACCAACTGCATTGAGCATTTGCAAATCAACTCGCCCTGGTAAGTTTTAAAATATAGAATTATATCTTTTTGCACTATAAATGCATTACTTTTAATATTCTTATTTAATTTCTTAATAATTTTATCTTGCTAGATGACTGGTGGAAATTGTTTGGAATTGATGCTCCATATTTACAGAAGTTGGCTATTAGAATATTAAGTCAGACAGCTTCTTCTTCTGGATGTGAGCGTAATTGGAGTGTCTTTGAACGTATTCACACTCAGAGGAGAAATAGACTAGAGCATCAGAGGTTAAGTGATTTGGTTTATGTGCATTATAACTTGCGTTTGCAAAATAGGTAAATACAAGTTTGTTATTCATTATGCTTTATTTTAATATGCCTAATTGACAAATTTACTAATTTAGTGTTTCCTTCTTTTTCCTTTTTCTATTTGTTTTAGGGTTAAATATAATAAAAGACATTATGACCCTGTGGATTATGAGTGCATAGATAAAACAGAATTTTGGATTGTAGAAGAAAATCCTCCAGGTGAACTTCAGTACGATGATTTAGAAAACATGTTTGAAGAAGAATTACCAAAAACTGGAGAAGAGTCTAGTTCACAGCCATCTACAGGTTTAGTTAAAACTATTTGTCTTTCTTTTTTTCTTTGAGTAATTTTCATTTGTAGTGATTTAATGTTGATTTTTTTTTATATATATTAGGAGAGGAAACAGATGCCTTTATGATTGAAGATATTGATATTGAAAATTTTGGTCCTCAATCTACACTTGATGATGATGGTGATGCTGATGGCGATGGCGTTGAAGAAGATGACTGGAATTAAATTCAAATTTAAGATTGATTGTGTATATATTTTTGTAATTTGAATGACATTATTGTTTTAATTTTCTAAATTTTAGTAATTTGAATGACATTGTTGTTTTAATTTTCTATGGATATTTATCACTATATCATGTGTTTGTCAAATTAGATTGGATGATTCATTTAATGCAGAATGTACTTGTATTATTATTTTTTATTTTGAATTAATTACTTTCTGTATGAAAAATTTATACAAAAATATATTATTATATATGTTAACAGGTATTCACACAACACACAGAGAAACATATATATGTGTTTATATATATATAATTGTATTTATAGTTTGGGTATATATAATTATATTTATAGTCCGGGTCAACCGGTTTTTTAAATCGATTGAACCGGTCGGACCAGTGACCCAGTGAATCGATAAGCTATCCGGTTCGATCACCGGTCCGGGTCTGAAAACATTGCTGTGAACGCGGCTGAAAGCTCCAAGAAAACAATGGACGTTTATAATTCAACCGTACTTCTCCAAATTGGAAATGCGCCCATCAAAGGGCGAGAGTTTTGGGTTGCAATCTCGGACGGAAAGAGAAAGATACAGAAGATCCCAGTGGAGATGCTTCCTTCTGCAAAGAAGATACGAAGAAGAAGAAGAAAAAAATAATAATAATAATAAATAAATAAATAATAATGGGTCGGCTCACTTGGGCCCAAAAAAAAGGTCAGCTCGCTTGGGCCCAAAAAAAAAAGGAAAACAAAAAGAAAAGAAAAGGAAACAAAAAACTTTCGAGTCTTATTTACTCCAAAATCAAATTTTCAGTAAACAAATTTTGAGGAAGCATTTGTAGGCAATTAAAATATTGTCCAATCAGATGTTGCCACGTGTCATTTTTATTATGATAAGATGTTAATAATTAATTATTTATGTTTTAAGAATTAAAATAAATATAATTCTTAAGATTAGATAATAAATAAATTAACACTTTTATTACAAATGGCATCGCCCACTTAAATGACGACAAGTGTCAAGACAGGCTAGTCATATCATACAACGTGTCAAATTCTATAAGTTTGGAAGGAGAATATTGTTGATTTGACAATTAATTCGTAATCATTTAATTAAAGGAAATAATGTCAAATCAAGTATTTTGAACTAATCAAGTGATGCCACGTCATGAAGCATATATGGCAGCAGAGCCTCTTCCACCCCTATAAATAGGGGGGATATCTACAAATCCAACAACAAAAAGAATCGGAGGAAGCACAACACAAGAACCGAGGAATAATAATACAAGACAAAGACAACAAGCAAGCAATCAGATGACGATAACAAAAATTCTTTGTGAATAAGAGGACTTCAAGTGAAGAAGCATTTAAGGAGCTCAAATTTTCTCTACCAGTTTCAAGAAGTTCAGATGAGTTCGTCATCAAATTCAAGGCATTCTTCCCAAAAACTTATCAAATTTTGAAGTTTGATCCACATTCAAGGTGCTAAATTAGTGGATTAACATTATTAAAGGCTTTAGTCAATATTAAGGAGGATGAAAGCTCCAAAGCACTCCTAGTTTCAGTTGTATTCTTCAATCAATATTCAAATCATACAAGTTGGAAGAAGAATCAAAGGATTAAGTCAAAGATTATACCCACAAAATTCATTTGATTCAAATTACAATTGTATTTGTATAATTTCTTGTTAATAAAAATTCAATTACAAGAATTTCGTCCTACAAGGACTTTTAGAACTTTGTTGCATGCCATACTTAGAAAGAATTTGAAATCTTGGGAATCATGTTTGCTACATGTACAATTTGCAGCCAATAGGAGAGCACACACATAGCCACAGAATTTTCACCCTTTGAAATTATGTATGGATTTAACCCTTTAACTTATATGGATTTATTACCTTTACTTTGTAGTGAGCAAGTCAATGTAGATGGCAAGATGAAGGTTGAATTTGTCAAGTCCCCACACAAGAAGGCAAACTTGAAGAAGAAGTCTCAATAGTACAAACAACAAGATAACAAGGGACACAAAAAGGTTCTATTTGAACCTGGTGATTGGGCGTGAGTTCATTTTAGGATCGAAAGATTCCCATAAGTAAGGAAAACAAAGCTACACCAAATGGAGAGATGGCCCATTCAAAGTTTTAGGGAAAGTTGGAGACAATGCCTAAAAGATTGAGCTACCAAATCAGTATAATGTTAGTGCTACATTTAATGTCTTTGACTTGTCCCTTTTTGATATAGGTGATGAGAACCTAAGGTTGATAGAACAACCTTTTCAAAAGGAGGGAAATCATGTGAACATCAAAGGTTGAGAACCCTCAGTTCACCATCCAGATTTGTCACAAGATCAAGGGCTCACAAGTTCAATAAGGCCCTCACCAATTGGGTGCTTAATGCGGAGTTTGAGGTTGACGTCAATTGTAACTTGATAGGTCCAAAAAGTACCAAAGGACTCTGAAAATACGATTTGTTGGACTAGCCCTAATCTATCTAAACAAGTCAGATCGACATTGGAGCAATCTAACTTCATGATAATAGGGAGCCTGATTAAACAAGAGATGAGTGATTGACTTGGCCTAAGGGCAACAAACTTTTGCTTTTACAATCCAATAGGACATACTTGATCAAAAGATCACGCAATCACAAAGCAATTTTCATAGCTTCATTCATGATAGACTAAAACTGTTTTTTTGACAGGCTAAATGGCAATGATGCCAATATAGGTTCCCTTGCTTCCATGGCCTTTAGTATAAGCAATGTAGGTGGGTTCCCACAAATGGCACCAATGTGGTGCAACAAAGATCAGGAGAATCAAAGTAATGAGCTTGCTCACACACACTCACACACAAGAATAAAAGTGGAAAATGACACAAGATGCGCATGGTTTGGCTTGAACACCTTATCTCCACGAGGCACAAAGAGATTGTGAGTATTTTATTTCACACTTGGGCTTTTTTGGTTACAGAATCCCCTCTTTCATACAATTATTTTCAAACTATCTCCTTCCACTTTCTATTTACAATTCGCCTAGTTTTGACTAAAGGTAGTGTCTTGATAGTTATTCTAATATATAACATGGGCAGATGCCTAACTCGAGATACCTCTACCTCCAGACACTAGGTGACACCACTAAGCATTGCCTTGTCCAACTCTCTACACTCTATCTTAGGTGTCTCAACTTGGCTTCTCATCTATTGCCTTCTCTTGACATGTCTCTCAGGCCTTCCACCCTGACACAATTCTCCTCGACCAGCTGGGAAAGCATGCTTTTCTTCCCTAGATGACGAAGGTGGTAGGCTCCCTTTTTGAAGTAACTATATTCTTCCGCTGTACCACTCCCCCCCCCCCACAGACTAAGGATATCTCCTTGGTTTGGATAAGGTTACTTTGCATTCTTTATAAGAATCTGGGAGACGCTAGTTACCGCAACTTTTTCACTCAAGCCTTTTTCCAATATGGCTCATATTTGCCTATAACTACTCCTTATTGTAGATTTTTGCCATTTTTGTCTCTAACTCTCATTCTTGTGATCCTCAACTAGTTCAACACTATCTGGTTCTAGCAGCAACCCCTCTGGCTCAATTTATTCCAAACTCAATTAATCTTGGATTGGTCACATGGAGGAGTGTTTAAAGCAATTATTGACAATATTAAAAGCTAGAGATTGGCAGCATTAAGTTGATGGCCAAAAATATCAAATTAAAGGATGAAGGGTTGGAGGACTACATGGAGGTGTTGGAGGAAGAGCTGTAGATGGTCTAGGGTGCCCAACATCCAAGAACTGATGAGGATTGATGAGGGGTGTAACTATTTTCATCACATGCCTTCAAGAGGTCCTCAACTCTGATTCATTCTAGGCTCACTAAGTTGATGACGCCTAGTTCGCCTTCAGCTGGGGTTTCGTAGAGTGTCTAGACACTTTTATTGAAGATGGATGCTATCCCCATGGTGCATTGATCTATCTAAAGTGACCTAGAAGGCCGCTTGGGAAAAATGCTCTCCCAAGGTTTGGTTGATGGCTAATCCCTTTTGGCAAGATGATTGATCTACTATAAGAGCCAATGCTGCCTCATTATCTAATCATATATCTCTCCCTTTATCCTTTTACTATTTTAAAATAAAATTTAGGTGATGAATGAAAGTTACTCTTCTCCTTTACCTAATCTTTGTTTTCACGCTTTCCCTTGGCCAGAAAATCACTAAGCCAGAGTAGAATACTAACAATCATTAATAGGCAATCATAATAAGTAAAGACATGTGGAAAAGATAAGTGGATTTCATTCTTAACCAGGTTAATCTCCTTTTACCGAACTTTTACAGAAATCCATCAAAATCCTAATGGGATCTAACCTAGAGAAATGTGCTACCACTCGGTTTCCCAACTTATCGTCCCTTGCAAGTTATTTAGTCACTTGACAATTGGGACTTTTTTTGTCTTCTTCTTCTTTTTTTTTTTTCATTATGAACTATTTCCAGTAAGCAACGTCTTGTGATATTTTTTGACACTTGGTCACTTGAGTAACTAAAGCCTTTAATTTTCATAGCACGAGCTCAATCTAATCATTTTGTAAAAAAATTGGTATCAGCCACTTAGGCACCTAGTCGTTGAGATATTTAAATTTTCATGGCATGAGCCCTACCTAACAAGTGATTGAATAATTATCATTTTACAAAATTTTTGAGTACTTGGCCACCCAGTCACCTGGGTGGTTGCATGAGACCTACCTAACCATTGACTAGTTGGGTGTCATCTTGCAACAAACTTGGTACTTGGCCACTTATGTAGTCGTGACCTTCAAATTTTGACAGTGTCAGCTCTCCCAACCATACAACAAACAAAGTATTATCATGTAAGAAATTTGGTACTTAGCCACCTAAGTGGTCGAGACCCTTGACTTCTCATAGCATGAGCTCTCTCGGTCATGTGATCAACTAGGTATTATCTTGCAACAAAATTGTTGCTCGACCACTCAAGTAGCCAAGACCTTCAAATTTTGATAGCAAGAGCTCTCCCAACCATATGATTGACTGGGTATTGTTTTGCAACAAATTTGACACTTGCCCACTTGTGGCTCAGCCCCTCGACTTTTGACAGTGCGAGTGCTCCCAACCATATGACTGAGTAGGTATTATCTTACGACAAACTTGGTACTCGACCACTCAGGTGGTTGAGATTTGACTTTTGCCAACTTGAGCTCTTCCAACCATATGATCGACTAGATATTATCTTGCAACAAATTTGGTACTTGGCCACTGGAGTGGCTGAGACCCTAAACTTCTAACAGCATGAGCTCTCCCAGCCATATAACCGATAAGATATTATCTTGCAAAAAATTTGGTACTCAACGACTTGGGTGGCAGAGATCATCAACTTTTGACAGCGTGAACTCTCCTAACCATACAACCAATTGGGTATTATCTCAGCACGAATTTAGTACTCTGACACTCAAGTGGCCAAGACCCTTGACCTTCCTAATACTTCATCCTTTCGGATGCCCATAACTTCTACTAGAAGTTTCTAGTATTCCAAGGCATGTCTTGTGCAAACATGAGTCCCATGGTGCAGCGGGTCCTTGCTATAAGGTGTGAGTGCAGCATTCATTTCTCCCTTCTTTCCTTCTAAAATCCATCTACTCCCTATGTTCTCTAATGAAGAATCACTCCCCTTAAGAATCACTCTCCTTTGATGTTTCTGAAGTGTTGGGGCCTTGTCTACTCGGGCTAGGTCATTTTCTTCTTTAGAGGTTCTCGATGCAACACTTCATGCGCAAGCGGGACTCCTCTCCAAGCCTCTAGTGTCTAATCATGAATTCACTTTGTGCTTTGGAGTGCCCCCTGGCCCCCATATTCGTATGTCCAACTCCTTCCATGTGGCGGAAGCTCTATCCTCATGTGGCTCATGAATTTCTGCACAGCTTCGTCACACCTCACAATTGTGAGGTGGCTACCAAGATGCCTAGGAACGACGTTCGCAATAGACTTGTGAGATCTTTGAATGCCAACCCTTTGAACATCTTACTTATTATATCAATGATTTTGCTTTGATGCTCCTACACAAGCTTTGATCTTGGTGAATGATGTCCTTACCCAAGTAGAGATAGCTGAAGGGCTTCAAGAGGCCATCCTTTAGGGCAAAAAACAAGCAGGGGAACACATTTATGATTAACAGCAAAGAATGAAATCATTATAGGTCATTTCCAAGAATTGACCCGAAGGCTGGACTTAGTGAAGAGAGAGTTAAGGGATCTCCAAGGTTCACGTTCCCACATGCTTGAGGAGATACGACGGTGGGCTCTTCAGAACTTCTTATCCATTGTCGAAGGAAAAACTCGTATGGAGGAGCATGTAGCCAAGTATTGCTAATCTCCCAAGTTTGAGGCACTTTGGGCGAATAGGGCTGTCATAGCATTCGTGGGCGAGTTTGAATATTGCCAAGACAAGGTAGTGAGATTGGGATTTTTGAAGGTGGGAGCCAACTTTGACTCTATTAACTTAATCGACGGGACAAAGCAGTTATAGTTTAACAAAATATTCAAGTCCTCCCATCCAACTTTGGTGTAAGAGACCTATGCTCCTAAACCAATGCTTGCCAAGGCTACATCCACTGATCATCCCCTTATAGTGGAAGAAACGGGGGATTTGGAAGGGATGCTAGGGTAGACGTGAATATCAGCTAGCCTCCTGCACAGAGGAAGATCCAAATAGGGCACCTTTCCCTATTTTTCTCATCACTTGATGTTATCTTGCTTTGCATTTTTGTCACTATTTTTTATGGAACAATAATTTGGCCAAGAAATGAAATGATCTTTTTATTTATAATGCTTATCAGGCATGGTACATAGAGTTACACATAAAATTTCTATAACAACTAGACATTAAATGCTCCAACTAACACGTGCCCCTCAGCATCCTTAAGTCGATAAGCCTCCCTTGGCATGATGTGAGCTGATAGAAGCAAAGGATTAAAAATGGTTGGTAAGATAGGGAAAAATGAAAGGGAAATAAGAACAAAGAAAATAAAAGGGATAGACAATGAGAAGATTTAACCAAGCAAGAAAATACTTCACACCAAGTAAACCCTTGCAACAAATCAAAAAATGCACAACCAAAGGAATCCAACAACCATGTCGTGGAGTTGTGTTAGCCACAAACTACCGGAAGCAAGTAGAATGACCCGATTATATACTTGATTTTGGAGTTAATTCACTCAACACACGCCAAAAACACATGGAAAGAAAGAAGAAAAACTTATTCATTCATGGTTCAATGTCAAGGATACGTGGTAACTCAATGTTACAAGGGAAGGAGCGGGGGGGGGGGGGGGTTAAATGTTACAAGCCCAAATATGAAAAAATAACCATGAAATGATGAATTTGCCCCTCAAAAATTCGCTAAAATGGCCAAGAATTCAAAAAGAACAGTCTTCCCACCTATTGTTGATATGAACTGATGAAAGCATGGATCAAAAATGGTTGGAAACTTCAGGGAAAAATTATGGAAAAATAAACATTATGAAAAAACAAGAAAAATAAATGGATAATCAATGAAATCACACAAAGATAAATTCAGTAACAATTAACATCACCTGGGGTTAACCTTAACAACAAATCTTTTTGAGCAACCAAGAATAAAACACCATGTCAACAAGTGTTGGCCTCAAACCACCAAAATACACTTGAATGGTCCGATTTGACTTGAGCTTGGAAGTGTTGATTCACTCACATTCTCACAAATAACAAGCAGGAAGTTAGAGAGAATATTCTCAATGCATTGAATAAACCAAGTTGTTGTACAAAGTGTAAATGAATGCAGTTATGGGTGGTTACAAGCCAAGGGTCAGATCTAGGGAGGGGCAGAATGACAAAAATTCCCCTAAAATTTGGGCTCCAAGTAGTCAAAGTTTCAAAAATGTTTCAAAATGTGACTTCTCACCTGCTTTGTGATTGAGTGCTCGCTTGTTAGATCAAGAACACTACTTACATTGTAATTTGTCGTTACAATCATGTCACCTCATGATCGATCTCCCCCTTGGGCGATCATAAATGCGGAATGCTCATCATTTCCTTGTCAATCGCATCCCCTTTGGCTTGATCACGCTCTACGCAATCGTAATTTCAGAACTCTCCAATGTTAATCTAGTTGGCTTGGCTCAATCGGGCTAGTCCAAATCATGCGTGTAGAACTCCTTGGTACTTTTTGGACTTCCCAAGTCAAAATTTGATGCCACATCCCTTCCTTTGGCCCTTCCAATGTGTACAAATGATTACCAAACCTCCAATTAAGCATCAAATGAGAAAGGGCTTTCTTGAACATGAAGGCCCTTGCTCTTGTGATGGGTCTAAGTGCAACTAGAGGGAATCTCGTCCTATGATGTCTACATTATTCCCTTCCTCTTCAGAAGCTTGTTCCATCAACCTTAGATCTTTCTTTTCACCTACATCAAATGGAAACTAATAAAAAATATTAATAGCACACACATTGTAATCACCACATAGCTTAATTTTGTAGGTGTTTTGTCTCCAACTTTTTCCAAAACCCTAAACAGACCATCTCCTCTAGGGTGTAGCTTTATCTTCCTTATTGTGGGAAGCCCTCTTTCCTAAAACCCAATCACCAAGTTCAAATAGGGCCTTCTTACACCCTTTGTCGGCTTGTCGCTCATATTATTGTGTTCTTCGCTCGGAAATTTGGCACATCTTCTCATGTAAGGATTTCACAAATTTAACTCTCTTATTGTCATTCGTATTAACTTGCTTACTATTAGGAAATGGCATCAAATCCACAGGAATTAAATGGTCAAATCCATACACAATCTCAAATGGTGAAAATTGTGTGGCTATGTGTATGCTCTTTTTGTATGCAAACTCTACATGTGGCAAGCTTCCCAAGATTTCAAATTTCTTTTATGAATAGCATACAACAAAGTTCTCAAAGTTCGATTGACCACTTTGGTTTGGCCATCAATTTGGGGTTGACAAGTGGTAAAAAAAGCAATTATGTTTCCCATTTACACCAAAGGGTTTTCAAAAAATAACTAAGAAATTCTGCATCACAATTAGAAACGATGGTCCTTGGGAGTCTATGCAAATGTACAACTTCCCTAAAGAACAAATTAGTTGCATGGCTTGCATCATTGGTTTTGTGATATGGAATGAAGTGTGCCATTTTGAAAATCTACCAACTACAACAAATATGGAATTATGTCCATTCCTACTCATGTGCAACTCCAACAAATCCATAGAAATATCAGTCCAATGGGCTTGGGATATAGGAAAAAGAGTGTACAAACTGTAGGGGTGTGTGTGTGACTTGGTCTCCTAACACTTCAAGCATCAATCAATAATCTTGGACACCTCCCTCCTCAAATAAGGTCAATATAAGTGTTTCTGCAAGGTACTCACGAACTTGATAACACCAAAGTATTCCATCAATGCTCCATTGTGAGCTTCCCTTACAACTCACACAATCGACAATTGGGCACACATAATTTTCCATCATAGTACAAGTACCCATTATCTTGATAAAATTCTCATGTGGTGCAATGTGAGTTGAGGCATATTTATTACCAAATCATCATTTGCATACATCTCATGAATGTGTTCACCTTGTAAGCCAGTTAGTTTGGAATTGAAGCTCTAGGCACCAAATCAATTTAATGCTCAATTCCATGAATGGGTGGCAAATCACTAAGCAACTCCTTTGGAAATATACCTTCAAATTCTTGCAAAAGTGGAACAATAAATAGGGGATGGAAGATGTGAATTCATTGGAAAACATTAGGTTTTCTTTGTATAATAATAATATCATGGGGCTCTTATTCTTACAAGCTTACCTCACATCTCTCGCTCTCACTATCTATCATACATTCTTTTGCTTCCTCTTGCACTCTCTCTACTTTTTTCACTCGTTCCCTCTTTGGCTCTTTTCTTCTCCTCTCATCCTCTTATTTTTATCAAGCTTTTTTTTTTATTGTTTTTGCACGTACACTAGGTCTTCATGGACTTCCTTGGGAGATAGTAGTGCCTAATGTAACCTTCCTACCACCAAAATAGAAGATATACCAATTGGTGACCCCATCATGGCACACCCCTTGGTCAAATTGCCATGACCGACCTAAGAGGATGTGGCATGCTTGCCTTGGGACCACATCACACAAAACCTCAGCTTCATTCATACCCACCAATCTTGAATGAAATCCTCACTTGCTATGTGGCTTGAACTTCAATACTATTCTTCAACTATTGAAGTTAGTAGGGTCTTGGGTGTGCAAAGGTAGGCAAGCTCAATCTTTCAACCAATATGTTGTCGACAAAATTGGTGCTACTACCTCCATCAACAATCATACTACGAGTTTTACGTTAAATTTGGCACAGTGTATGAAAAATGTTTTTCCTTTGTTAGTCATAAAATTCCTCTTTGGCTTGTGTTTTAAGGACCCTTATGGTCACCAAGTTATTGCCTCCTTAATCCACTTGTTCAACCTCATCATTATCACCATGCTCATCAACTTCGGCTTTTCCTTCACTTTCATTGGTGATGATTTCTCCCATATCATTGAGGATCATTGTTTTCTTGTTTGAGCGTTAGTTTGCAAAATGTTCTTATCCTTAGCACTTGAAACATACATCTCTATTACTTCAAAAACTAGTAGTGGTGTAAGGATGAGCTACTGTGGATGTTCCTTCCTTGGGTGCTTCCTTTGGTTTGGGTACACTAGCGACAGGTAGTTGGTCATCCTTTCTAGGAAAGGTCCTAGGACCCGACCTGCTTGTCAGTGCTCCTTCCCAACCCCTCCTTTTGAGTTGCTTCTCTACCTTGATGGCCTTTTGGACCATCTCATCCAAAGTTCATATAATGTTGCAACTCAACGATGTCAACTATATGTCTGTGCAACCCCCTCAAAAACCTAGCCATGGCGGCTTCTTAGTCTTCTACCACATCAGCTTTCATCATCAACAATTCCATCACCTTGAAATAGTCCTCAATACTCCAGGATCCTTGCACTAATCCTTGCAATCTTTAATAAAGGTCCCTATAATAACGCGATGGAATGAACTTCCTTCTCATGGCCACCTTCAAGTCCACTTAAGTTTTAATTTATCTTTTTCCAGCTCTCCTGTAGCTTCTCACATTTTGGTCCCACCAAAATGACAACATAATCAATGAATTTGACAATTGCTAGCTTCATCTTTTGCTTTTTGATGTATTGATTCCAATTGAACATTGTTTTTGCCCTCCTTTCCCATTCAAGGAAAAGCTTCGAGTTGAATTTTGCTTAGAATGGTAGCACCTTAAGTTTAACAACCTTAAGCTCATCTCCTTCATTGTGTGTCGGTCTCCTTTTTGATAGTGGTGGCTCATCAAATATGTATCATTATAGTTTGAATAATTGTCCGGTGATCTCTTTTTTTTCTCTTAGGCCAAGCTTCCAATCCCTAACTCAACCACTGTGTGGCAACAAGTCATCTCTTGTCCTTGTGATTTGACAAGGTTCAAATCTTTCCAACTGGTCATGCATTCTTTCAATCGTTTAGGATATTTTGAGAGGGTTCAACCCTTTCCAACTGGTCATGCATTCCTTCAATCATTTAGGACATCTCACCTCGATGGCCTCAAATATTAATTTCATGTTATAATTTTTTCTAGCCAAACTCGTTTGACTGTTGGACATATTGAAAGAAATTGGTTAAAAAAAGTGTGTCTATGTGCAAGGCTATATATATATACAATGTATTAAGAATGAAATCACACAAGAAATCTTACCAATCCAAACCAAGTTGTCTTGGATGATTATAAATGATTCCTAAGCTCAAAACCCAACAAATGCACGTAGAATGATGTGGAATTAAGAAAATTGGGCTTTAGGATTGATCTGGATGCAAAAGGATCAATCTTGGGTGGAAGAAAGGCGGGGCAATCAATATGGGGTGCATGGCGATCAACCAGGCAAGGTAGGTGTGCACACAATCGATCACAAAGCTAAAACAGTGTAATATTGGGGAAAATCTAATGTCGCACTCCATCAACTCCTCTTGGGATCAATCCAACAACAAGGTTGGGTGAAATTTTTTGTTCCAACCAACTCCCAACAACAAAAGTCCACCATTTTTCTTCCTTCCTTTTTTTTTAGTGATTTTTTTTTCAACTTCTTTTCTTTTGATTCTATTCTTCTTTTCTCTTTTTTTTTTGGTTCTTCTCTCTTCTTCAAACACAACACCTCAACAAATACTCCAACACCAAATACCACCAAAAATACTCCAATACCAACAACAATATGCCATAGCTTCAACAACAATTATCTTCCCACAAAATAAGTTCCAAACAGCCTAATATTTACATTTTCAAAATTTTCGGATTTTCAATAAAAATGAGGGAAAGATGGAGAAATACAAAGGATAAAATATGGAATCCAACCAACTAACTGGATTTAGAAACCTAATTAAATTGGCTCTAATACCACTTGATGTGAATCAGCAGTAGCATGAATCGAAAATAGTTGGAAAATTTGGGGAAAAATTATGGGAAAACAAAAATAATGAAGAAAAATGAAAAATAAATGGATAATTAGTAATATTATGCAAAAATAAACTGATTAATTGTAAATCCCAAAACCCAAAAATTGTGCCTAGGTTGATCCCATGCCATCTGCTTGATCGAGTTGCCTATGGTTGTAAATCCAATATGTGCAAAATCCTTCCAGGTTGAACAGGGCACCCTAAGATTGATCTGAGTCACCTTGGATCACAATTCCAGCCAGCACCTTCCAAGTGTATTTTGGCCACTCCAAGTGCAAAAATTGGAACCATAATCCATCATCCTTGGGCTCCTTCCAAACACCAAAACCCACTTTATTCGTGATTTGAACCCACTTTTGAAGCCAAATCTTGTATATATTCCCCCTTTCAAAAATACCAAGGCACAACAAAATATCATGCCTCAATTTTACAACACCTCCAATAGGTCCAGAATCACATTAAACCCTCCTCTTAAAGGTGGATTGTCCCCAATTCACATTCTTGTCCACCCAAATCAAACATGAATGCAAGTCCCTCACCATTTTGTCACAAACCTTCAATAGTGCTCGTAGGTCAAACACAAGTTTGGCAACTCTCCTTGCCATAAAAATGTTCCACAATAATAATATGCAATTTTTGAATGACATGGAATACCAAAAACATTGTTTGAGGTCTTGTGTGGATGCATACATGTAAGCTCCAACCTCAGTAAGAACTGCATGCCTAGTAAATTGTGGACAGTCGAAGATAGCAATGGAAAATTAAAAGGATCAACATACACATGACTTTTGTAGAAGTTCAAATTCCCACTCATTAGTTTGTTCATTGTCCACGTGTGGATCTCCAAGTTCCAAGTTGACATCTTGGCTTTTCCCTCCTCGACCATTGTATCATCTATCATGACTTATCTCATTGCAAGTTTCCTCTCCTCTTGACTTTCTTCATTTAATGAGGCCAACTCCATTGGGTAAGTGATAGAGATGCCATTGGCCTCCTCAACTTTCTTCATCCTTCTTTTCATGCCCTGCAATTTTTGATAGAGGGCCTATAATTCTTTGGCAAATTGTTCAAGTGTAGCTCTCATAGCTTGCCCATCATCAATGGAGCCCACCTGGTCTTGTGATATCATGAAGTATAAATGGTGA